>SJYQ01002095.1:480976-541446 GCA_006410935.1 Redunca redunca | reverse complement strand
GAGTTCCTCAGAGTCACACTGGTTGTCTACCCTGTCTTTTTGTGATAAATATTAGTTCACTGTTTCAATAACTTTTTTCCTCCAAAGGCAATATGTACCTAGTAAAATAATGTAATATTTCTGTTAGGTTGAACTATAAAAGATGACTGTATATGTAGGGAAAAGAATGGTCAAATACCAACAATTTCATATAGTTTATCCTAGTACCTCAAATGATTGTTTTTCTCCATACATGTTTACTTTCTACTATGTGGCCCAACCATATCCATCCTGCTTTCCTAGAAAGAAATTATATCATCATGGGTTCTTACTAACAGATATTGTGCAGTAACAAAGTTTTCCTCTTCTGCAGTCTAGTGTGATGATTCATCAAATGGTACAACTCAGGAGTTTATAGATGATACAGTTGTGAGGAAAAACTGGATCACCATTTTGCAGGTAGACATGTTTGTACCATGTCAGTGCTCTGGTAAACAAAGTTGTAGAGACCATTCTTACAAATTAAGAGGAAGAGATGGGGATAGCAAGGATTAGGTTATGGCCTAGGCCTGGGTTCCTAGGTGGCTCAGTGGTAAAGAATCCATCTGCCAATAAAGGAGATGCAGGAGACATGAGTTTGATCCCTGGGTTTGGAAGGTCCCCTGGAGGAGGAAAGGGCAACCCACTCTAGTATTCTTGCCTGGAAAGTTCCATGGACAGAGGCGCCTGGCAGGCCACAGTCCATGGGGTCCCAAAGAGTCAGACACAACTGAGAGACTGAACATGCATGTTGGGCCAGAGTAGCACCAGTAGAAGGGGCGCCGAGAGGATCCCAAAGCTTTTTTTCTAGGAAATTCTCTTGTTTTGGAAATGAGCTTCTGACTGTTAGAAGATAGGGCCAGAGAGTAGGGAAGCCTGAACTCTTGCAATTAAACAGTCTTTGCCTCCAAATCCTACTTTACCACTTACTCCAAGTAGTATCTGCATTCTCATGTTGTGAAGCCACTTCAGTCGTGTCCGACTCTGTGTGACCCCTTAGATGGCAGCCCACCAGGCTCCTCCGTCCCTGGGATTCTCCAGGCAAGAACACCGGAGTGGGTTGCCATTTCCTTCTCCAATGCATGCATGCATGCTAAGTCGCTTCAGTCGTGTCTGACTGCATGCAACCCTGTGGACAGCAACCCACCAGGTTCCTCTGTCCACAGGATTCTCTAGGCAAGAATACTGGAGTGGGTTGCCATTTCCTTCTCCAGTATTCTCATGATAAAAATGGAATTTTATGATCTCTTTCATTGTAATTTTCTAATCTCCATGTTTAAAAAGTCTGTAAATTATATCCTTTTTTCATTAATTACATTTCTTTCTATAAATTCATTCTCAAAACTCATGTTAGAGGTCAGTATTACAATGCCCAGTGGGTTAGATATTTCTGCATGTGTCAGTGAATCATGCCAAGAATAGTGGACTCCTAATATTGTGGGCTAGGTACAGAATGGCAGCTATAACCTCAATGGCAGCAGTGGTTGACTCCAGTCAGTCATTCTGTTAAACGGGAATTTAGTACATTTTATAAAGCAAGGAACTTGGGTAGTTGTTAGATACAGGAAATGTGTACACTACAGTAAATGTTTTTTTTTTGTCTCAGTTGATTATGCTTTTAATACTGTTGCACTATTTNGCCTGTATAGCATTAATGATTATAAAAATGATGTCAACCATTTATTGAGCATTTTTTTTAAGATGGCATGTTCTCTACTGAAAGATTAACATACTTATCTCATTTAATCATTACAAAGTTTTTGCATGCTACGTACTGTTAGTAGCTTCCTTTGCAGATGGAGAAATCTAAATTTGAGAGGTTAACAAGCTCCAGATGATTCAGTTAGAAAGGGTAGGAACAAGAGAAGTTATGATTTGTCTGACAGCGAAAGCATGTTTGTCTATGACCTGTAGGTTATGTCACTCTGATGAGCTTATAAAAGGACAGAAAGAAGAATCCAGCCAGACACTTAAATGACTTCTGACTGAGGGATGAATAAATGCAGATAAGGCACTAAGACAGCGAAATAGCCGAATAGTCTTAGCATCTATACACAGGAATAAAGCTCCGCATCCCCATAGCCATATTATCAGGAAGTCTGTTTCATTCATTCCAAACTGACTGCCCATTCATCTTCAAGTGACCCTCTGTTCTTCCATTTTGAAACCTGAAGTATTTCTAAGTGAAATAAGGTGGCGATCCACTCAAACCTTAATGTTCTTTCTCTTAAGGTTCGAAAGAAACAGAAATAAACATTCCAATTAAACGAGAACAAATCCACAAAGAAAATCAATAAAATTCAAAGTAATCCCACACACACAAAAAAATACTTAAATATTCCACTGGTCTTCAGTGGCCTGATATTTTTTCTCTTACATTGATTTTGCTCACCTTGGAGATGGAATTTGAAAATAGATTAAATAATTTCAGAACCTTTGTTACTATGGTGACCCAGGATGGAGCTGGAGAGATTTCTTCCCTTTATATCTTGATACTAAGAAATCTGCCTCTTTGTCCCTATCTTTTACAGAAGCTCACGGTATGATAGAAGGGATAAGGTGTGGGAGAGGTGTTATTGCGGACACATTGGGAGAAGTGCTGCTTTGAAACTGGCCTCTGTCTGCCTCTGAGGGGTTCTAGTATGGGTAATTCTGTGATTCATGCTAAAAAAGTAATGAAGTCTTGAGTGGTTGGAAGCCTGATAACCACACTGTGCTGTGCTACTTATTTATTTACTTTTTAAGATTTTTTTTTTGATGTGACCTTTTTTTTAAGTCTATATTTATTACAGTGTTGCTTCTGTTTTATGTTTTTTTTTTTTTAATTATGAAGCATGTGGAGTCAGTGATTGATCACTCCATTCTTCTGATTACTCAGTCCAAACCCTTTGACTTTTCTCATTTTTGCATATCTATGTTGAATCCAGTGGTAAATGATACTGATTCTACCTTTACTATCTGTCCAAAATCTGACTACCATTGCCTTATTCTTTGCTACTGCCTTGGACCAAATCACAACCATCATCTGTTGGACTTTTGAAATAACCGCCTTGCTTTACCCCTATAGTCCCTTATCTACACTTGATTGATTCTTTTAAAGCATAAATCAGAGCATGTCAGAAAGCTCTAATTCTGAATAAAAGCCGAAGTCCTTGAAATTGTCCACAAAGCCACGTGCGTCTGCCTGCCCTCGCACTGCCACAAGATCTTCTTCATCCTAACCACTCATCCTCTTACTTGCTTTGTGCCATGCTGGCCTTTCCATTGTTCCACAAACACTCCAAGAAAACTTGACCTCAGAGCCTTTGTACTATAATCCTGGTTGCCTGAAAATTTCCTTGCCTCATATATGCATGGCTGCTCCCTCACTGTATCCTTCAGGCTTTTGAGTGTTATCTTATTGAAGATGCTTTCCCCAAACTTCCTCCACCCTCCAACATTCACACTTCCATTTGCATTGTTTAATTTTTCTCTATTGAATTGTTTACCACCTGACATGTATATTCATATTTGGTGGTTGTTGACCCACATAGAATGTAAGCTTAGTGAGGGCAGGGACCCTACGGTTGTAGATCAGGGTTTAGAATAGTACCTGGCTCTGTGGAAATCTGATGAATAGGTGAAGAAAATCCACAATCTGCAGTCATCAGATGCAGAAAAAACAGAAGAAAAAAATGGGTCTGTGAATTAGGATATGCTCGTTTGTGTATAAGGAGACATGTGTGGGCAGAGAGGAATAATCATCTTTGTGTCAATGGGAGGGCCTCATAGTCTTAGTATGCTTGAGTGATAAGGATACTGAAAGACATACTTTTCCTTCTCTATTTGCATCTCTGTTATTACCAGTAATCTATTTATGTCTTTGTCAAATGCTTTTTGTGTATATAATCAGAGTATATCTTTTTGCTTACATTATTTAGAGAAGAGACGAGGGAGTTTATTCTCTTAATATTTTGGGTAATGCCTCCCTGCATCATCTATTAGCAGTGATAACTGTTTATCGGGGCCATCCCTTTTTCTCCTGGCATCTGCATGATTTCTTGTAATCACATTCCCATTACCCTCTGATTATGTAAAATTATGTTATATTAAGTATAATTTCTGCTGGTAGCCACAGGGTGGCATTCATGTTCTTCGCTATCACTTAAATGACTGATAGATTACAAGGTCACTTGGAGTGGATAAATAGCCTATAGATCCTTTTCAATGAGGTTCGCATTCTGATTTTTCATATTAACACTGGTAAACTGCAGAATTTATTATGCTTTTCCACCTGCACCTCATTTTGCTTCCAGCACCTCCAGTCCCTTCCTGCAGGAATCCATGATGACTCTATCAGATGGCCTTGTTTCAATATTCAACTCAGTCAAAGAGTATCTAATGAAAGCCAGCCGCTGACATGCCTTGGTATTCATTTCAACTCAGCCATCATGGGAAGATTTGCCAGCAGCCTTTAGCACATGGCTCTGACAGAATGTTTGATGGTAAATACTAATCTGAATAACAAGTAGGATCATTCACCCCAACAGGTTTGTGCCAATCTAGGTGAATTCTCCAGACTAGTCCTGAGGCTATAAAACCAACTCTTTAATATTTAAATGTGAGTTTGATTATAAAAGCAAAACACACACACACACATACAGAGAATTTCAGCTCTAATGTGGCATCTGCTCTAGATTTCAAGATATAGAGCTTAGCCCTTCTTCCCTCCTAATCTTACCCTAGAGTCATTCATTCATTCATTCTTTTCTATACCTCAGTTTCATTTAACTTGTGGTGAGTTCATCTATTATTATGTATTTTATCACATTCATATCTCAAGTATGATTTTTCTCATTTTATAGATGAGAAAAGTGGAGATTAGCAAGGCTAACCATTGAAGACAATGCTGAAAATAAACTTTACAGGAGATATGTATCTAGAGGATTTTCATTAATTTTGTTCTCTTTCTGCATCCTCACAATTGTTCTGGGGGTGAGCGACAAAAACACCTATTACCTCCAGGTCCCCCAAGTCTGGAAGGCCTCTGTTCTCTCACTGTCTCACAACGGAATATCATAATAGTGGCTTTGCTAGCATTTCTGACTTTAACCTCCTCTCCATATAATCTATATTACTTTCCCCTCCTGGAGTCATCTTACTGAAACTGTGATGTCATTTTTTCTTACTCAGAAAAGTGGGATCTTATAAAAAAAACTCATGTTATTTTTACCTCTCATTGACTCTTTAAAATTAATTCATTGGAAATTTCTTTCTCCTTCTCTGAAAGTGACCTCCATGAATTTTCCAGTAACTTCTAGGTAATAGAAAGCCCTCTGGTTTCTTTAAGCCACAAATATTAACTCAATACAGAAGGCAGGATATCCAAGCTGATACATTAAATAAGCAAGACTTTAATCTTCATTTACTGGAAAGATTTCTCCCTTCACCTGCAGCTAGGGCTTCCTGCCTTCAAGGAGCAGAATGCAATCAGATCCAGTCCTTGTGTTTGGTCACCTGTTTTGTCTGCTAGATGCTGTTCCTTTTCAGGGTTATAGTGCATGTAAAGAAGAGCAGTGGAATGAACAGCTTTTATTCAACTAGTTTAATTAGAGGGCTGTTGTGTCTAACTCTTTGTGACCCCATGGACTGTAGCCCACCAGGCTCCTCTGTCCATGGAATTCTCCAGGCAAGAATACGGGAGTGGGTAGCAATTCCCAGGAGATCTTCCTGATCCATGGATTGAACCCATGTCTCCTGCATTGCAGGCAGATTCTTGACTGTCTGGACTACCAGGGAAGCCCATCATTAGAGGAGAGTTTTGCCTTCCTAATGTCTGAAAGATGTATAAAGTGTCTTTCTTATGGAATTGGTGGATTCTTCAGAGGCTCCCCGACTAATTTCTCAGACTGCAGTTCCTTTCATTTGGGAATTGCCTCTTCTTTGACTTTCCGTTCCTTTTGCCCCTCAACTTCTGGTTTTCTGGCAGTCCACTTCACATACACCCTTGGTTGGAAATTCGTGGTCCCCAGAAGCAACCCTTTGGGGGCAGTGTCACTTTAAACATGATCCTAAGTTCATACGTTTACCATGGGTTCCATACCTAGTCCCCTGCATTCTTGCAGGGTTTGATCATCACTGAGGATAGTTACTCTCCAGATAAAGCATTTACTCTGCTACTGTAAGATTCTTTATCTGGCCTTTCATCTTTGAACTCTTTCAGACTGAGTCAGCAATGTTCTGTGTTCTACTGCAGAGAAAGTTTCTCAAAATCTAAGACTAGTATTATAAATCCTTTCTCTGAGCTTTAGAAAATCCACCCCTCCATTGCATTCCTCTCGGTGCCTTTCTGTCTTCCTTGTGGGCTAGTTGTTTCACTGGCTCTCTGAAACCTATTTGGAAAAGCCTGCTGCTGCTGCTGCTAAGTCGCTTCAGTCGTGCCTGACTCTGTGCGACCCCATAGACGACAGTCCACCAGGCTCCCCCGTCCCTGGGATTCTCCAGGCAAGAACACTGGAGTGGGTTTCCATTTCCTTCTCCAATGCATGAAAGTGAAAAGTGAAAGTGAAGTCGCTCAGTCGTGTCCAACTCTTACTGACCCCACGGACTGCAGCCTACCAGGCTCCTCCATCCATGGGATTTTCTAGGCAAGAGTACCGGAGTGGGGTGCCATTGCCTTCTCCATTGAAAAGCCTGCCTCTTCATCAATTCATTTTTGTTTTTGATATCTGTTGTTTGGGACTTACAAATCGTCTCATTATATAAATTTCAAAAATATTATTTAGATTCCAGTCTTTGGATTAGTTGACTAAGTAGTTCAAACTAATCTCAGTGAGCATAAACCATATACTGAATTTTGCGATTTAATCTGCTGGAAGGCCTTGGGGAACTAAGAAGTTTGGGAGAAATTATTACACCAGTATCTTGAAAATCCCAGTATTTGGGGTCCACTTTTGCCCAAGAGCCACATGCTGACCAAATTCACATCTAGGAAGTGGAATAACTCTTTTGACAGATTAGAAGAGTCAGCAGAACATATATGAATTTTAGAAGTTACCTTGAGATGGTTCTAAAGAGTTGCATCCTAGGTGAAATGAGTAACTTTTAAACCTCCTGGTGCATTAATTGCAGTGCTTTGAATCCTCTCAGTAACTCAGGAATTCTCAGACCTTATAATTACATTAAGGGGATGCCTTCCTGATTATAGTTCTCACAGGCACTTGGGTGAAACAAAACAAAGTTCCCTGTCAAGGAAACTAGCATCATCTTAGGATCCAATCAATTCCGTAAATATTTTTTAAGTATACAAATGTCTGGTACAGAATCAAAGAACCAGGTGTCTGCAGATAAGAAAACATAAACGAGAAATAGTAGAAACATCAAAGATAGAAAACAGGCCCACAAGGACTTCAGATACTGGAATTTAAAACAATTTAACCTATCATCTTCAAAAAGACAACAGATAAGGTACAAAATATTGGCAGAAAATGTGACACTCTAAAAACTGATCTAGCAGATTTTAAAAGGAATTGATATGAATTCTGAGATTGAAAATGCAAGAAACAAAATTATGAATTCAATGAAATTGTTAAACAGCATATTAGACATAGATGAAGAGAAAAGTAGTGGCCTGAAATGTAAGTTGGAAGAAAATATCTCTAACAAAATACAGAGGGACCAAAGAATTGAAAATATGGGAAGATAGGCAAGACAAAGATGACACAGTGAAATCCAATATATATTTATGATAGTGATTTTTGTGCTGGTAAGTGTCTATCTAGTCTTTGAACTTGAGGTGGGTCCATGTATGTTTGAGTTATTGTAATTCATTGAGTTGAACATTTATGTTTTATTTTCTTTAAGCCTTTTAAACCTCTTTAAAATAGAGGTTTAAAAAATAAGAAAAAAAAACCAATTACTCTGGTTGCTGTGTGGAAAGTGGATTTGAAGAGATAAGAATGGAAATGGGATGATAGGGGGAACTTGCCATAATCTATGCAATAGATGGTGGCATACAGAAAAAGAGCTGGGTGAATGGATTCTTGACATGGTTTGGAGGTAGACTTCCTAAGACTGTTAGATTCCACTAACTTAGTAGACTTAGACTTAGTTATAATCCACTAACTTAGAGAACTTAGTCTGTTCTTTCCAGAAGAGAATTATGTGTAGACTAAGTTCTATTCTCTTTAGAAAGGAGGTATAGTATCTCAGTTTTTGGACTGAGTATAACTGATGAGGCCACTGACTGAGGTGGAGAACAAGAAAGGGGCAAACTAGAAGGAAGAAATCAAGAGTTTTATTTTGGAGTGTACAGAGACAATACAGTGGAGACCAGGACTGACTCTCGGAGCGCTCTGGAAAATGTGGTATCATGGAAAGAAAGGAAATGTGTTTCCAGAAAGAAGGATTAGTCAAGCAAGATAAAGACAGAGAAGTGACTTTAAGATTTGACATTATTAGTCATTTTCAAAAACAGAGACATTACTTTGCTGACTAACGTCCGTCTAGTCAAGGCTATGGTTTTTCCAGTAGTCATGTATGGTTGTGAGAGTTGGACTGTGAAGAAAGCTGAGCGCCGAAGAATTGATGCTTTTGAACTGTGGTGTTGGAGAAGACTCTTGAGAGTCCCTTGGACTGCAAGGAGATCCAACCAGTCCATTCTGAAGGAGATCAACCCTGGGATTTCTTTGGAAGGAATGATGCTAAAGCTGAAGCTCCAGTACTTTGGCCACCTCATGAGAAGACCTGACTCATTGGAAAAGACCCTGATGCTGGGAGGGCTTGGGGGCAGGAGGAGAAGGGGACGACCGAGGATGAGATGGCTGGATGGCATCACTGACTCGATGGACGTGAGTCTGAGTAAACTCTGGGAGACGGTGATGGACAGGGAGGCCTGGCATGCTGCAATTCATGGGGTCGCAAAGAGTCGGACACGACTGAGTGAACTGAACTGAACTGATAAGATAATAGCATTGCTATTATAGCGTTAATTGCTATTATTGCTATAAGATTATTAGTCATTGGTATAAGAGCAGTTTTGGTGGAGAGGTAGATAAGGGATGTGAGCCTGTTTGAAGTGAGTCAGAGACAGTGGGAGTGGGGAAGTCAGGAAGCAAGAATTAACAGCTCCTAAGACATTTTGTTGTGAAACTGAACAGGATAAGTTGTGTCGTGGTTAAACAGAGACATGGGGGTCAACAGTGAGTTTTTGATAAGGAAGAAACAACCCATTTCTAGATTGTTGAGAATTCAGTGAGAGGGAAATGATGATACAAAAGAAAGATTAAATACTTCCAGGTACGAGGTCCTTGAGTAGAAAAGAGGTTATGGGTATTACTGGGCATCCATTATGTCTCAGGCATTGCTCAAGGAACCATGTGTATACAGCATAAAAATTCATTTTCTGCCCTTGGGAGCAACATGGAACAGGAGGAGGAAGTGGGGAGAGAGCTTAGTAAACCAGCCATTGCATTATATATACTCTGATATAGAAATGCATGGAATATGCTAGGAAGAGCGTGCTCCTAGATAAGCCTTGGAAATAGTGGAGACTTTCTCAAAGAAATGATTGACCCTTAAGGATTCATTTAAATCTTGCCAGATGTGGGAGGGATAACATGGTAAAAGTTCTTTTATAAGTTTATCACTACTGAATGTCCCAGCATTATCACTTGTCACAGTATCCCTGCCTCCAAACATGAGTGTTTGAAGATGCCCTCATGTCAACATAGCCATCATTGCCTAACGTCTCATGCTATTTTGTGATGTACACACTTGTTGATATTCTGTGAAATTCTCTTGCTTCCTGGTAAACTTCTGCCTATCTCTAAGACTCAGTTTATCTCTCACACCCTTTCCAGAGAAGATAGAAAGAGGGGGCTCCCAAAACAAAAAGTCCAGTTCTTGCTCTCGACTTCGTGCCCCTGGGGCACTTTGTAAGTGCCTCTATGGGTGCTTGTGACTTTTTCTAGGAAAGCAGTTACCATGGTGGTTACAAGTATGGATTCAGTGCCAGGTTCCCTGCGTCAAATCATAGCGCTGCTGTTCACCAGCTGTGTCACCTGGAGCTTGTTTCTTAATCCCTAGGTGTCCCGGTTTCTTCCTTTCTAAAATGAGACTAATGAAGCCTACCTGCTGAACTTGAAAGTGAATTATTATAACTCAAAAAAAAGGGGGAAGGTATAGAGGATGTAGATGCAAGGGATGCTCAAGATGAAAATTCCAGACTTTGTGGGCTTACCTGCTGGTCTGTCCTTTTCCCCAACCTGCCTTGTTCACCTTCCCTGGAGAAGAGGTAAATATACATGTGAGAGGGAAAGTTGCTCCTGGTTTCCTGACTGTTTCAACTATGAATTATGTGTGATTCTAGAAAGGAAACTTTTTATTTTTGACTTTTTTTTGGTCCTTTTGCATTCTCTCTCTTTTTGATTATTTTGAGAGTGCTGTCCATTTTGTCAATTTGTTCCCATAGAAACCACTGAAAATTTACAGCTTGCTTAAGTGGATCTGAGAAGAGGCATAGGTTGTTGTGGGTATGAAGTGAGTTTATACTGCAAAACACTTAGAGCATCATCCGGCATGTGAAAAATGCTTGATACATTTTAGCTATTATTACTATAATTATATATGTTTTTCAACTATGATGAGAATAGCTCTTATTTATATTTGTTTTATGCATCCTTCCACCCTTCCAACACCCACCAACTTGACCTTGCTTGACATGAAGAAACTCAATAAAGATGTATTGGAAAGGATACATGAATGGATTTCCCTCTTCTCTCCCCAACTGGTTTTATAGCAGGGTTCTATTCTTGGTGTCTCCTTTTGGCTTAGCATACATTTGGACATAAGACACGCATGGCACAGTGCTGTGGGGATGATTTTTTTTTTTAATGTTGGGCCCTAAAGATTTCTAAAATTACAAGAATATCAGGAGAGATGGTGCATTAAATCCTTAACACCTTAGTACAGTTGCTAACAGAGTCAGAAATTGCCAGAAAGAAACCTCGAGCTCAGAGTTGAGTCTCCTTCTTTGTGAAGGGCATCCCTTCTCACATCCTTGACTGATGGCTAGTCGTTTAAGCTTTACTTAAAAGTCAGTAATCAGAAAGCTTCTCTCTGGGGAGAAGTTGAACTGGATGCCAGAGCGGAAGTAAGAGAGAACCCAAAAAGAGGGGCAAAGGGCAGAGAAGATGGAAAGAGGGAGAACCCAGAACAAAAAGTCCTGGTCCTCTGCATTTGCCTACAGGTTCTGCCCTCTTGTCCAGCCTTGCCCAGCTTCCTGGAAGAAAGAGTCATGTACATGCTGGAGGGAAAATTGGTTCTGATTTTTATCTTTTGAAATCATAAGTGTAATGACAGAGACACATGTGTGATTTTAAAAAGGAAAGTGTTTTTACTTTTTCACAGGGTCTGTTTTGTTCTTTGTGGTTTCTCTCAAATTTTTTTTTTTTTTCCAAGAGCATTGTCCATTTTGCCAGTTTATTTCCATGGATACCATTGACAGTTTACCTGTTATTTATGTGGATTTGAGAAGAGATAATAGTAATAAACTCTGATATGGGCTATAAATAGCAAGAGTGTTCTGGACTGCCCATCTTCTACCTCTCTACTTAACTACTTAGCAAATCAAGTTTATGATAATAATTTAAAGAACACAAGACTCTGTTTTCTTTCCTGGATGTGAGTGGTAGGAGGGAGGAGAAGGCTCTCCAATCCCCATCTCTTTGGATGTTATCATGGAAGTCATGCCCAATTGAAGGAGAATGGGACTTTCTCAAAGGAACAGATGGATCATTAGGTGGGGTCTGGCCCACATGCAGCTCTTAGCATTTACTCTTCTCAGGGAACCTGGGGCAAATGAGGCTTCTAAAAATGACTGCAAACACTAAGGAAGAAGGAGCTTGGGATTTTTGTCCTTTTCACTGGTGGCGAAGCAGGTAGACAAAGCAGGGAAGAGGTTGTTGCTGAGAACTGCAACAGACAGATGCCTAGAGGAGGAGGCAATTTTTTGCCTTGCAGGGGACCAGCTCCATAATATCTAAGACAAGAGCAGAAGGACTGAGCCCCAAAGGACTGGCTGGCTCAAAAAGAGGGTTTCCTCCATTCATATATTTGCACCTCCAGCTTCATTTCCAGCCTCTGCCTCTCAATAACCATGATGCTTAGAGACCATTCCCTGTTGCTCAGGTCTAAATGAAGAGGGAGAATATAAAAACGTTTGAGTCCCATAGGAAATAAAAGAGGAAAAGAAATAAGGGTGAAAGAAAAGTTAGGAATGGAAATATATAGAGAGATTTAGAGATTGAGAAAATTTAAGACTATATTGAAGGAAAAAAATAAATCATTAAATTATAATGGTCAATATTGTAAGACTGACTAATGAAAAATAAATGATTATTCATCTGCTATTTCCCAGCATTCTGCTACAGCACAGTGAATTAAAAAATGAAGGCTGAAATTTCTCCCCTAGAAAATTTATGACAGATGAAGGAAAGCTTGAATGTCAAAGTAAGTTTATTTCCCCAATCCCATAGATCTTCTCTGTGGGGGAACTACAGATTGAAGCTGATACAGTTGTAGATGGAAAGTCATGCTTCGGACAAGGCTAAACAGCCTCTGAGAATGCAGTCACTCTTCTTTCTGTGGGTTAGTGCTGGATAGTATCAGTCTAGATGCCAAAATATCCCCTGGTCCAATGCTTTGGAAAGTAAAGAAGTTGAAATTAGTTTATATTTACAGTAGGGTAATGAGTGAACTAATGAGGTTAGCTTTTGCAATCACCTTGCACCTTTGTCCTGAGCCAAACACTTGCTCTAAGGCTCAGTTGAGATATTACTTCTCATCACCAAGAGGTGGAAAACTGGGGATATGGTAAGAGGCTGATGACCATACTGGATCTCTTAGACTTTTTACCAACTAGATGTTCCAATTCAGCATAGAAGAGAGTGGAATCTAGGAAATTGTTGGTCTGACTCTTCTCTATATATATACAGATTAGAATCTCCAGAAAGTGTGGAGATGGCATTCCTACAGTTTACAGTGCCAAACTTATACCATAGGATGAAGTGTTTTAAATGACATTAAAATATCCATTCTATTTATTGATTCCAGTAGCCTGAAGTTACACTGTGAGTGTGTGAGATAAGGGGCTGTAAATAAGGTTGTTGTTGTTTAGTGTTCAACTCTTTGCAACCCTATGGACTCTATAGCCCACCAGGCTCCTCTGTCCATGGAACTTGCTAGGCAAAGATACTGGAGTGAGTTGCTGTTCCCTTCTTCAATGGGTCTTCCCGATGCAGGGATTGAACCTGGGCCTCTTGTATTGGCAGGCAGATTCTTTTTGGTTGAGCTACCAGGGAAGCTATAAGTGAGGTGACAGAACAATGAAACAAGAACTCAGGACCTTGGTGTACATCAACATCCAGAATAATTAGAAATAAAGCTCTAATGGGGCCCTAAACCTCACTAGGCAATAAGAGGAACCTCTCAGGAAGGACTGATAAAGGGGACCATCCTTTCAAGAAACCCAAGGGACAAGCCAGATGGATAAAATATCCAGTGAATGACAGATCTTTGCACAAGATGCTGAAAACTTTGTCTGGTGACAGTTTCACCAGCTAGACCAAAGACACGCAAACAGATGAATAGCCAGATAAATATTGCATATAGTAATTATGCACCAGCTATAAATATGGTGAGTTGATGTTTTCTGCCCTCAGGGAAGTGCAGTTAAAATTGGGATAGCAATTTTGATGAGAAGGGAATCAGAATTCAGGGAACTTGAGTTCAGAATTTTAAACAGCCCTGGAGACTGGGTCATCGTAATAAAGCATTATACATCACCAAGGAGAATTTCATTTTCCTGGGTCACTCCCATGAGGTTTGCATGCGAAGAGGTTGCAATTCTTTCCTGCCTGTTTGTTTCTAGCAGTAGGATTCCTTGGGCTATAATGTCCATTTATGTTATAGTCTTTAGCCAGAGGCAATCTGGCCCAGTTGCTTTTTTCTTTCCTCAAATGCTCCACTGGAGTAATAATAAGATTAGATTTAAAAAAGAAAAAAAAAAAAAACACCACCAAACATCTTGACCCCTGTCTTTGCTGAAACTTGTTCTTGAACATTAGGGAAGTGTAAATTTTGAAGTTGTGGTAAAGGAAGGGAAAAAAAAAAAAAAACTCTAAGCACCTCAGAAAGTTATATCTGCTAGTGATTTATGCTTTCTGCTTTGTAAGCTGTGATAGAAATATAGTTTTAAATATGAGGATAAAGTTTAATATCCTAGTGTTGGAAATATACATTCCCTGTGCAGACTTTCCCTGTGCTGAGTTGTTATAATTTTGGTTAACTGTTTTTCTTTCTTTTATTCTTGAAAAATCTTTGTTTCCAGTTATTATATGCCACGCATAGGTCAACAGCAATTCTAGGAAATGGCTGCCTCCTCTGCTTGGAATGCCACTGTTTTGATCCCAATACCATATCCCTTCTCCAAGTCTTCTTCCTGATCCACCCATTCTCAAAGACCCAGCTTAAAAGTTACCTGTGAAGTCCTCCTGAACATCTCTCCTGGTATTGATGTAGTAAAGTGTTCCCTTTACTTGTTTCTTTTCTAGCAAGGTCAGGGATATTTTCTCATTAACCCCTGTATTCCTTTGTGCCCAGGAACACATTCTAAGCACCTCCTGGGTGAGGAGGAGGGGGATGAGAAAGCAATGGATAGTTATTAGTAAAATATTGGTAAAAAGGAACAACTACACCAAAAAAATCATATAGTTTCTAAATATATGATTCATATTTTAATTTACACAATTATACTATACATGTTGATTCTGTTACTGCAAAATAAACAAAAATTTTAAATCAATAGAAAATCACAAGGTCAAATCTTTTTTGTTAGTTCATGGCAAAAGTTTAGATTTATATGATAGGGGTAATTATTTTGATTATCTCTTTTGGTATTATAAGCTACCTTAAAACCTAGAGGATTTAAACAATTATGCTTAAAATTTTATGAATCAGAAATGCAGGAAGAATTTGACTGGTTGGTCCATACAGTTGGAGGAGTACCTTCATGGTAGCAGTTTTATACACGGGTACTTCGGTGCTTCTTGATTTCTTTCTCTGTCTCTCCATGTGACAGAGCCTCTTACCTGGCCTGGACTTCTTACAGATGGTGTCTGAGTAGTTACATTTCTTATCTGGTGGCTGTCTCCCAGAGGCAGGATGAGGATACTGCCAGGCTAGGTAAGAGCCATCCCTGGAACTGGCATGAGTCAGTTTCTGCAAACTCTGTTGATCAAAGCAGACAGAGTCCAACCAGATTTGTTGGGGTGGAGAAATGACACCACCTCGTAATGGTATGTGACAAGATTATATTGAGTGAAAGCATGTGAGACGGAACATGATTTTGCCACCATCTACGGGAGCTATAATCTGTGATGTAATTAATACATATTTGACAAATCAGTGCCCAAGGGACCATGTCATGAAAATCAATTAATTCTCTAGAAATGTTCAATGCCTCTCAGTGTGATAAGCTTTAATCCAGTGTAAGCTGCTTTTTTTTTCATCTCTGTCATAGAGATGAAATCTTTGGGGAAGAGAAGGGAAACCAAGCCTGGTATTCTTCATTTAGATCTTTCAATCACATTTATCTTATCAAGCATACTACAGAATCACAAGTGAGAGAAAGTTCTACTTAGACTGTGAGTACTTGCCTTATAGAACTCATTTCCCCCAAAAGGTCGCTTTAGGTAAATTTATGGGTAAGAGATCCTCACTAGGTACAAGAAGCAGAAGTGTTAGAGCTATATACCTAGCCTCTGTGGCTGACAATATAGAGAGCAAGGTTTTTCAAGTTGTATGTTGTGATCCTATTAGTGAATAGGTCCTGACCTATTTACAGGTAGGTCAGGAACAGTGGTTAAACATTAAAAAAAAAAAAAAGGAATCAGATGGAATACAAAGTATCCATTGTTACATGTAACCTAGAAGGTATATATAATATACTTAAGTATGTACAAGTGAGTGTTTTTGCATGTGTATGTATGAGTACTGGATTACAGTGTAAGCTCTATTTCTAACTGGGACCCACAGTCAAAAATGTTTTTGAAGCCACTAAAATAGAGTGTCTGTGTCCTCTTGTGAACCCTCTCTTGGTGTCACTTTTGAACGCAAGACACGGGACTGGAAGGACTCTCGGTTTGATTCAGCATGGCATTTCTGATGTTCTCATGAAAAATATTTTATTTGGGGCCCAGAATGACAAATAGCTCAGAGTCCAATGGAAACACCTTTTCCTAAGCGAAGAAATTGCCTTACAGACAGTATAGCGAGATAAAATGTCTCACCTCCACAGCTTATGCCCTGTGTTGCCTATAAAGAGTTTTTATAGAAGACTGGCTTTTTTTTCTTTCTCCCTTTTAAAATTTACATTTGGTTGAATAGATTTCCCAAGAGCTTAATGTTTCACTACCCAATGTTTCTAACTCTTGATAGGCTACAAGATATGGTCCAGGTTAGATCCGGAAGTGCTGTAACCTGCCTTGTTGTACATTGAGGGCTGCTTCTGATTGGGTTGGAAAACCCTGGGCATCATCCTTAGCACAGGTGTGGAGGATGGGGCACAGATATGTTTTTCAGACTTTGGTTTTTCACATGCCACTCTGTCTCCATTCCTTCAGTAGAATCTTTTCCTACTCCTATCTCATCTACACCTGTTAAAGCACAATGGTATAGTCTAGTGTCTATTTTTGACTTTCCAAATTAAGCCCCTTTAAAATTATAATTCATTGTGAGCAGTAAATATAGTTTATAAAAATACTTTTTATGTATGCTCTTGCACTTAATTTTCAGAACAAGCTTATGTGCTGGTTATCATAAATATTTTCATTTTAAAGTTGGAGAAGTTGAGACTCAGAGAGGTTGACTGCTTGTGCAAGGTCATACATGTATGTGAAGCAGCAGGCCCGGGACTTGACTTTGACTACAAATCCCACTTTATGTTTCCCTTGGCCAGAGAAAACTGGGCCTGCGTTAAGTCTCTGGACTTGCACAGTTCAATTCAGTCACCCAGTTATGTCCAACTCTTTGTGACCCCATGGACTGCAGCACGCCAGGCCACCCTGTCCATCACCAACTCCCAGAGCTTATTCAAACTCAGGTCAATTGCATCGGTGATGCCATCCAATCAGCTCATCATTTGTCGATCCCTTCTCCTCCTACCTTCAATCTTTCCCAGCATCAGGGTCTTTTCCAATGAGTAACTTCTTCCCATTGGGTGACCAAAGTATTGGAGTTTCAGCTTCAGCATCAGTCCTTCCAATGAATATTCAGGACTGATTTCCTTTGTGATGGACTAGTTTGATCTCCTTGCAGTCCAAGGGACTCTCAAGAGTCTTCTCCAACACCACAGTTCAAAAGCATCAATTCTTTGGTGCTCAGCTTTCTTTATAGTCCAACTCTCAAATCCATACATAACTACTGGAAAAACCATAGCCTTGACTAGACAGACATTGTTGGCAAAGTAATGTCTCTACTTCTTAATATGCTGTCTAGGTTGGTCATAGCTTTTCTTCCAAAGAGCAAGCGTCTTAATTTCATGGTGGCAGTCACTATCTGCAGTGATTTTGAAGCCTCCCTCAAAGAGTATCTCACTATTTTCATTGTTTCCCCATCTATTTGCCATGAAGTGATGGGACTGGATACCATGATCTTAGTTTTCTGAATGTTGAGTTTTGAGCCAAATTTTCACCCTCCTCTTTCACTTTCATCAAGGGGTTTTTTTAGTTCTTCTTTGCTTTCTGCCATAAGGGTGGTGTCATCTGCATATCTGAGGTTAGTGATATTTCTCCCAGCAATCTTGATTCCAGCTTGTGCTTCATCCAGCCCAGCATTTCACATGATATACTCTACATAAAAGTTACATAAGCATGGTAACAGTAAAACAACCTTGACGTACTCCTTTCCCTATTTGGAACCAGTCTGTTGTTTCATGTCCAGTTCTAACTATTGCTTCTTGACAAACAGATTTCTCAAGAGGCAGGTCAGGTGGTCTGGTATTCCCATCTCTTTCAGAATTTTCCACAGTTTGTTGTGATCCACAGTGTCAAAGGCTTTTACATAGTCATTAAAGCAGAAATAGATGTTTTTCTGGAACTCCTTTGCTTTTTCGATCATCCAATGGATGTTGGCAATTTGATCCCTGGTTCTTCTGTCTTCTTTAAATCAGCTTGAACATCTGTAAGTTCATGGTTCACGTACTATTGAAGGCTGGCTTGGAGGATTTTGAACATTACTTTGCTAGTGTGTGAGATGAGTGCAATTGTGCGGTAGTATGAGCATTCTTTGGCATTGCCTTTCTTTGGAATTGGAATGAAAACTTTTTCCAGTCCTGTGGCCACTGCTGAGTTTTCCAAATGTGCTGGCATATTGTGTGCTGCACTTTCATAACATCATCTTTCAGGATTTGAAGTAGCTCAACTGGAATTCCATCACCTCCACTAGCTTTGTTGGTAGTGATGCTTCCTAACACCTACTTGACTTCACATTCCAGGTTGTCTGGCTTTAGGTTGGTGATCACACCATCATGATTATCCAGGCCATGAAGATCTTTTTTGTATAGCTCTTTTGTGTATTCTTGCCACCTCTTCTTAATATCTTCTATTTCTGTTAAGTCCATACCATTTCTGTCTTTTATTGGGCCCATCTTTTCATGAAACGTTCCCTTGTTATCATTAATTTTCTTGAAGAGATCTCTGGTCTTTCCCATTCTATTGTTTTCGTCTATTTTTGCATTGATCGTTGAGGAAGGCTTTCTTATCTCTCCTTGCTATTCTTTGGAACTCTGCATTCAGTTGGGTATATCTTTCCTTTTCTCCCTTGCCTTTAGCTTCTCTTTTCTCAGATATGTGTAAGGCCTCCTCAGACAACCCTTTTGGCTATCTGCATTTCTTTTTCTTGGGGATGGTCTTGGTCACTGCCTCCTGTACAATGTCACGAACATCCACCCATAGTTCTTCAGCACTCTGTCTATCAGATGTAATCCCTTTAACCTATTTGTCACTTCCACTGTCTAATCATAAGAGATTTGATTTAGGTCATACCTGAATGGCCTAGTGGTTTCCCCCACTTTCTTCAATTTAAGTCTGAATTTGGCAATAAGGAGTTCATGATCTGAGCCACAGTCAGCTCCCGGTCTTGTTTTAGCTGACTGTATAGAGCTTCTCCATCTTTGGCTGCAAAGAATATAATCAATCTGATTTCGGTGTTGACTATCTGGTGATGTCCACATGTAGAGTCTTCTGTTGTGTTGATGGAAGAGGGTGTTTGCTGCGACCAGTGTGTTCTCTTGGCAAAACTCTGTTAGTCTCTGCCCTGCTTCATTTTGTGCTCTAAAGCCAAACTTGCCTGTTACTCCAGGTAACTCTTGACTTCCTACTTTTGCATTCCAGTCCCCTATAACGAAAAGTACATATTTTTTTGGTGTTAGTTTATAAGGTCTGTAGGTCTACATAGAACAGTTCGGCTTCTTCAGCGTTACTGGTTGTGGCATAGACTTGGCTTACTGTGATATTGAATGGTTTGCCTTGGAAAGGACCAGAGATCATTCTGTCGTTTTTGAGATTGCACAGAAGCACTGCATTTTAGACTCTGTTGTTGACCATGATGGCTACTCCATTTCTTCTAAGGGGTTCTTGCCCACAGTAGTAGATATAATGGCCATATTTGTTAAATTCTCCCATTCCAGTCCATTTTAGTTCACTGATTCCTAAAATGTTGATGTTCACCCTTTCCATCTCCTGTTCGACCACTTCCAATTTGCCTTGATTCATGGACTTAACATTCCAGGTTCCTATGCAATATTGCTTTTACAGCATCGGACTTTACTTCTATCACCAGTCACATCCACAACTGGGTGTATTTTTTGCTTTGGCTCCATCTCTTCATTCTTCCTGGTGTTATTTCTCCACTGATCTCCAGTATCATATTGGGCACCTACCGACCTGGGGAGTTCATCTTTCAGTGTCCTATCTTTTTGCCTTTTCATACTGTTCATGGGGTTCTCAAGGAAAGAATACTGAAGTTATTGGCCAGTGCCTTCTTCAGTGGACCACATTTTTTCAGAACTCTCCACTATGACCCATCTGTCTTGGGTGGCCCTACATGGTGTGGCTCATAGATTCATTGAGTTAGACAAGGCTTTGGTCAATGTGGTCAGTTTGATTCGTTTTCTGTGATTATGGTTTTCAGTCTGTCTGCCCTCTGACTGATAAGGGTAAGAGGTTTACAGAAGCTTCCTGATGGGAGAGCCTGACTGGGGGGGAAACTGGGTCTGTTCTGATGGGCAGCGCCATCCTCAGTAAATCTTTAATCCAGTTTTCTATTGATGGGCGGCACTGTTGTTTGACCTGAGACCAAGCTATGGTGGAGGAATGAAGATAATGGTGACTTCCTTCAAAAGGTCCTGTGCACACACTGCTGCGCTGAGTGCCCCCAACCCTGCAGCAGGCCACCACCAACCCATGCCTCTGCCGGAGACTCCTGGACACTCCTGGGCAAGTCTGGGTCAGTCTCTTGTGGAGTTACTGCTCCTTTCTCATGGGTCCTGGTGTGCACAAGGTTTTGTTTGTGCCCTCCAAAAGTCTGTTTCCCCAGTCCTGTGTAAGTTCAGTAATCAAATCCCACTGGCCTCCAAAGTCAAATTCCCTGGGGATCTCAGTCCCTTTGCCAGATCCCCAGGTTGGGAAATCTGCTGTGGGTCCTAGAACTTTCTTAACCGTGCAGAATTTCTTCGGTATAATTGTTCTGCAGTTTGTGGGTCATCTACTCAGGGGCTCTACGGTGGGGTTAATGGCAACTCCTCCAAGAGGGCTTATGCCACACGTAGGACTGCTGCACCCAGAGCCCCTGCCCCTATAGCAGGCCACTGCTGACCCGTACCTCTGTAGGAGGCACTCAGACACTCAAAGGTAAGTCTGGCCTAGTCTCTGTGGGGTCTCCTGGTGTGCACAAGGTTTTGTTTGAGCCCTCTGAGTATCTCTGGTGGGTATGGGGTTTGATTCTAAAAGTGATTTTGCCCCTCCTACCATCTTGCTGGGGCTTCTCCTTTGCCCTTGGATGTGGGGTATATTTTTTTTTTGGTGGGATCCAACATTCTCCTGTTGATGATTGCTCAGCAGTGAGTTGTAATTTTGGAGTTCTTACAGGAGAAGATGAGCGCACATCCTTCTCCACCATTTTGTACAGTGAAGTGGACTTGCACAGTGTTCTTTAAGTTTCTTTCCTAAGGATGCCTTCAGGGCATTTATTCATTTACTGAACCAGCTCTCAAAATCAGGAGATGGCACAAAACTTGCCCTACTTCTAAAAGTCCATGTCACTATAAAAAAAGTAAAAGTGGTAAGGGAAAATAGCCAATGATGGCCAAGGGGAGGTGTTTAATGGAGGCACTGTGTCTGTCTGTGCCTCTGTACAGCTCTTGATTTGGGTGCTTGGCTGCTGAGCTCCCCAAGTGCTGGCATATGATTTAAAAAAGGAGACACCATATGACACCTCTGTGTTGTTCTTGAAGATTTACATTCTTTAAGGGTATATAATGTGTATAAGAAAGAGACTTTGATTAGCTTTTTTTGGTATTGCTTTTCTAGGCACCTTGGGAACCTGTTAGTTTAATATAGTGAAGTGAAGTCACTCAGTCCTGTCTGACTCTTTGCGACCCCATGGAATGTAGCCTACCAGGCTCCTCTGCCCATGGGATTTTCCAGGCAAGAGTACTGGAGTGGGTTGCCATTTAACCACTGTATTAAGTTAACAAACAAGGGTTCTCATACTGATTCTGTTGTGTGGGGTGAATTATCTCCTTAGTTAAATAATTTAAGCATAGTTATAATGTAATAAGCTACATTATTATGCACTGCATATTGGTAAAACTCTCATTCCAGTGAGACCCAGGGAAAGGTCTCTGTTTTCACCTTTTATATACTTCTCTCATGCTTTTATGTGTATCAGTGCATACCATATTTTTACTTGGGTAAATATAAAACCTATCACTATATTGGGGCTGGTACCCTAATTATAGATGTAATTTATGTGTCACAAGTCTGAACGGTGAGAGTTTACAATATAATGACCCATTTACATTGATACCCAAACTATCGTAGACAGTTCTCACCCTGTTTGAGTGCAGGAAGTCTAGTCTTTTAGCCACACGGTTCCTCCCTGGAGCCTGTTCATACTTCCTCCACAAGTCAGCCTGGTGTCCCCTTCCCGTCTTCCCAGCCTCTGGCTCCTGACTGCCACGCTGACTTACTGCCTGTCATTGATTGCATCCTTGAGCCTGACTTCCTTTAGGTTTGCCTGCTCCGGCTGTACCCTAATCTAGTGGGCTAGTGGGCATTACCAATGCCTCTGTTCTTGCCTCCAGAAAGGGACATGGCTTTCTCCTGAGCTACTGGTCCTGAAGTGTGGCCAGAAACTATTGCAAAAAGAGGCAACTCCTAAAGAGCCTATATACATCAATCAGATTTCAAAGTTCATTGGCAGATGAGTTCCCTGCTTAGTTTCCTGGTGTTCACCCATGACAGGAATAAGCTGGCACAATTTCCATTTCCCCCCAGTTACTAAAAATCTCTATGGTTCTTTTCATTTTAGAGTCTAGACCCAGTAGAGATTACCTTATCCTGCTGCCCTTAAGAAAAATGGTTAATGCTTGCATTACATCTGTGTGATCAAATGGACTTTACAAAGCATTACCTCCAAGAACGAAGACTCCTGGCCTTAAAAACAAAACCAAGAAGCACAAATGACTTTTTCTTAAAATACAGGTTTCTCTTGCTCTGAAAAAAAAAATAGTTAAGGTTTGGTCTTTTCTGGAAACCCCATTATGCAGAGAATTCTA
This sequence comes from Redunca redunca, assembly GCA_006410935.1. Classification (NCBI taxonomy): domain Eukaryota; kingdom Metazoa; phylum Chordata; class Mammalia; order Artiodactyla; family Bovidae; genus Redunca; species Redunca redunca. Next base: position 518,552 of record SJYQ01002095.1, on the reverse strand, counting down.
CATCTTGCCATTTTCAATTGTCCCAAAGTTCAAAACCATCACAACATTTTGGCCACTTTTTAATGTTTTTATTCTTTTAAATTAGCTGTTTAAAAGTTGGAAGTACTAATTTCCCTAAAACTTGGGAAGTGAAGAAAGAATATATGTGTGTGTAAACTTTTAGTACTGGTCTTCAGCTATTTACGTTTTTAAAACTTTCTCATAAGTTTCCATTTGACTTTATTTTTATTTTAACTTTTTATTTTGTATTGGGGCATAGCAAACTTAAAATGTTAATTGTTGTGATATCAGAATGGTGTGATAGTTTCAGGTGAACAGCGAGGGGACTCAGGCATACATATACATGTACATTTGACTTTATTTTTCATTCAGCTCCTACCACATGTACACAACCTTCCCATCCTACACCCTTGATAAAGTGGTATAAACTATTGTCCTCCTATAGCCAAAGGTACATCATTCCTGTTCTCTCTTCTCTTCCCACAAAATTCTGGAGCCTGAAGATGTCACCCTGCTTATTTAACTTATATGCAGAGTACATCATATGAAATGCTGGGCTGGATGAAGCACAAGCGGGAATCAAGATTGCTGGGAGATACATCAATAATCTCAGATGCGTAGATGACACCACTCTTATGGCAGAAAGCAAAGAACTAAAGAGCCTCTTGATGAAAGTGAAAGGGGAGAGTGAAAAAGTTGGCTTAAAGCTCAACATTCAGAAAAGTAAGAACATGGCATCTGATCCCATCACTTCATGGCAAATAGATGGGGAAACAGTGGAAACAATGGCTGACTTTATTTTGGGGGGGGGGGCTCCAAAATCATTGCGGATGGTGACTGCAGCCATGAAATTAAAAGACGTTTACTGCTTGGAAGGAAAGCTATAACCAACCTAGACAGCATATTAAAAAGCAGAGACATTAGTGGCCAACAAAGTTCTATCTGGTCAAAGCTATGATTTTCCAGTAGTCATGTATAGATGTGAGAGCTGGACTATAAAGAAAGGTGACCACTGAAGAATTGATGCTTTTGAACTGTGGTGTTGAAGACTCTTGAGAGTCCCTTGAACTGCAAGGAGATCCAACCAGGCCATCCTAAAGGAAATCAGTTCTGAATATTCATTGGAAGGACTTATGCTGAAGCTGAAACTCCAATAATTTGGCCACCTGATGGGAAGACTCATTGGAAAAGACTCTGATGCTGGGAAAGATTGGAGGTGGGAGGAGATGGGGACAACAGAAGATGAGATGGTTGGATGGCATCACTGACACGATGGATATGAGTTTGAGTAAGCTCTGGGAGTTGGTGATGGACAGGGAAGCCTGGCATGCTGAAGTTCATGGGGTCACAAAGAGTCAGACACAACTGAGCAACTGAACTGAACTGAAGATGAACCGGGGAAATGATTTTCCAGGACCCAATTTTTCTCTAGGCCTAGAAGTCCATCAGCAATCCAATGATCTTGATAAGCTGTGCATCAGTTCAGTCGCTCAATCATGTCTGACTCACGACTGCATGGAATGCCACATGCTAGGCATCACTGTCCATCACCAACTCCCAGAGCTTGATCAAACTCATGTCCGTTAAGTTGTTGATGCCATCCGACCATCTTTTTGTCATCCCCTTCTCTTCCTGACTTCAATCTTTCCCAGCATCAGCGTCTTTCCAGTGAGTCACTTCTTTGAATCAGGTGGCCACAGTATTGGAGTTTCAGCTTCAGCATCAATCCTTCCAATAAATATTCAGGACTGATTTCCTCTAGGATGGACAGGTTGGATCTCCTTGCAGTCCAAGGGACTCTCAAGAGTCTTCTCCAGGACCACAGTTCTAAAGCATCAATTCTTCAGTGATCAGCTTTCTTTATAGTCCACCTCTCACATCCATACATGACTACTGGAAAAACCATAGCTTTGACTAAGATGGAGCTTTGTCAGCAATCTCTCTGCTTTTTGATATGCTGTCTAGGTTGATCAGCTGTGTGTATAGATCAGATTTCCCAAAGAACAAAAGAATTGCCAATTCATTCTTGTCAAGCTTGTTCCTTGCTCTGGGCAAACCAATTGGAAGGGGTTCAAATTGTCTTCCCTAACGTTTACTTTGACAAACAGTTGTCTTTTTAACTTCCAAGCTCCTCTCTCCCCAGCTGAGTTGCAATCCTGGGCCAAATTCCCATCTGCACTTATACTGACTAGGGCCAATTTGCTGACATTTAACATTTCCCACTGCCAATCATTCACAAGCCTTGTCTATTCAGTTAAAGATAGTAGGTGTTGGGAGAGGAGGATGTATAGGAATGGATGAGTGAAGAAAAAAATGTTGATTCTAGACTGGAAATGACCAAACACCTTAGAGCCAGGATTTGGGGACGGTATTTTCAGTATGCCCGCTTATTCTTATGTATCTCTCCCTCTCTCTGTCTCTCTCCCCACCCCCCACCCCCACACACTGCCCTAAACGTAAATCATAAAATGTTGTATCAGCACATAAGGTCATTAAACCCACATTTCTGTTTTGCAAAGCAAATTCATTGTTGTTATAAACATTTCCCTTACTTCCCTGTAATGCATCATGGTTTGCATTAGATGTGTAGCCTTTTGTGAGAGCTATTAATATGAATGAGGATTTGACTGGGTAGATTAGAATTTGCAAGTGTTTAGTCAGTTCCACCTCCCTCCCTCCCTCTCTCTTCTTCCTTTCTTCTTTTAAAAACAAGTCATGGAATGCCTACTAGACATACAGTACTACCTAACTTTTGTGAAGGATTCCAAAAAGTGTAGATGAAATTGTCTTTGCCCTCCAGACAACTGTAGCCTGGAGAAATAAAACAAATGCATAAAGCGTCAACCGTCACATGACCATCACCATCACCACCACAACCACCCTCATCATCCTGCTGTTTATGTCATATATTAATATAGGAACCATTAAATGTCAAAAGGCCAAAAAGACTAGATGGGTTTAGAGCAGAGAATGATTGTGAGCTCAGGGAATGTTTCATAGAAGTGATGGAGCTGTAATTGAGTTTTTATGATAATATTCAGTAGCTCAGTCATGTCCAACTCTTTGCGACCCCATGCGACTGAAGCATGCCAGGCTTCCCTGTCTTTCCCCATCTTCTGGAGCTTGCTCAAACTCATGTCCATCGAGTTGGTGATGCCATCCAACTATCTTATCCTCTGTCCCCCCCTTTTCCTCCTGCCTTCAATCTTTCCCAGCATCAGACTCTTTTCCAATGAGTCAGCTCTTTGCATCAGGTGGCCAAAGTATTGGAGTTTCAGCTTCAGCATCAGTCCTTCCAATGAATATTCAGTAGATTTAGAATAAATGGAAATAAGGTGAAGGAATACATTGCAGGTGGAGAACAGAGTATCTGCAAACTTCTTTTCACTGAGGCAAGGGGGGATCTGCTGATGAGTTCCTCAGAGCAGAGACTATGCCTTTTACACTGAACATCCAACTTGGAACCTGGGAGCATATGGAACAGGCTGTATGAATGCTGAGTGCAAGGGTGAGATTCCAAACAAAAGTACAAGGGCATCCACACTCACCCTCTATATCTGAGGCTGTATATTTTGATATGGAAGATTTAGGGGACAAAGTGTTTTTATTTATTTGGCTTTGGTTTTTTAAGTCTGGCAGTCATTGTAGACAGAGGTTATGAGCCACTGTCTGGGAAGAGAGATATTTTAGAGAAGATGGGTGATGAAGACAGGAAAGTTGATTACTCACAACTTATATGATTCTAGCCCCCAAACAGGAAGCCCACCCCATGTAATCCATCTCTCCTTTCAAAGTAGATCTTAGCAGCCTGTATGCTCATAAACTTTTCAGTGAATAACATCCATACTTTCCCTTTATAAGTGTTTCTTGTGAACTTGGAATTAATATTCCTTTTATTACAGTCAAGGGACAGTAAATCAGGACAAGGTGATTTTTTTCAATTCTAGTCCAATACTATAATCAATGAGTCTAGGAGAGGAAATGGCCCAAAACCCACATCTGTCCAAGTTTCCAACTTCTGAGTGAAAATTAAGAAACGACCTTTGAAAATGTTCTCTTACATAAGATTATGGTTGCTGCCTATGAAATAAAACAATGATATTCTCCATTCCTGAGACTTGTTCATTCCTGTGGTGAACTTGGTTCAGTTTAGAGGGAGGAATCATCTTTCATCCTTCCTGCTTATAAATGGGAATGTGTAATCTGATTGGGTCAACTGTAGGTATTTTGACATTTCTTCCCTAACAGCAGAGTTGCACATATGCCCCAAAGTCTGAGATCTTATTGCTAATTTACCGGATTTATTGGATTATTTTTTTTTATTACACTCTTCTGGGGCAAAAGCAGAAAAAAAAAAATCTAATTTCTGATGCAGCTTTAATCTGATGAATACTGTTGGGAACTAATAGAAATGCAGCCATAAATTCCAAATGCACTAATGTGCCAGTTGGGGGCCAGGAATAGGAAGGAGATGTGTTTGTGTCACTTAGAAAGTGGCATCCACGATCTCAGTGATAAGGGATACAGTGTAACAGGCAGCTAAGGAAATGCAAGGAGTTTTAGAACTAATTCTATTAATTTTCTTGGGCCTAGACAATTAGGAGCTGCGCTTGATCTTATGTTCTTTAATAATGAAGCATCAGGGCCTAGAATGCCCAGGTAGTATATAGCTAGCTTTATAAGACTCGGCTCAAGTGGCTGTTAATATCTTCCCGCCTGCAGTCCTGGGCCACTCTCCCTGGGGATGGCAGCTGTGATGGTGCATATGAACTGAAAAGATGAATCATCCGCTCATGATATGTCTTACTCGTTTCTGTATCAACAGTGTCTAGAATTGTGCCTGGAATGAAGGAGTTTGTCAAACACAGCATGTATTTGTTGAACTGTGTCTTTTATTGCCTGGTATGGGCTGCTGTGGTGACTTTACCTCTAGAAATTGATCAAATATGCACAGACAAAATCACCAGAGAATATAAAAGTACTATTTCACTCTCCATTGTCTCTAATTTGGCTGGAAGAAGTAGGAAGGAGAGAGGAGCCTTTGTTTTCTCTGTCGGAGCTTTATGTGAGTCCTAATATACTGCAGAATCCTCAAAAACTCCACTGACTTTTCCCCTCAGTTTTACTGAGAAGTCCTTGACATATTTCATTGTATAAGTTTAAAGCACACAGCATGATGGTTTGATTTATATATATATACACGCACACACAGATGTATATGATTACCACAATTGATTCAGCTAACATCCATCTTCTCATATAGATACAGTAAAAGGAAGAGAAAGAGGTAAAGAATAAAACAGAAATTTTCTCCTTAGGATGAGAAGTCTTCAGTTCAGTTCCGTCCAGTCACTCAGTCATGTCCGACTTTTGAGACCCCATGAACCACAGCATGCCAGGCCTCTCTGTCCATCAACAACTCCTGGAGTTCACTCAAACTCATGTCCATTGAGTCGGTGATGCCAACAACAATCTCATCCTCTGTCATCCCCTTCTCCTCCTGTCCTCAATCTTTCCCAGCATCAGGGTCTTTTCAAATGAGGCAGTTCTTCACATCAGGTGGCCAAAGTATTGGAACTTCAGATTCAACATAAGTTCTTCTAATGAAAACTCAGGACTGATCTCCTTTAGGATGGACTGGTTGGATCTCATTGCTGTCCAAGGAACTCTCAAGAGTCTTCTCCAACACCACAGTTGAAAAGCACCAATTCTTTGGCACTCAGCTTTCTTTATAGTCCAAATCTCACATCCATACATGACTAATGGCAAAACCATAGCCTTGACTAGATGGACCTTTGTTGACAAAGTAATGTCTTTGCTTTTTAATATGCTGTCTAGGTTGGTCATAACTTTCCTTCCAAGGAGTAGTTCAGTCCAAGGAGTAGGCGCCTTTTAATTTCATGGCTGAAGTCACCATCTGCAGTGATTTTGGAGCCCAAGAAAATAAAGTCTGACATTGTTTCCCCATCTATTTGCCATGAAGTGATGGGACTGGATGCCATAATCTTAGTTTTCAGAGTGTTGAGCTTTAGGCCAACTTTTTCACTCTCCTCTTTCACTTTCATCAAGAGGCTCTTTAGTTCTTCTTCACTTTCTGTCATATGAGTGGTGTCATCTGCATATCTGAGGGTATTGATATTTCTCCCAGCAATCTTGACTCCAGCCTGTGCTTCATCCAGTCCAGCGTTTCTCATGATGTACTCTGCATAGAAGTTAAATAAGCATGGTGACAATATACAGCCTTTGATGTACTCTTTTTCTATTTAGAAACAGTCTGTTGTTCCATGTCCAGTTCTAACTGTTGCTTCCTGACCTGAATACAGGTTTCTCAAGAGGCAGGTCAGGTGGTCTGGTATTCCTGTCTCTTTCAGAAATTTCCACAGTTTATTGTGATCCACACAGTCAAAGGCTTTGGCATAGTCAATAAAGCAGAAATAGATGTTTTTCTGGAACTCTCTTGCTTTTTTGATGATCTAGCAGATTTTGGCAATTTGATCTCTGGTTCCTCTGCCTTTTCTAAAACCATCTTAAACATCTGGAAGTTCACGGTTCATGTATTGCCAAAGCCTGTCTAGGAAAATTTTGAGCATTTCTTTACTAGCGTGTGAGATGAGTGGAATTGTGCAGTAGTTTGAGCATTCTTTGGCATTGCCTTTCTTTGAGATTGGAATGAAAACTGACCTTTTCCAGTCCTATGGCCACTTCTGGGTTTTCCAAATTTGCTGGCATATTGAGTGTAGCACTTTCACAGCATCATGTTTTAGGATTTGAAATAGCTCAACTGGAATTCTATCACCTCTACTAGCTTTGTTGGTAGTGATGCTTTCTAAGGTCCCCTTGACTTCACATTCCAGGATGTCTGGCTCTAGGTGAGTGATCATACCATCATGATTATCTGGGTCATGAAAGTAGTTAAAAATTAACTCCCCCACCCTGAGAACTCTTAGGGTTTCCTTTTTAAACAACTTTCCTATCTTGCTATCATACAGTGGTGATAGCTGTAGTCATCAGGTTGTACATTATATCCCTAGTACTTATTTATTTTTAATTTGTACTTTCTGACCACCTTCCTCCAATTTCCCCTCCCACTTAGCATAATATCTTCAAGGATCATCTACACTGTTACAAATGGTAGAATCTCCCATTTTTCATGGCTGTATTATATTCCATCGTGCATGTCTGTGTGTGTGTATACACACACATATGCATACATACATATATATATATGTGTATATATATACACAGACACCATGACTCCTTTACCTACTTGTCCATTGATGGATACATGGTTGTTTCCCTGTCTTGGCTATTGTTAATAATGCTGCTATGAACATGGGGTGCAGATGTATTTTTTTTTTAATTATTGCTTTTATTACGGTTGACTGTAAGTCCGAAAGTAGAATTTCTTTTATTGCTTTTCCACAGTGTTTTTTTTACCCCTCAGTGCCCTTATGCATATTGAGATTTCTCCCGGCAATCTTGATTCCAGCTTGTGTTTCTTCCAGTCCAGCGTTTCTCATGATGTACTCTGCATAGAAGTTAAATAAGCAGGGTGACAATATACAGCTTTGACGTACTCCTTTTCCTATTTGGAACCAGTCTATTGTTCCATGGCCAGTTCTAACTGTTGCTTCCTGACCTGCATGCAGATTTCTCAAGAGGCAGGCTAGGTGGTCTGGTATTCCCATCTCTTTCAGAATTTTCCAGTTTATTGTGATCCACACAGTCAAAGGCTTTGGCATAGTCAGTAACGCAGAAATAGATGTTTTTCTGGAACTCTCTTCTTTTTCCATGATCCAGCGGATGTTGGCAATTTGATCTCTGGTTCCTCTGCCTTTTCTAAAACCAGCTTGAACATCAGGAAGTTCACGGTTCACGTATTGCTGAANTTGCCACCTCTTCTTAATATCTTCTGCTTCTGTTAGGTCCTTATCATTTCTGTCCTTTATCGAGCCCATCTTTGCATGAAATGTTCCCTTGGTATCTCTAATTTTCTTGAAGAGATCTCTAGTCTTTCCCATTCTGTTCTTTTCCTCTGTTTCTTTGCATTGATCACTGAAGAAGGCTTTCTTATCTCTTCTTGCTATTCTCTGGAACTCTGCATTCAGATGGTTATATCTTTCCTTTTTTCCTTTGCTTTTCGCCTGTCTTCTTTTCACAGCTATTTGTAACCCTTGCTCCCCAACACACTAAATCATGAGGTTCTTAAAAACAGGGGATTCATAAGTTTGATTCATCTCTATTGTCTCTACCTAGCACAATGAATGGCAAATATTAGGGATGCAGATGCTGTACATGTTTTTTAATTAATGAGTGAGGTCATTCCAAAGAATTATCCAATGTGATTTGGCAAATGGAAACAGGTAGAAGAAGATGAAGATGAAACATGGAGAAGGTTTTTTAGGTACTTCTTGGATTGATCTAATTTGTATAACTCAACTACAGTCCTGCGTCAAAGGTGGTAGACCTGGATTCTCCAGCCCCTGGGGTGATGAGCATGATGTCTTTCCCTCTTTACGCAAATGATTCCCCGTGAATGTTGGAATAACCGTACCACTTTCCTGAGCATAGGGACAAACATCTGAGAAGTCTTTCCTGGCCCAGATGATTCTGTGCACAAGATACCCAAGACCAGACTCATAGAAAAGGGGAAATGGCAGCACTCTTGAGCCCTCAGCCTCTCTCCATGAGCCTGAGTTGATGGCTGCTCTAGGCCTGCCTCGATGGCATGAATGTCACTTATGGGCAAAAAGGTACCATGAACTTCATAGGCTCCAAAACTTAGACAGCCCTGAGGGAAAAGATGACACTGCCCCCACAAGCCGTGTTTCCATTTCCTTCTTACCCAGGCCTGTGTCAGATGCTAGTCTATTATTTCTGTGAAGTTGTATGAATGAGCAACACTCACAGGGTATTTGACCCAGTGTTTTCCCTCCTGGGGCCCAGAGCTTACAATATGGTCAAGGAGAACTGTACAAGGCCATATCTGTTGACACATTTTAAAAATTAGAGTCATAAATGTGTTATATATTCAGCAACTTTCTGTGAGTGGTCCAGAGGAGAAAAGTCAGCAGTGACTTAAGTTGTTCAAGTTGAGAGGTGAGATCATTAGTCTTCAGGTCCCAAAGACACTTTTCGGATCCCAAGGCCTCTTTTGGTTCCTACTATCAGGCTGTCTCATCCATCTTCCAGTGTTACCTTCAAATTCATCAAATGACCAGGAGCCTGGCTTGCAGCTGCTCTCTTACCCCTTGTCTACCATGTTTTTGAGTGATTTCAAGGTCCATGTGGCATCTGTCCCCAAATCTTGGATTCTTGGTTTATTTTTTAAAATAATTTTATTTATTTATTTATTCCTGACAATGCTGAATCTTCATTGCTGCACAAGCTTTTCTCTAGTCGTAACAAGCAGGGGTTATTCTCTAGTTTTGATGCATGGCGTCTCATTGTGGTGGTTTCTCTTATTTCAGAGCACAGGCTCTAGGGCGAGTGGGCTTCGGTAGCTGCAGTACGCAGGCTCAGTAGTTGGCGCACCCAGACGCTGGAGCACAGGCTCGGTAATTGTGGCACACGGGCTTAGTTTCTTTACCACTGAGCTACCAGGGAAGCCCCAGATTCTTGGTTTCTTAATCTACTTAATCTTAATAACATCTGTACTCACATCTCTCTGGAACCTGACATCACTTGAACGTTTCCTACTGTAAAATCTTAAATTTAAGCCCTGTCACCCAGGGAGAGAAAAGGGTTCAGATGGAGCAGAGCTCTGGAATGCCCCAGCATGTAGACATCAGGTAGCATCAAGTAGAAGAGAAAAAATTAGCAAAGGACAGTGAGATTGGAAGAAAACCAGAAGAAAACCATAGGAACACAGAATGTGTTTTTTGAAGGCAAAGGAGTCAACTATGTCAAATGCTCTTAAGAGGCTGATTAAGATGAGAGGAAAATGGCTGTTGAAGTTATCAATATTAATATTAGCGGTCCCATTGATGAATGTATGTGAGAGCTTGGACATGGTATCCTAAACGATGCCAGGCTCTGAGTAAATACTTCTAGGAAGGTGAGGGTGACTGGAGGCAGAGGGGACTGCAGAAAATTAATTGGCTTGTAGACCATTTGGAGTGAGATTTATGACAAACAGGAATGATTAATCAACTAGGGAGCAGATTCTGGAGATTATATGAAGTCTTTAGGTAATACTCTAAAAATATTGGAAGGAAATAAGTAACTTAGAAGGAGCCAGAGAACTAAAACAATGATCAGTAGGGTTGAGACATCCAGACAGAACCAAATAGGAGTTTAAGAAGGGACTAGATAGAATTGGCAATGGCAACCCACTCCAGTGTTCTTGCCTGGAGAATCCCAGGGATGGGGGAGCCCAGTGGGCTGCCGTCTATGGGGTCACACAGAGTCAGACACGACTGAAGTGACTTAGCAGCAGCAGCAGCAGATATAATTGGCGCTGAGTGAGGTTGCTCAGTTGTGTCCAACTCTTTGCAGCCCCATGGACTATACAGTCCATGAAATTCTCTATGCCACAATACTGGAGTGGGTAACCTTTTCCTTCTCCTGGAGATCTTCCCAATCCAAGGTTCAAACCCAGGTCTCCCACATTGCAGGCGGATTCTTTACCAACTGAGCTATCAGGGAAGCCTGATAGCTTCTTGGCCTTTTGGCTAAGATCAAGTGTAGAATTGGCACTAAATATTAATATTTCCTGAACATATGCTTGGCATTGCTCCTTAAATACAGAGGAGTTGAAAATTAGATCAGAAAAGGAATTTCCGGGAAAGAAAGGAATATCATACTGAAGAAAAATCTGGGGCTTCTGAGGAACCCCCTGGGTTAAAACTAGACACTGAACATAAATGGGTTTTTCATGAGGCAGAACCAGTAGATGGAGTGCAGATCATTTATTTAGCTGACCACAGCTCCACCTGTGTTCAGACTCCGCAGCATAATGTGGAGAGATGAGAGAGCTTAGTTAACGCATTCTGCCTAAGTAGGCCAGAGGAGTCCTACTCTGTTCTGAATTATAATGTACCCTCAAATGCAAAGTTGCTCTGGACCATCTCTCTGAGCCTCAATGTACTCAACTGTAAATTAAGGGATAATTTGCTCAGTGAATTATAGGAAACCATGTACTTTCCCATCTTTCCATGACCTGCCTAAAAGACAATGATTATCAAACTAACCCAAACCAGTACAAAGTTTGTTTATGATGATACATACATACGTTGCAGCGGAGCTGTGCACCCAGCAGAAGGAAGCTTGAAATAGCAATATCCAGAAAAGATGTGCTGCTGGGACTCCATCTTTAGCCTCATACATTATGCCTTTGTTTTAAAAGATGCAGAAATCTAAGCAAGGAACTGGAACAATTTGCTCCAGGCTGGTGACAAATCCTGTGGGCTGGTATGTGGCAAAAAGAGTTATTATCTCATTGTCAGTTCTCTTCTTTCTCTTTTCTGATGTGTCAAGACAATTCAGAAACTGTTTTTTTTTTTTTATTTTTTTTAACACATGTGATCCTTTATTCAGACATGAATTGAGGACCACCTATGTGCTGGGGGTAGAAAAATAAATTTGGATGACATGGTTTCTGCCCTTAAGGAATTTAGGATCTGATGAAGGGAATACATAACCAGAGAGTTACAATAGTCATAGGTCCCATAATATAAGAATAATGTGTACAATGGGTATCTCTCCAACCTGCATTCCACCTGCCCTATATTGGACAGTGCAGAAGATTGGGCTAGTCTTGGAAGTGGGGTTTGTCAACCTTGCCCTCATATATGTCTTCAATGAACTGTTTTTAATTTGATATTTTGAGTGTGCCATCTGTAACTCCAAAAGGACCGATAGACTAATACAGGTAGCAAGCATTTCAATGTACCCACACCTGCTGCAAGCCATAGGTCATCTATAAGGCAGGTTATTAGCACCATTTCTTAAATAGGTAACCTAAGGCTCCAGGAGGTCACATAAAGTACCTGGTTCATTGTACTTCAGAATCACCTGGGAGCTTTGTGAAGCACAGATTGCATGCTATTCTCTATCCCCAGGATTTCTGGCTCAGAAGGTCTGGGGCATGAATTCACATCAATAAGTTTCCAGATGATGCTAACTCTGCTAGTCTTATGGCCACACTTTAAGAACAGAGCGGGGTTCAGGGTTGGGAACTCATGTACACCTGTGGCGGATTCATGTCAATGTATGGCAGAACCAATACAGTATTGTAAAGTAAAAAAAAAAGAAAAAGAACCAGTGCTCTAGTATTTCTTAGTATCTGGTAGAGCCGGGTAATGAGCCCAAGTCTGTCTGCCTATAATAACCATGCCCCTCCCCCTACACCACCCCTTCTCCTGTTGTACAAGTATTATTCTCAATAGCTCCTTTATGGAAGTTTAGCTTAACATTAGCAACAAAAAGTTACATTGGATTGAGTCTGACAAACACCAACATTCTATTGACTGTTCCCCTAGGGTGACCATACAGCCAGGGATGCCTGAGATAGTTCTGCTTTGTGTCAGTTAATCTGACATATGGCCATTCTCTCCTCTTCCTCTAATAAGGATCCCAGGTTGGCTAATACTTATATGACTCCCCTACTTTTAGGGATTCATGGTTCAACGATTCACAGTCACGTTTTAAAGACTGCATGAAGAACTCGAAAAGGTTGTTGATTTTTGTTTACCCCAGTGCTCTTAAATGTACTTAACATACATACATAAACATAAACATAATAAACATACATAAACATACATAAGTAAGGGACTTTTCTATTTTACTCAGGTAACTCCTTTGAACATTTTGGTGAGTGCTGACCTGTGTGCATTTTCTCATGTTCTTATGTTTTGAAGCACGTGTCCAACTAGGAAATAGGATCCTAATATCTTTATGTCTTACATTCTGTAACCGTCCACAGTAACTTGCTAGGCACCTGGCACCCTCTAAGCCAACAACTGTTCTTTAAACAAACAATAAGAAACACAAATATTCTCAAAGTAGAGACTTTTTAGGGCAGGGTAAATTTTTAATGTTCACTTACATGCTGTTGAGATGTGAACCATGAGTAGAGCATTTTGTTGTGAGGAAAATCAGACCTAGAGGTCCATGTAATCTTTCAGCTCAGACCTGATTGACTGAAACAGACAAGTAATAGCTTCCTTATACCAATGAACTTGTAGTTGTGACACTCATCATCCTGGAAACTCCCTCTCTTTGCAAATCAGTGAGAAAGGAAGCCATGCCACATCCAGGGCATTTTGCTTCTTGAGTGGCCTTGCAATGGATAGATGGAGTCAAAGGATAAGAAACTCTATGGACGTAACACACTTGGAATTGGGGTGGTATCTGCACTGATGTAGCTCCTAAAAATAAACTAATAAACCTAAAATCTCACACACATGTGTTGCTTGCTAGATATTTAGTGCTGTGCAGAATTGGTAGACACACATGTGATTGGTAGACACACATGTGCTTACACACACACACACACACACACCTGCCTCATTCTTCCACTTATAAAAATAAAATTTTTAAAGTTTCTTAGGTTGTACACTCACTGTATACATAAGCCAAAAATTATATTTGTAAAGAGAGAAACCTTTCCTTGTTTTGTCTGTCTCACACAAATCTCAAATGGCTGTTGTTCAAATTCCAGGCATAACTCTAGAACCGGTCCAAAAACCACATTGTCCTAAGATTGGTGTAACCATCCACCTTTCTCTGGTTAACTTCTTTCAACTTCATAAACTAGCACACGTGTCCTCCCTAGGGTGTCTGCCTTCATCTTCTCTCTGGACTGACCACCTTCCTCCATGGAATGAGGGTATCCTTTGTTGGACCCTGTCCCATGAAAAGTGAAGGTGAAAGTCGCTCAGTCGTGTCTGACTCTTTGTGACCCCATGATTAGTCTATGGAATTCTCCAGGCCAGAATATGGAGTGGATAGCCTTTCCCTTCTCCAGGGAATCTTCCCAACCCAGGGATCAAACCCAGGTCTCCCACATTGCAGGTGGATTCATTACCAGCTGAGCCACAAGGGAAGCCCAAGAATACTGGATTGGGTAGCCTAGCCCTTCTCCAGCGAGTCTTCCCAACCCAGGAATCGATCCAGGGTCTCCTGCATCACAGGTGGATTCTTTACCAACTGAGCTATGTTGGGAAGCCCTCTCATCTGTCCCATAGCCTCCCATACTATGTTTGATGACCTCTGTCACCACTGAGTGCTGGAGAAGGACAGTGTATTACTCATTTATGTACACGGGGCCACCAGGGTCTAGCTCAGTGATTATTTGTTGAATCTATGGGGTCTGTCACTGAACCCCTAGAACATAGGTGATATCTTAATAGGGGCAAAATGACCCCATTAAGGGGGAGAACATTGGTTCTTAGAAATTTATACATTAAAGTGGTTTGTGGCCCTCTGAAGGGCCATGGTGCAAAAACAGATATAAGGTGGTATTCCGTTTTCACTGGGACAGGTATGGCCGGGGGCNTGGGGGGGATGTCTAGAAAGGCTCCTCATTGAGTGATAATTGGGTGGTGGGGGGTGGGGGGAGGTTAAGAAATGCCCCCCTCAGATTGTTTCTGGAAAAATGGTCAGAAGATTGTGTCCCCAGAGCATTTGCTAAGATGAAGCAACAGAGTATCCTCAGCAGATGACCTGGCACCACTCCAGATTCCTGCTTCACTCACTTGGAGGAGGAAGGGGACTGGCACATAGCAATGTGCTCAATGTGAGCAAATGTTTGCTCTCCCAATGTCTTGTCAGTACCATCACAGGACATTTTTTTCCGGATAGATTTCCTCTTGTCAAGTGAGGAAAGCATTGTCAAGTGAGGAATGCTTGTCAAGCATTGCCACTGACTCTTGTATCTATTGTTATTTGTTACCCAAGGAAAATTTTCACTAACGGTTGGAAAACAAAATTGCCCTGATGAGAACAACATCCACAGTGTAGGATGAACCATGCTTCCTCATTTCTGGCCAGATTAAAATGTTTAGCTGAATTAAGCCTCACTGCTCATGTCAGAACATGTGGCATCTCCACTTTAGAATGAAGTTAAAATGCCTTTCTTTTCATCCTCAAGCCATGATCCTTGGGCCACTACTTTCAAAAGTCCCTGTTAACCACTCACTCATATCACTTTATTCCAAAAAGCCTTTAACAGGGCAAGGTATATAAAGTTTCTGAAAACATTGCAAACCTATGTGAATCAGAAGCCAAAGGCCTCTTCAGAGGGTGTGGAGATTATCAGGTATTTTTTTTTCTATTCTTTATCCAGTTATTAATATTCCTTCCAGGAACCAGCAATGCCATTTTGCTTTTTTTTCCCTTATGTGGGTGCTTTCATTTTCTTCTTTCCGCTCTGCTTTTTCCTTTTTCTAGTATACCTTGATCTATTTGTTTATTCCCATTCAGTGTCTGTTTTCCTTTTGGGCAGCTGTCCTGAATTATTTAATAGTTGTTCTATTTTTCTTTTCCTGTTTACTCCTTCTCCTTTATTCTCTTTGATGGTTTGTCTAGGTTCCCATCTGCTCTTATAGACACCTCATCCAGCAGTCCTCTTCTTTCTGAGCCATAAATCATGATGGGGCAGACTGTGTGGACGCTAGGCAGGAGAGATGGGGCCCCAGGTGGGTGGGCAGGGGAGAAGCATGCATCAGTGATTTGCTGTTAGGAGGTAACAGAGTTGATCATTTTTCAGGGAACATGGCAGGCAGCCTGTAATTGGTGATGAAGATACATCTTTCCATTGCTTCTACAAGACTCTACAGAACTTGGGTACACTGTATCCACAGATTTCATCCTCAGCCATGATCTTTGGGCCACTACTTTCAGAAGTTCCTGTTAACCACACACTCATATCACTTTATTCCAAAAAGCCTCTAACAGGGCAAGGTATATAGAGTTTCTGAAAGCATTGCAAACCTATGTGAGTCAGAAGCCAAAGTAACTCTGGGTCAAGGTAAGGGGAAAATAATATTGTTATTACTTTTCAGCCTAATTTTTCAGTGTTCAATGTTTTTATGGTTATTGGTGGCTGAAAAAATAGCTTTCAAGCGAAGAAAACCCTTGTATTAATACACATCAGTTCAATTCAGTTCAGTCTCTCAGTCGTGTCTGACTCTTTGTGACCCCCTGAATCGCAGCACGCCAGGCCTCCCTGTCCATCACCAACTCCTGGAGTTCACCCAGACTCATGTCCATCGAGTCCATGATGCCATCCAGCCATCTCATCCTCTGTCGTCCCCTTCTCCTCCTGCCCCCAATCCCTCCCAGCATCAGAGTCTTTTCCAATGAGTGAACTCTTCGCATGAACTGACCAAAGTACTGGAGTTTCAGCTTTAGCATCATTCCTTCCAAAGGAACCCCAGGGTTGATCTCCTTCAGAATGGACTGGTTGGATCTCCTTGCAGTCCAAGGGACTCTCAAGAGTCTTCTCCAACACCACAGTTCAAAAGCATCAATTCTTTAGTGCTCAGCCTTCTTCACAGTCCAACTCTCACATCCATACATGACCATTGGAAAAACCGTAGCCTTGACTAGATGGACCTTAGTTGGCAAAGTAATGTCTCTGCTTTTGAATATGCTATCTGGGTTGGTCATAACTTTTCTTCCAAGGAGTACATAGATCCACACAAATACACACCCACGTATCACATATGCATTTGGGAAACTTGTGATATTAAATGAGATGGTCCTTTGATGACCTTTTCTGAATGCTCCCCCATCACCTGACCCCAGGAGCCTTTACATAGAAAGCACACATTTTCTCCTGTGGTCCCCTCTTTCCAACCTGGAAAGAGAGGACCATAGGATAAAATTGTTAGGTATACATGATAAAGTCCTACCAGGAATTAAGGATACCAGGAATTAATTATACCAGGAATTAAGAGCCATGGGGGGCCTAAACCTAAACACAGAACTTCTATAAAAATTTTGGCCTTCTGGCAAGTCAGTGCAGGAGACACTTTTGGGTAATGGGAGGCCAGATTGATGTTTCCTAAATCTTCACTGCTTTGTCCCGTTCCTTGTGCAGTAAACTGAGGAAGACTCAGTCGCATGCCTTGAGATGTCCTCTGTCAACTGCTGCTTAGAGTGTTCTTTGGCCTCACTTTGTGGTAGAGATGCTGCCCAGTTAGATACTTACAAATGAGAGTTTCCAAAAGCAAGCTTTATGGAAGGTCATCCAGAGTTTGTACTCTGCACACTTAGTTCCTTTTCACTGAAGTAGAAACTATTTATTCTTTTTCATTCATTCAACCAATATATTTCTCTATTCCTACCCACAAAACAATGGGTAAGTCACACTGAATGTTACAAAGATAAAATCTGGTCTTGTGTCCCTGCCTTCTTGGTCAAGGAGGTATAATACATTCCAGTATTCACTAAATTGTGGTGCTTTTAAAACACTACATGTAATGTTAATGGGTATTTGGGGGAACTGGTTTCCAGGGTAAATGAACGGAGGTAACATTGGGGAAAATCAAGCTGAGGAATGTTTAATGCTAAGAGAGATTGTCATGGTAGGACCAAGAGAGTGGAGTTGTTCTAGATTCTATCTGGGCAAGGCTGCCTAATTCAATGTGGAAAGTGGTTAAGTACTAAAAGAGAGCTGTAGAGTAGAGTAGAGGATTTTTTTTCAAGCCAGGAAAATCAAGGAATCCACAGATCAGACTGCATTTAAGTCGAACTCTAAAGTTGGGTAGAATTAGAATTGAGATTTGTGATGACAAGGTATTCAGAAGAATGATACTTGAAAAAGGCAGACAGAGAACAAGATAAATATGTTAAAAGTTAAGTGAAATGGACAAAAATACAGCTTGTTGAAGAGTCATTTTTGGTGGAAAAGGGCTAGAAAGGTAGATTAAAATTCTGGACAATTTGACTCAAATGAAGGAGATATTTTTTCCAGTGGAAGTAAGTACTTATTTTCTGGAACAACAACCAACACAGAGCTTGAGAGATTGGGTAGTAGAGAAAGACTTGGTGTCCTGTATCCTTGAACAAGTTGCCTCATGTCGTATTGATGCTCTGTATTCCATCTGAACAAATGGGGATGACCATATTGACTTCTTGGGTTATTATGGGCATAGCGGATGCCCTATGGAATGTGTTTAGTATAGTATCTGATATATGTGATTACCTTTAATACTTTAGTTCAGTTCAGTTCAGTCGCTCAGTCATGTCCGACTCTTTGCGACCCCATGAATCGCAGCACGCCAGGCCTCCCTGTCCATCACCAACTCCTGGAGATCACTCAGACTCACGTCCATTGAGTCAGTGATGCCATCCAGCCATCTCATCCTCTGTCATCCCCTTCTCCTCCTTCCCCCAATCCCTCCCAGCATCAGAGTCTTTTCCAATGAGTCAACTCTTCGCATGAACTGGCCAAAGTACTTGAGTTTCAGCTTTAGCATCATTCCTTCCAAAGAAATCCCAGGGCTGATCTCCTTCAGAATGGACTGGTTGGATCTCCTTGCAGTGCAAGGGACTCTCAAGAGTCTTCTCCAACACCACAGTTCAAAAGCATCAATACTTTAGTTACTAGATATTAATCCTTTATTTACTAGATATTAATATTAATCTTTTAGTTGCTAGATCCCATGAGTAAAGTATAAACAAAATTGTACATGTTCTCAGAAATAGAGACCACTTGTCAACTCTACCTGCTTTGACCAGCTTTTGTTAATTCTTTCAATTTTTTGATTTTCTGTGACCCAGATCTCCATCTGTTCTTCTATATTTTAAATATGGAAATTTGGCCATTTCAGGCTTCATTTTCTTTGTTTTAGTCCTATTTACTTTTAGTCCTATTGCCTTATCCTCAGTCCTCAGTGGGTTTGTGGTAAGTGTCTAACAGTTGACTCTGCACGCACACACGCACACACACACACACACACACACACACATACACACACACACACACATGAGTGCTTACTATAATTTATTGATATATAGGATATATAGCACACGTTTGCAAATAATAGTAATATAAACAATACTCTTTATTGCAAATCCCATAAAACCAATTGATTCTTATAGAATATTTTTGTTGATTTTTTAAAAATTATTTTATCTGTAGATAATATATGGTTAACACTGATGACCAAAGGCAATTTCAACACAAAACTTTTCTTTGCATAAAAGAGAAATATGAAAGGAAAACAACAAAAATATGTGTCATAAATTTATTCTTTCATCAAGGACATGAGAAGCTTCATTGTTGAGTCAAACAATAGGTTTTTAACAGTTTAAAAAAGATACTTCCTTAACTTTTTGTACTAAGAACAATGTGACAACTATAAAATGAGACACATAAATTGCATGAGCGTTATTACTATTTTCTCTACCACTTTAAAAAGTCTAGACATCTAACAAGACAAACCTTATCTCTAGTACAGAGTGGTGGTAGTGTGTATATTTAGGGCATAGTATCTGCCTTCCCAAACTTGAGGTCATAATTTTTTGATCAATCATCTAGCATGGAGGGCTAGTTATGTACTATGTATTAATGTGCTGAATCTTGCAGAGGATTCAGAAAAATTACATGATGATCAGTGCTTTGAAATGTGCTCTCACTATATTCTATTCTTTGCTGGGACACATGGATTTACTAAATTGTAGCCCCCAAATAGCAGAACTGAATTAAAGGGACTAGAATTCTGTTCTCAGGGCTCTTTCTCATTCACAGACTGATCTAGCAGCTTATCACTTAAGATGATATCAAGGCAGGTTGGCAATGAATTAGCTGAAGGTGGCATTTATGTTTGCTGAAGATATTGGTACTGAAAAATCGTTCTCGTTGGCAAGATGCTGGCACAGCTCTTTCTCCTTCTTTCCCCCTGCAGCTTCTCGCATTGAAAAGGAAGAATGTTCTGCTTTCATTTTTCCAGCACAGACCTGCCTCCACTAGTGCCATTTTAATTTGGTTCCAGAATACCCCTCAGTCCAGCCTGCTTTAATCGCATCACAGCACATCCCAGTAACGTTTCTCAGCTCATGTTTTTCTACTTGGCATCAGCAACTCTAAAATGAATGCTGTAGTTCATAGAGAGTCATGTGATGAAGCACTAGGTAAAACATCACAACTCTGGTTACCATTTCAGGGGGGCACCCTAACTGGCATTAAATTTCTGAAACAAATGTCACACATAGAGATTTAATTAATTTACCAGGATTACAATTTTACTTAATGAATAACTTGTAGTCCTACTTTATGCCATCAAAATACACCCTCTCTAGAAAATTTCAATGATAAGCTGCCATAATCCATTCTTATGAACTTCTCTAAAATCCTATATATAAATGAGATACATCTAAGTCCGAGGGCAATTCTTTCTCCAATTTAATCTTTTTTATAAAGGTTACTCTTTCTGTAACTTCTGAGCAACTGAGGCCAAAGTGCAGGAATTTTTCAAAGCCATGTACAGGCATGGGAAATAAAATTGCTGTATACCAACCACATCTTGCTGAGGTTAGAGTTAATTTTGATTACTAAAAATGGAGCTGTGAACAGAAATTGCCAATTGCACAGGTGTGGCTGTCTGCAGCACATTTAAATTATGTAAAGATTAGTCCCTAGGTTCAAATATCTGTCTAGTCCCTCCCAGATCGCTCTTTGAAATGATGCAGCTGGATATTGGGACCTGTGTTGCTAGGTTGCCTGTCCTGCTGGGACATGTTTAAAGCTATATTCGCCAACCCAGACTATTGCCATTACTTCCACTGGAATCTACTGAGCTAATCTGTGTCTTTATCCTGTAGAACTTATTTGTGGTTTTCAATTTAAGCTGTTCCCCCGCTACACACACCGCCCTAGTTCATTACTACAAAGCTCATTCCACACCAAAACACAGTCGCTATTTATGTCATTGTCAGCTTGCTGGAGCCTCTCATATCTTCAGGGTGTTTTCTTTCTCCTTCACCTACCTTGTGCAAAGGCAAATGCCATCCTTCATCTTAAAGGTTAATGTGGATGGAGAAATCCCATGATCCCAAAGGCAGTGCAGTGAGTTTCATGAGCATTAGTACCTGTACTGTTTACAGAGGATGGACAGGGCAGGTTTGCTCACCACCACATGCCAGCAGACACAATTAGGACAAGTGTGTGCTTAATCATTTCCAGAGAAACAGAAATGCTACCTTCATCAGATGTGCCTTGGAGAAGGACATGGTGAATGTTAAAAACACAGGTCTCCAATCACCAAATGAAAACTGAGCTACACACTGTATTCACTGTATCCTTTCCATCAAAGTTCCATTCATGGGGATCTTGCCATTTTTTCAATGTCCTTTCCTTCCCTCTTTTGGTCCTTTATTTCCTTACTTCATCCCTCCTTTCTCCCCTTCACTTTCTTTCCTTCCTTCTACACAAGTAAGTGAATTCCCTATTAGCAATTCAAGTAAGCTTTTGGTAAAATAGAACCATTTGTTATAAATGAATATTCCCAACGTCGCCTCCAGGATCCATAGCTACAAGGGGGTGAATATAATAAGAGACAGTGTTCAAAAGCTGGAGTCAAGCATTCACTTATCTCTCTGAATGATTTTTTTCTGACGTACTGCAATGCAATCCTTTTTAGGGATTAAAGCATTGTCCACTATAAAAGATATTGAATGCTTATTTTAAATGTCTTTTCCTCTCACTCACTGAACTACTATGATTTTTCACCTGTATAATTGCAATAACTTTCTGACTGGGCTCTGTTATTCCATTGTTCTGGTTGTATACAGATGGTCCCTGACTTACTGTCATTGAAATTTACTCTGGTGCACAGGTAATATACATTCAGTAGAAACCTTACTTTGAATTTTGGAATTTGATCTTTTCCCAGGCTAGCAATACAATAGGATATTCTTTTCTGATGCTGGGCAATGGCAGCAAACCATAGCTCCCAGGCAGCCATAGAATGATGAGGGTAAACAACCAATGTACCATTCTGTACCCAGACAGCCTTTCTGTTTTTCACTTTCAATGAAACTTGAAAATGAAAGTGTTCAATGAACTATTTAGTACTTTATTATAAAATAGGTTTGGGTTAAATGATTTTGCCCAACTGAAGGCTACTGTCAGTATTCTGATCATGTTTAAGGTAGGTTAGGTTAAGCTATGATGTTCCGTAGGATAAGTGTATTAAATGTATTTTCTACTTAAAATATTTTCAAATTGCAGTGGGTTTATAGGGATATAACCTCATCAAGGAAGATCTGTAATTCATCCTACAGCTTGCAGATTGAGCATTCCTTAACACAAACCAGATCATACCATGAGGTGTATACTTAGAATAAAATCTAAACCCTTATCCTGGTTTACAAAGCTCCATATGATCTACACTACCTCTCCCATCTCATCTCATTTTACACTTCAGCTACATGCTCCAGCTACTCTGGCTTCCCTTCTATATTTATCACAAATTAAGTGAGCTCCCATATTAGGGCTTTCCTGGTGGCTCAGTTGGGAAAGAATCTGCCTGCAACACAGGAGACCTGGGTTCGATCCCTGCATTGGGAAGATCCCTTGGAGAAGGAAACCCACTCCAGTATTCTGGTATTCTGGCCTGGAGAATTCCATGGACTGTGTAGTCCATGGAGTTACAGAGAGTTGGACACGACTGAGTGACTTTCACTTTCTCCATATTAGGACCTTTGCACATGGCCTTCCCCATGCTCATTTCACTTTATTCGCTCTGAAATTTACAGGATTGGGTCGTTCATGCCATTCAGACTTCACCTTAAACATCACTTCATCACTGAAGCTCTTCTTTTGCTACCCTAAATATATTAGTTGTCCAATTAATCACATCACCCAGTTTTAATTCTCTGCATAGCTGTGAGCATTATTTGGCTTGTTCCTTAATTTCTTTGTTCCTTGTTTTCTTAATTTGTCTTTGTTCCTTTGGTGTCTATGATCTGTTTTTCATATATCAAAATGTAACTTAATGACACGAGGATACTTTTCTGTCTTGCTCAATATCATATCCCCAGTGCTTACAATGGTGCATGGCACATATGGAGGCAGTCAGTAGATGTTTGGAAAATGAATCAATAAATACATGCAAGAAATGCAAATACGCCACCTACCAAGAAAGGTCTGTCATGGTCCCATGCCTAAACTTCCCTTCTGCCTCAGCACAGAGTCCATCCCCATGATAATCTCTACCTGCATGTCTTGCAGCTCCCTTGCCCCTCTCCCTTCAGCTTTATGCCCTGGTCAGACTCCAGTGCTGAGTAAACCCAATTATCCACCTCCTCTTGGTCAGTTAAATATGGGTGGAGGGAAACACATCAGTTCAGTTCAGTTCAGTTCACTTCAGTCGCTTAGTCATGTCCGACTCATTTCGACCCCATGAATCGCAGCACACCAGGCCTCCCTCTCCATCACCAACTCTTGAAGTTCACTCAGACTTGCGTCCATCGAGTCAGTGATGCCATCCAGCCATCTCATCCTCTGCCGTCCCCTTCTCCTCCTGCCCCCAATCCCTCCAAGCATCAAAGTCTTTTCCAATGAGTCAACTCTTCACATGAGGTGGCCAAATTACTGGAGTTTCAGCTTTAGCACCATTCCTTCCAAAGAAATCCCAGGGCTGATCTCCTTCAGAATGGACTGGTTGGATCTCCTTGCAGTCCAAGGGACTCTCAAGAGTCTTCTCCAACACCACAGTTCAAAAGCATCAATTCTTCGGCACTCAGCCTTCTTCACAGTCCAACTCTCACATCCATACATGACCACAGGAAAGACCATATCCTTGACTAGACATACCTTAGTCAGCAAAGTAATGTCTCTGCTTTTGAATATGCTATCTAGGTTGGTCATAACTTTTCTTCCAAGGAGTAAGCATCTTTTAATTTCATGGCTGCAGTCACCATTTGCAGTGATTTTGGAACCCCCAAAAATAAAGTCTGACACTGTTTCCACTGTTTCCCCATCTATTTCCTATGAAGTGATGGGACCAGATGCCATGATCTTAGTTTTCTGAAGTTGAGCTTTAAGCCAACTTGTTCGCTCTCTCCTTTCACTTTCATCAAGAGGCTTTTTAGTTCCTCTTTACTTTCTGCCATAAGGGTGGTGTCATCTGCATATCTGAGGTTTTTGATATTTCTCCCGGCAATCTTGACTCCAGCTTGTGTTTCTTCCAGCCCAGAGTTTCTCATGATGTACTCTGCATAGAAGTTAAATAAGCATGGTGACAATATACAGCCATGACGCACTCCGTTTCCTATTTGGAACCAGTCTGTGGTTCCATGTCCAGTTCTAACTGTTGCTTCCTGACCTGCATACAGATTTCTCAAGAGGCAGGTCAGGTGGTCTGGTATTCCCATCTCTTTCAGAATTTTCCACAGTTTATTGTGATTCACACGGTCAAAGGCTTTGGCATAGTTAATGAAGCAGAAATAGATGTTTTTCTGGAATTCTCTTACTTTTTTGATGATCCAGTGGATGTTGGCAATTTGCTCTCCAGTTCCTCTGCCTTTTCTAAAACCAGCTTGGACATCAGGGAGTTCATGTTTCATGTATTGCTGAAGCCTGACTTGGAGAATTTTGAGCATTACTTTGCTAGCATGTGAGATGAGTGCAATTGTGAGGTAGTTTGAGCATTCTTTGGCATTGCCTTTCTTTGGGATTGGAATGAAAACTGACCTTTTCCAGTCCTGTGGCCACTGCTGAGTTTTCCAAATTTGCTGGCATATTGAGTGCAGCACTTTCACAGCATCATCTTTCAGGATTTGAAAGAGCTCAACTGGAATTCCATCACCTCCACTAGCTTCGTTTGTAGTGATGCTTTCTAAGGTCGCCTTGACTTCACATTCCAGGATGTCTGGCTCTAGATTAGTGATCACACCATTGTGGTTATCCAGGTTGTGAAGATCTTTTTTGCACGGATTATTGTGATATTGAATGGTTTGCCTTGGAAACGAACTGAGATCATCCTGTCGTTTTTTAGATTGCATCCAAATACTGCATTTTGGACTCTTTTGTTGACCATGATGGCTACTCCATTTCTTCTGAGGGATTCCTGCCCACAGTAGTAGATATAATGGTCGTCTGAGTTAAATTCACCCATTCCAGTCTATTTTAGTTTGCTGATTCCTAGAATGTCGACGTTCACTCTTACCATCTCCTGTTTGACCACTTCCAATTTGCCTTGATTCATGGACCTGACATTCCAGGTTCCTATGCAATATTGCTCTTTACAGCATTGGACCTTGGTTCTATCACTAGTCACACCCACAACTGGGTATTGTTTTTGCTTTGGCTCCATCCTTTCATTTTTTCTGGAGTTATTTCTCCACTGATCTCCAGTAGCATATTGGGCACCTATTGACCTGGGGAGTTCCTCTTTCAGTATCCTATCATTTTGCCTTTTCATACTGTTCATGGGGTTCTCAAGGCAAGTGGAAACGCATAAACCTTGCTAACCAGATCCGCTTTGAGTCCATGATCATAAACTTTAAGTGAGATCTTAGTGCAGCCTAGAAATTATGCTACCATATATAACCTGTTCTAAGATTCATAGTTTTTCACATTTGTGAAATCAGCTTGTAATTTATAGTCAGCATCAATTCCTGTCATCAAGATGGTGGTGGTGATGTTAGAACTTGGTTGCATTCCTGGGGATATGGCCAACTGAATGGGAACTCCTCTACTTTCCAGTCAAGAAGCTCTTTAAGGATCATTTGGGGAAAAGTCATGAATCCTGCTTCTGGTTTGGAAACTTTACATGAACTTTTTCTGGTAGCAGAAAATGCACCAGCATCCGACTTGCAGAAAGAGTGCATATGTTCATGTTCCCTCAGTCTTCTCTTCTCATTCTCTAATTGTTTCTGTTGAAGTCTTACAACATATTTTGAACAAGTCATATATATACATGGCTTAAAAATTGAAACAATTAAAAAGTTTGCAGTGAGATGTCTCACTTCCATCTCTGTCCTATTCTCATTCCTTCAGCCCTTCAAACAGGTAAACTGTTCTATTAAATTTCTTATGTATCTTTCCAATGATTCTTTATGCAAATATGAGCCAAAATAAATATATGTTCTTATTTTATTACCCAAAAGGTATCATACAAAGCAAACTGTTTTTGATACTAACTACCGTTCAGTACATGTTAGTGCATAGAGTTTCTTCAATCACATTTTCAGTTATACATATCTCATTCTACAGATATAACATGGTTTGTTGAACTGGGCCTTATTACTAGTCACCTGGGCTATTCTCAATCTTTTGTCACAAACAGTGGTGCAATAACTTTACACACATGTAATTTTAAAGAGATATGAGTTATATACTCATATCTCTTTAAAATTACATGTGTGTAAAATAGAAAGCCCAGAGATAAATCCACACACCTATGGACACCTTATCTTTGATAAAGGAGGCAAAAATATACAATGGAGTAAAGACAATCTCTTTAACAAGTGGTGCTGGGAAAATTGGTCAACAACTTGTAAAAGAATGAAACTAGATCACTTTCTAACACCACACACAAAAAGAAACTCAAATGGATTAAAGATCTAAATGTAAGACCAGAAACTATAAAACTCCTAGAGGAGAACATAGGCAAAACACTCTCTGACATAAATCACAGCAGGATCCTCTATGATCCACCCCCCAGAATTCTGGAAATTAAAGCAAAAATAAACAAATGGGATCTAATCAAAATTAAAAGCTTCTGCACAACAAAGGAAAATATAAGCAAAGTGAAAAGACAGCCTTCTGAATGGGAGAAAATAATAGCAAATGAAGCAACTGACAAACAACTAATCTCAAAAATATACAAGCAACTTATGCAGCTCAATTCCAGAAAAATAAATGACCCAATCAAAAAATGGGCCAAAGACCTAAATAGACATTTCTCCAAAGAAGACATACGGATGGCTAACAAACACATGAAAAGATGCTCAACATCACTCATTATCAGAGAAATGCAAATCAAGACCACAATGAGGTACCACTTCACACCAGTCAGAATGGCTGCGATCCAGAAGTCTGCAAGCAATAAATGCTGGAGAGGGTGTGGAGAAAAGGGAACCCTTTTACATTGTTGGTGGGAATGCAAACTAGTACAGCCACTATGGAGAACAGTGTGGAGATTCCTTAAAAAATTGCAAATAGAATTGCCTTATGACCCAGCAATCCCACTGCTGGGCATACACACCGAGGAAACCAGAATAGAAAGAGACACATGTACCCCAATGTTCATCGCAGCACTGTTTATAATAGCCAGAACATGGAAACAACCTAGATGTCCATCAGCAGATGAATGGATAAGAAAGCTGTGGTACATATACACAATGGAGTATTACTCAGCCATTAAAAAGAATACATTTGAATCAGTTCTAAGGAGATGGATGGAACTGGAGCCGATTATACAGAGTGAAGTAAGCCAGAAAGAAAAACACCAATACAGTATACTAACGCATATATATGGAATTTAGAAAGATGGGGATGATGACCCTGTATGCGAGACAACAAAAGAGACTCAGATCTATAGAGTGAACTTTTGGACTCTGGGGGAGAGAGAGAGGGAGAGGGTGGGATGAGATGGGAGAATGGCATTGAAACATGTATACTATCATGTAAGAAACGAATCGCCAGTCGATGTCCGATTCAGGAAGCAGGATGCAGGATGCTTGGGACTGGTGCATGGTGAGGACCCAGAGAGATGGTATGGGGTGGGAGGTGGGAGGGGATTCATGTTTGGGAACGCATGTACACTCATGGTGAATTCATGTCAATGTTTGGCAAAACCAATACAGTATTGTAAAGTAAACTAAAGTTAAAATAAAAATTTAAAAAAAGAAAAAAAAAAGAGATATGAGTATATAAGATAAATGCCTCCCCCCAGTAGGTTGCTAGGTCAAAAGGGAAAGTGTATGTTTTGGGTCAAATTGTGTCACCTAGAAAAATACGTTCAAGTCCTAACATTTGAAATCCGTGAATGTGACCTTATCTGGAAGTACAGTCTTTGCAAATGTAACCAAGTTAAAATGAGGTCATTTCAAGTTAAATTGAGGTTAAGTTAAAATGAGAGTCCAAACTAATCCAACAACTATTGTCCTTATAAGAAGAGGGAGTTTAGACTGAGATACACAGGAAAGAAAACTGTGAAGATGGAGACAGAGATTAAAGTGATGCATCTATAAACCAATGATTGCCAGAAACTACTTGAATTTAAAGAGGAAAGGAAGGCTTCTTCCCCATGGCCTTGCTGACACCTGATTTCAGACTTCTAGTTTCCAGAACTGTGAAAAAAAGGTCTATTTTAAGCTACTCTCTGTGTGTCTCTTTGTTACAGAAGTCCTAGGAAAGTAATATAAAGCATTTGCAATTTTGATACCTATTTCTGGGTTACCCTCACTGGATATTTGCCATGTAACCTGTCACCAGCAAAGCATGTCCATGATTGTTATCCCTTCAGCCTTAGCAACAGAGAATATTGTTAAATTTTTCAGTTGCTGATAGGTGATAAATAATACTTCAGTGCAGTTTTAATTTATATTTTCCTTTTCATACATTCATATCTTATCCTATGTTTAAAGGCTATTAGTATCTCTGTTTCTGTGAATTCTCTGTTTTTATCTTTTGCTGGTTTTTTTGTTGTTGTTATTGTCATTTTTGTTCCAAATCATATTACAGGATTAGTGTTTTTGTGATATGTACTGCAAATATTTTTTCTAGTTTATAATTCATCTTGTGAAATTCTGACTTGCTAAATTTCTTCTTTTTTTTAATTTTTATTTTAACTTTAGTTTACTTTACATTACTGTATTTAAATTTCTGTTTAGAGTAATTTATTAATCTTTTGTGTGGCTTGTGAAATTTGAGTCACAGTTGGGAAAGTTTTCTCCGAGTTTGTAAAGGATTTCACTTATGATTTCTTTCAGAACTTTTTCCCCCTTCATCAAAGCAGTTCATCGGAAATCTTGAAGGGGTAAAGTTGGATCCAACTTTATCTTTTTCCAGATGGTATATATTTTGTTTCAACACCATTCATTCTTGAAATGTTACCTTTATCATATATTAAATTCATATATATATATATTTGAATTTATTTCTGGGAATTCTGTTCTATCAGTCAGTCTTTCTATTCATGTTACAATGAAATCTGTCTTAATTCTTGAAGTTTTATAATATATTTTAATATGTAGGCAAGCTAGTCAATTCCCACCCACTTTCTCTAGTCAACCCACTCTAGTTAAGCCTCTATCCCCACTAACTTAACCAAATCGCTCTCATCAAGATTTCCAATGACCTTTGTGTTACTTAGACAGTTGGCTGGTTGTCAGTCCTCACCAAATTAGATCAGTCCATTACGTTTGACATAGCTGGATACTCCTTCCTTCTTAAAATACCTTCTTTGGGGAGAGCCTTCTCTTCCTACTTCACCAGTTGCTCCTCCTCAGTCGCCATTGTACATTCCTTCTATTTCTCTGAACTGCCCGTTCCCCAGTTGTCCCATTGTTTGGTTTTCTGTCATTGTTTCCACCCTGCCATACTCATTTTCTGGATGATTTCATCTGGGGGACAACATTTTAAATACTACCTCTATCCTAATGATGACCACATTTTGTAACTCCAGCCCGCCTCTCTCTTATGAACTCAAAACTCAATATTCAACATTTCTACTTGTACTCAAAATGTAGTCACCCCAACACCGAATCCATGGTTTTTCTCTACCAAATTTGTTCTTCTTTCACTGAAACAAGTTTGGAGTAATCCTTAACTCTTCTTTTCTCTCATACCTCACATCCATTTCATCAGCTTCATCTGAGCTCTAATTTCAAAATATTTCTGGAATCCAAATGCAGCATCTTCACTGATATGCTGTGGTCCCAACAACAGTTATCTCTTGACAGAATTCTTGTAATATCCTCCTACCTGTTCTCTGCCTCTTCTATAGTCTATTCTTTCCATAGCAGTCAGAAGGATATTGTCCACGAAAGCATTCCATCTTACTCAGAGCAAAGATCAAAGCCTCTATCATGATTCAAAGGCCCCAAATACTGTGACCTCCAGGGTGACCTCATCTCCTACCACCCGTGCCCACCCTCTTTCAGCTGTAGTATCCTGTTTTATTCCTCAAACCTGCCAGCACATTCCCATTGCAGTCTTGACACTTGATATTCTCTAATATTTTATTTCATTAAATATTCACAACCATGTACTGTGATGATTGCTACCCTCATTTTGCAGATGAGAAAGCGAGAGTGGAGAATATAGAAAGTTCTTCCCAAGTCTGTGCAATTATTACTTAGCCAAATGGCATTTTGTGGGTTTCCCTGGTGGCTCAGATGGTAAAGCATCTGCCTGCAATGTGGGAGACCCAGGGTCAATCCCTGGGTTGGGAAGATCCCTGGAGAAGGAAATGGCAACCCATTCCAGTACTCTTACCTGGAACATTCCATGGACTGAGGAGCCTGGTAGGCTACAGTCCATGGGGTTGCAAAGGGTCAGACACAACTGAGCGACTTCACTTTAAATGGCACTTTAATCCAAATCTCTTTGGTGGCTAGAGAGCCACTCTTTTTATCACAGAAGCTTTCTGGCTTTTTGCACCATCTCTGTTGCTGTGTCATTTGGAGCTCTAGTCCGGGTAGTATATCTTGGCCTTTGTCTATTCACCTTAGAAAGGAGGACTTCAGTTCGGGTATTCTCAAAGTTTCCACCTATTCAGATGCTCTGTGACTCCATGAAATCTGAAAGAGAGTGCCCGGCAGTGCTCAGACTAAGAATAGTGGTGATTTTGGTGAAGAGAGGCGAGTGCAGCGAAACATGGGCAGATGTGGTTAGAGAGGACACTTGACCATTGCAGAAGCGGGTTGGTACTAAGACTTGTTTAGTACCACTTAGGAATATTCTTCTAGGTCTGTCCCTCTTGACTGCATATTATTTCAATTCAGTGCCTAGTGTAAATAAACCACCTTGTCTTTACAGGGTACTCTTTTTCAGCATCTCCATTATCAAATCAGACAGTCAAGGAGACAGATAAAAACTTGCTCTTCCCTAAAACTGTGACCTCGAAGGACCTTCTATTTCCATTCCTAGGCTGGTCTAGCCACTCTTCTCCCTGATGCTGCTTACAGTCAGGACAAAAGTTGTCACCCTAAAAGATGAGGTATCTATAACCCATTCTTCACAAATGAAGCCAATCAGGGGGTCAGGGAGATGATACCTTGGTTTCTGACTCTATAACTGTCGGTGTCATTGCAGCAGCAGATCTTGCTCACTTCTCCAGGGCTTATCAAGAGATGGTGATGTCACTCTATTCAGAGCCTCACCCCCGACCACGCACACAGATGGCAAGAAATTGCAACTCACTTTTCAGGTGGGATCCCTGCTCACCTGTAATCAGCCAAGTTCCATGGTTAGAGCTGTTTCATGATCAAACAAGCACTGAGGCCCAGCCTTCTAAGATTCATGTGGTTGCCACGTTCAGCTGATCTGGGGGTGGCATTCCAGCAGACTATGATGTGAGTGGAAACTCTGGAAATGAGCAATTACTTAATCAAACCTTATATATGGTAACAAATCATACTTAAAGCAGGAAGGAAATAAATCCAGAAGGTCTTTCCTTTACTCCTGTGATTTGTGGTTCCACTCTCCTCAGAACCCAGTCCAAACACCTTGCATCTGTGTTTTCTTCCAAGGGCTAAGTGACACTGTAATCTCAGACCAGAAAGCTCTCTGAGCTTCACCTGTCATAACCTAGTTAGCCCTCACAGTACCATGGTAGACAGGGACTACTGTTTCTCTCACTTCACAGAGCTACAGAGGTGAGTAACTGGTAAAAAGTTTACACAGTGAGTAAATGGCAAAGCCAGGACTTGAGCCTGCCTGCTGTGACTCCAGAATCTCTGCTCTGAGCAAATGCTGCTCTTTCTAATCTCACATAAGCCCAAGAAGTCGGCCAACTTGTCATGGCTCCTACTTCACAAGAGCAGAACAAGGCAGGAGTGGGTTCTGTCCCTTGCTTATGATTACTCGCTCAGTTATGACAGTGAGAATGGAACCCAGCCCAAACCTTTCCAGTCCCATAGCTCTCATTCTTTGTTTCACAGTCATCTCTGCCTTCTTCTTAAAACAAAACAGATTCCCCTGAGAGGGTATGGACCACCCAGCTATGAGTGTTTCTCCGCTTACTCTTATGTGTAGAATATGTGTGGAAACTTGGACAGTGGAGAGACCCAAAGGGATGCAGTGACTAAGGTCACTTATGGCCCTGTAACTATGCCGTGACTCTCTTTGTTAACATTCATAATCAGATATGGACCAATCTGGTGTAGACAGATACCTAAAGAGATGGAGAGCCATCTATTGAGCGCACTGAGAGAATATTCTGTCTCGAGCCCAGGCTAAAAATAAACTGTTGACAGGACACACATCCTCCCTCTTGGTACAGTGTCTCAGGAACAGAGGCGGAATTTGATCATTTCATCCTCTGAAGTGAAGGCCTCTGTGGTTTAATACGCACACATCACAAATTGCAAATTTCACTGGTGAAATTCAGTCTTCAACAAAAACCTAGCTGTCTCTTTGACTTGAAATGTGTTCCAAAATGTTTAATAAAGGTCTATTGAAACCAATAAAGCATCTCCGGAAAATGCTGGTTTAACCCACACAGCCAATTCTCTTTTTCATAAATTCAATTTGTGTTATTTGGTTCAGGAGACTGTTCTCTGAGCCCTGACATAAGTGAGTGCCAAGGTTGATACTCACACATGTAAAGTTCTTTGGGAAAAATCATATAATTGATCTCATGTGTCAGGTTTGTCAGGACTTGCCTGGCTCCAAGTCTTTGCACATCTTTTCTGCCCACAGTTAGAAGTGCTGGACCAACAGGGTTTGGCTCTTCTCTAATCACTGGATCTAGGTAACTCCAGTCTAACTGCTGGTTGGATGGGTGTGGTGGGGCCTGGGGCTTCTGGAATCCACTTTAGTTCTTTTGAATAGACTCATGCTGTCTGTTTATGAGACCTGATCCTTGCACCTTGCTCCTAATGCTGTCTTCCCAGATCCTATGTTCATGTCCCTGCTTACCTCTCTGCTAAGTGCCCTGATTCTTCAGAAAATGGAGAACCTCATTTGCCTATGCTAATCCTCTTTGTGCTCAAATCCAAAGTTTCTCAGGTTTGACAAGGTAAATGTTTTGCTTCTGATAGCTCTTTGTTTAGGAAAGCTGTGCATTGGAGGATACTTAGCAACATCCCTTACTTCTTCCCACTAAATGCCCGCAGCTCCCCCAATCCAGTCACAGCAATAAAAACGTTTCCAGATGTTCAAATGTTCCTTGGAGGGGGTGGAACAAATTGCCACTAGCTGAGAACTGGTGGTTTATTTCCGCCCAATGGATATAAAAGGACTGACGCTCTGTCCTTGCACCCCAGGAATATTTGTGAGCAACTTCCCAGAAGCTTCTGTGATTTCAGTGCTGCACAACCAAGAAATATTTGGTTGGCCAAAAGTTTCATTTGGGTTTTTCCATAAGATCTTACAAACCTTTTGGCCAATGCAATATAATATGAACCTCTAATGTGAGTCACGTGTGTAATGTTAAATTTTTTAATAGATAGAGTGGCAACTTAACAAAAAAAAAAAGGTAAAATTAATTTTGGTAATATATGATATTTTATCCAATATATCAAAATATTATTTTATGCTAAATATTTGACATCTGATGGACTGATTTCTGATATCAGTTTGGACTAGCCACAGTTCAAGTACTCAGTAGCACCATGTAGCAAATGGCTTCTTTATGGGCAGCATTGATGTAAATGTCTAAAAAACCACCTGTTTTTCAATTCACTTCAAGACTCAGAATAATATGGTGATGTAAGCATGGGGCTGGGGTTTCAGGTGTATCTGATTGAAGTATTTCTGTGTTTCTTTCCAATACTATGGCCTTGAAACTATTATTTAATCTTTCTAAACTTCTGTTTTAATATTTTTATTGGAGAAATAATTGTTCTTCAAAAAGTTTTCATCATGGTTACCTCAAATAATGCATATAGTGCCTAGCGTGTCTGTGTTAGTCACTCAGTCATGTCCGACTCTGTGTGATTATAGCCCGCCAGGCTCCTCTGTCCTTGGAATTCTCCAGGCAAGAATACTGGAGTGGGTAGCCAGTCCCTTCTCCAGGGGATCTTCTCAACTTGGGAATTGAACCTGGATCTCCCGCATTGCAGGCAGATTCTTTACCATCTGAGCCACCAGGGAAGCCCCATATAGTGTCTAGAGCAGATGCTTAATAAGTACCCCTGCTCTCAACAGCAAATGTTCGTATTAAATTCCTCTACTGCTAGCCTCTTGCTCGAAACACTACCAATGTTCCATCCTTTGGACACCATGCTCTGGACTGAATTATACACTCAATGGGTGTGTAAAACACTGATTCCTCCCAGGGAATCCAAGTTTATCCCGCTTGGTCCTGCCCTGCTGCTGTTAATTAAGCAATATTTAGTGATATCTACCAAAAAATGACAATTTAAAGAATATGAACCAGAGCTCTCAGTTTCCTTTGATTTTCAACTGTAATTGTTCCACCTTTACTGCAAGTCAATAACATGAGATATAAGAAAGCATTCTGAGATGCATCTTCCATCAGGCAGGATCCTGTGTAGCATGGTCTTTTGAGCCACAGTGCCACAATGCTGGCAAGTTTCTTCTGCAGAGACACTACATCAACATTTTGGCCAATGTTAAAAAGAGAACAAATGCCTAGACCAGCTTGGCTTGACTAGTGGCTGGTTCATCCATCCTAATGTATAGGATTCATAAAAGATAAAAATGTATCACCATGGCAAAGGCAGCCCATGTTATCTATTGCACAGCCATAAATATTCATTTAGTTCAGAACTCATGTCCAGAGGTATTGAGGTCAGTTGTTAATGACAGGAAGCTGACAGTATTTTTGTACAGAACTGATTTCTTCATAGTTTACCTACCGTTTTGGGGGAATTCTTCCTCATATCAACCCTTTTTCACTTGTGTCCAAACAGGCATTGGCCAGCACAATATGCTAATCAACACTTTCCCAAATGGCTCTGGATTGTCTTTGTCAAAGCCTTAAAGGAGGTCATGTTTTCCCCTAATCACCAGGAAGTTATTGTGAGAAGTCTATCAGCATTAGCTGAGAGATATATTTTTAGTATCTAGGTATGTGTCAGGCACTGGGGACACCAGATGATTAAAGAAGTTTCCACCAGTCTGGACTTCACAGTGCAGGAGGGAACAGCATGTAAATAAATGATTAAAATAAGATACACAACTCATACTACATAGAACTTTGGGACCACAGAGAAAGGAGAAAATTTTCGTTTATTCATCAGTTTATTGAGCACTGAATCTCTGTGTTATGTCATGTAAGTAATTTTTAGATTCAGTTCAGTTCAGTGGCTCAGTCATGTCCCACTCTTTGTGACCCCATGAATTAAAGCACACCAGGCCTCCTGTCCATCACCAACTCCCGGAATTTACTCAATCTCGTGTCCATCAAGTCGGTGATGCCATCCAGCCATCTCATTCTCTGTTGTCCCCTTCTCCTCCTGCCCCTAAGATTCCTCCCAGCATCAGAGTCTTTTCCAATGACTCAACTCTTCGCATCAGGTGGCCAGCGTACTAGAGTTTCAGCTTCAGCATCAGTACTTCCAAAGAAAACCCAGGACTGATGTCTTTTAGAATGGACTGGTTAGATCTCCTTGCAGTCCAAGGGACTCTCAAGAGTCTTCTCCAACACCACAGTTCAAAAGCATCAATTCTTTGGCGCTCAGCTTTCTTCACAGTCCAACTCTCACATCCATACATGACCACAGGAAAAACCATAGCTTTGACTAGATGGACCTTTGTTGGTAAAGTAATGTCTCTGCTTTTGAATATGCTATCCAGGTTGGTCATAGCTTCCTTCCCAGGAGTAAGTGTCTTTAATTTCATGGCTGCAATCACCATCTGCAGTGATTTTGGAGCCCAAAAAAATAAAGTCTGACACTGTTTCCCCATCTATTTCTCATGAAGTGATGGGACCGGATGCCATGATCTCAGTTTTCTAAATGTTGAGCTTTAGGCCAACTTTTTCACTCTCCACTTTCACTTTCATCAAGAGGCTTTTTAGTTCCTCTTCACTTCCTGCCATAAGGGTGGTGTCATCTGCATATCTGAGGTTATTGATATTTCTCCCGGCAATCTTGATTCCAGCTTGTGCTTCTTCCAGCCCAGCGTTTCTCATGATGTACTCTGCATAGAAGTTAAAGAAGCAGGGTGACAAGATACAGCCTTGACATACTCCCTTTCCTATTTGGAACCAGTCTGTTGTTCCATGTCCAGTTCTAACTGCTGCTTCCTGACCTGCATATAGAGGCAGGTCAGGTGGTCTGGTATTCCCATTTCTTTCAGAATTTTCCACAGTTGATTGTGATCCACACAGTCAAAGGCTTTGGCATAGTCAATAAAGCAGAAATAGATGTTTTTCTGGAGCTCTCTTGCTTTTTCCATGATCCAGTGGATGTTGGCAATTTGATCTCTGGTTCCTCTGCCTTTTCTAAAACCAGCTTGAACATCTGGAAGTTCATGGTTCACGTATTGCTGAAGCCTGGCTTGGAGAATTTTGAGCATTACTTTATTACGTGAGATGAGTGCAATTGTGCGGTAGTTTGAGCATTCTTTGGCATTGCCTTTCTTTGGGATTGGAATGAAAACTGACCTTTTCCAGTCCTGTGGCCACTGCTGAGTTTTCCAAATTTGCTGGCATATTGAGTGCAGCACTTTCACAGCATCATCTTGCAGAATTTGAAATCACTCAACTGGAATTGCATCACCTCCACTAGCTTTGTTCATAGTGATGCTTTCTAAGGCCCACTTGACTTCATATTCCAGGATGTGTGGCTCTAGGTGAGTGATCACACCATTGTGATTATCTTGGTCGTGAAGATCTCTTTTGTACAGTTCTTCCGTGTATTCTTGCCATCTCTTCTTAATATCTTCTGCTTCAGTTAGGTCCATACTATTCTGTCCTTTCGAGCCCATCTTTGCATGAAATGTTCCCTTGGTGTCTCTAATTTTCTTGAAGAGAGCTCTAGTCTTTCCCATTCTGTTGTTTTCCTCTATTTCTTTGCACTGATCTCTGAGGAAAGCTTTCTTATCTCTCCTTGCTGTTCTTTGGAACTCTGCATTCAGATGCTTATATCTTTCCTTTTTCCTTTGCTTTTCACTTCTCTTCTTTTCACAGCTATTTGTAAGGCCTCCCAAGATAGCCATTTTGCTTTTTTGCATTTCTTTTCCATATGGATGGTCTTGATCCCTGCCTCCTGTACAATGTCACAAACCTCTGTCCATAGTTCATCAGGCACTCTATCTACCTTTTCTAATTGCTGCTGATTCTGAATTTATACAGATATTCAATTAAATCAGACAAGTCCACAGAAAGACTCATCAGTTTAAGCATTTGTGGCTACTGTTTTACACACTAATTTCTCTAGCCAAATTAATGATGGGAGGGCTCTGGTTAATAAAGAGTTGCTGTATATATGTATAATATAATTTTAAGATTAATTATCAGTTAAAGGTCATAACACT
>SJYQ01002095.1:457533-480942 GCA_006410935.1 Redunca redunca | reverse complement strand
ATAATGTTACAAATGTGAACTTATAATGAATTGTGTTTATACACAGACACACATATATGTGTGTGTGTATATATATATATTTAAATAACAGCTAAAATCTTAGCTTTTCACAGCAAGCTTTTCTTCTTCAAGTTTGTTTTTAAGTCAGTGTCACAGTAGTCCTATAAGGTGAAGTATTATTACAGTATTATTTTTCAGATAAAGTCAATTGAACACAAAAGAGTCAGTGACTCACCAGGCCCTATGTAGAATAGCTTTATCTGCGTTGCCAGAACAGTATTTCAGGTTTCCTCAGTCTCAGTCTTTGAACCTAATGAGAGAATATTTGTTTGGTTTAATTAATATGTGTCTAACTTTTAAAGGGTATTTCTCAACAGGTTTACAATCTTTTAAATATTCTAACAACATTAGTATTTATCCTATAGTTGAGAAGCTTCACAGTTTGATATAATCAATCATTATTGATTGTCTACTAGATATAAAATGTGCAGTTACAAAACAGGCAGCAAAATTGCTTTCCTCAAGAAACATCCAATGTAAATATTGATACATAAGATCGCCTTGGCATGGGGTAGGATAATTATAATAGTTGTCGTGAAAATATGCTGTTTGTTCTAACCAATGAAAGTACTGTTGGTCAGAGTTCACTGCATGGCATTTCTGGATCTAGTGTCCCTGTGATATGTTGGCAAGAGGACAGACAAATCTGCCAGTGGAATAGAAAAGAGAGTCCAAAGATATACCCCTATATCTATACTATAGATATAGATAACATATCTATAGTTATCTGATTTAAAGCAAAGTTGTCCCTACATTCAAAGGAGAAACGGATGATATTTTCAGTAAATAATGCTGTTACATGGATATTCATATGAGAAATAAATGTAATGTGATACCTGCCTCACACCATACAAAAAAATTATTTGAGATGAACCATAGACCTAAGTGTGAAAGGCAAATCAGTAGAACATCTAGAAGACGATACAAGAGAATATCTTCATGTTTTTGGAGTAGGCAACTATTTTAAAAATATAACTAAAAAACATTAACCATAAAAAAGATTGGTAAAATGGTCCTTATTATTATGTAGTTATAAAAAGCACTGAGTAAACATATTGTAGTATAAACCACACAGAGCAGATGAGTTAAAATGGATGTCATTTAATTCGATACAGAAGATGGTAACTTGCAGTCAACTTAAATATTTCAAATATTCACTCCACACATATAAAAATGTCATCTAATAAAAAACAGATTAAAAATTAAAAAAAATCAATCAATAAATACACATTTGTTAAAATTTAGAACTTTCATTCACCAAAAGGATCATTAAAAGAGTGAAATAGTGATGAGAAATACATTGCAATAAGTATATCTGACAAATACCTATTTTCACAACATCTACAAATTATTAAAGGACATCTTATATAGGACATATATAAAGGACATCTACAAATTTTATTTTTTTAAAGTCATATGACTGAACTAAAGTAAAATGGGCAAAAGACTTGAAGACAATATACAAATATTCAATTAGCATGAGAAAAGGTGCTCAACATCATTAGTCCTCAAGAAATTACACATTAAATCACAGTGAGACACCACTGTAACCCTACCTGAAGCCCCCACATCAAGAGGTCTGATGATGATATTTGTTACTGAGGATACAGAGCGACTGAAATTCTTATTACTGCTGGTAGAAGTTTAAATTGTTAAAACCATTTTGAAAATTCTTCAGCTATATTTACTAAAGCTGAACAATATATGTACATACAAACCAACAGACTTGCAAAAGAAAGTTCATTATATCTTTATCCACAATAGCCCTCAACTATAAATGCCTAACAGTGGGAGAATGAATAAACATGGTTTATGCACACAGTAGGATAATACCCAGAAAACAAAAGATAAATTATTGTTATAGTAGTATGAACACAAATTAATTTCATAAAGTATTGAGAAAAAGAAATCCAACACAGAAGTAGTACATATTGCTTGATTCTATTTACATGAATTTTCAAAACAGGCAAAAGTAATCCATGGTGATGTAGGTCAAAGAGTGTTTGTCTTTGGATGACAGGGAGGGGTCACCAAGAATTTCTAGGAAATGAGAGGGTTTAAAGTGTGCTATATATTTTCCTAGTGATGGTTATAAGGCTATAGACACATAAAAATTCTTCAAGTTGTATATTTAGGATTTGTTCAACATACTGTAAATTTTACATTGTGTAGTAAAGAGAATAATAATCCCCCAAACCACAGCTTAATCGCTCATATTTGTGAATATATTCCTTATTGGGCAAAAGAGATTTTTGCACGTATATTTAAGATTAGGCTTCCCAGGTGGTGCTAGTGGTAAAGACACTTGGCATTTGCACATTGGCAAGACACCTGCTTGCCAATGCCCAGGACATAAGAGATGCACGTTCAGTTCCTGGGTTGGGAAGATCCCCTGGAAAAGGGCAAGGCAACCCACTCCAGTATTCTTGCCTGGAGAATCCCATGGACAGAGGAGCCTGGTGGGCTATAGTTCACAGGGTCCAAAGAGTTGGACACAACTGAAGTGACTCAGCATGCAATTAAGATTAAGGAAGCTGAGGTGGGGAGATTATCCAGGACTACTTGAGTGGACTTGATCAGTCCTTAAAAATGAAAAACGATAAGAGTAGGTTAGAATGCTGAAGCATAAGAAGGACTCAGTACACCACTCTGAAAATGGAAAAAAGGGTCCATGAGCCAAAAAATGGGCAGCTTAGAATCTGGAGAAGAGAAGGAAACAGATTTGCCCCTTGAACTTCCAGAATGGAACATAGCCCTGATGATGGCTTTATTTTAGTCCAGTGAGGCCCATGTTACCTTCCTGACCTACAGAACTAGACAGTGATGCATTTGTTTGTGGTTCAGTTCAGTCGCTCAGTCGTGTCCAATTCTTTGCGACCCCATGAATCACAGCAAACCAGGCCTCCCTGTCCATCACCAACTCCCGGAGTTCACTCAAACTTACGTCCATCAAGTCGGTGATGCCATCCAGCCATCTCATCCTCTGTCGTCCCCTTCTCCTCCTGCCCCCAATCCCTCCCAGCATCAGGGTCTTTTCCAATGAGTCAACTCTTCACATGAGGTGGCCAAAGTACTGGAGTTTCAGCCTCAGCATCAGTCCTTCCAATGAACAGTCAGGACTGATCTCCTTTAGGATGGAATGGTTGGATCTCCTTGCAGTCCAAGGGACTCTCAAGAGTCTTCTCCAACACCACAGTGTCAGTTCTTCGACACTCAGCTTTGTTTGTGGTAATTCATTACAATAGTCATAGAAAACTAACATAACAGAAATTCAAAGATGTTGAAAACAAAAACTCCTATTTCTCCTTTTTGAAGGGTCTTAAAAATGGCGTCTTGTCCACTTGCTAAACCTGGTTACTCTATCCCTGGAATGCTCACAGAATTGCCTTCAATAGACTGGTTCCAAATAGGAAAAGGAGTACGTCAAGGCTGTATATTGTCACCCTGCTTATTTAACTTCTATGCAGAGTACATCATGAGAAATGCTGGACTGGAAGAAATATAAGCTGGAATCAAGATTGCTGGGAGAAATATCAATCACCTCAGATATGCAGATGACACCACCCTTATGGCAGAAAGTGAAGAGGAACTAAAAAGCCTCTTGATGAAAGTGAAAGAGGAGAGTGAAAAAGTTGGCTTAAAGCTCAACATTCAGAAAACTAAGATCATGGCATCTGGTCCCATCACTTCATGGGAAATAGATGGGAAAACAGTGGAAACAGTGTCAGACTTTATTTTGGGGGGCTCCAAAATCACTGCAGATGGTGACTGCAGCCATGAAATTAAAAGACGCCTACTCCATGGAAGAAAAGTTATGACCAACCTAGATAGTATATTCAAAAGCAGACATTACTTTACTGACTAAGGTCCATCTAGTCAAGGCTATGGTTTTTCCAGTGGTCATGTATATATATATATTTTTTAATTTATTTATTTATTTTTACATGTTTCAATACCATTCTCCCATCTCATCCCACCCTCTCCCTCTCATGTATAGATTTGAGAGTTGGACTGTGAAGAAGGCTAAGCACCAAAGAATTGATGCTTTTGAACTGTGGTGTTGGAGAAGACTCTTGAGAGTCCCTCAGACTGCATGGAGATCCAACCAGTCCATTCTGAAGGAGATGAGCCCTGGGATTTCTTTGGAAGGAATGATGCTCCAGTACTTTGGCCACC
This sequence comes from Redunca redunca, assembly GCA_006410935.1. Taxonomy (NCBI): domain Eukaryota; kingdom Metazoa; phylum Chordata; class Mammalia; order Artiodactyla; family Bovidae; genus Redunca; species Redunca redunca. The sequence continues at coordinate 476,706 of SJYQ01002095.1, read as the reverse complement.
TCATGCGAAGAGTTGACTCATTGGAAAAGACTTTGATGTTGGGAGGGATTGGGGGCAGGAGGAGAAGGGGACAACAGAGGATGAAATGGCTGGATGGCATCACTGACTCGATGGACGTGAATCAGTGAACTCCGGGAGTTGGTGATGGACAGGGAGGCCTGGCGTGCTGCGATTCATGGGGTCGCAAAGAGTCAGACATGACTGAGCGACTGAACTGAACTGAACTGAAGCATTCACCCTATTTTATCTTTCATCCACACAGGATTATGAATTCTATGAGGGCATATTCATATCATCCACAACACCAGGGATTGTGCATATATGCATTGTACAGAATCAATGCTCTGTAAGTGTTTGGTAAATTAAATTATATGAACCACTTATCTGTATGAGAGGCAGACACCAAGACAGATAGGATCACACTAATGTGGTCTTGGAGTCAACTTAGCAAGCTCTCCAGTGCAAAGACACATTAAAGCTAGGAGTCCTAAATAATGAGGCTGAGGTTGTTTAAAACAGCAAGCTGGCATCAGATGAAACATTTCCATATCATTCTAGATTAAATAAAACATTTACCGTTTCATGCTTTCTTTCCTAGTAATTTTTGTCTTGTCTTTCACGTTAGTGATTTGTTCCACATGGCCACTCATTTAGGATAATAGCAAGCCAATAGGCGTGACGAAAAGAGACGGGTCCATACCTGATCACCAATATTCCATTACATTTCCTTGAGCTGCAGGCCTGATGAAACTGCCAGTGCCTTAAAGGAACTGGGCTCGAGTCTGCATATTAGGAATTCAGTGACTACAGTAGCAGTAATAAAATTATATAGTAAGTGGAGCAACATGGCTATATTGGGAGGCTGCTGTTGCAAGGAGCTGTTTTCCCTGTGTACAAACAACAAATATTTTTTTAGAATGTATTATATGTGTGGCCTTTGTGATAAATACTGTGGGGGATATTAGAGAATCTATATTCTTTATACTCAAAAGTGTATAATACAGTTAGGGAAATAAAACATTTAAGAAAAATAACACAGGAATGGGGGCAATTGTTTGTTGTTTAGTCACTCAGTCATGTCTACCTCTTTGCGACCCTGTGGACTGTAGCCCACCAGGCCCCTCTGTCCATGGGATTTCCCAGGCAAGAAGACTGGAGTGGGTTGCCATTTCCGACTCTAGGGGATCTGCCCAATGCAGGGATTGAATCTGCATCTCCTACATTGTATTATATTGCATTGTATTGGGGCTAAAATATAGTATGAAAGTGCAGGGGAGAGGGAGGATTTGGAAAAGCCTCAGGAAGTCGGAGAAATCAAGGGAGGAGTTACACTTTGGAATTAAAGGTGGAACACTAAGGTTGTATGGTAGGCAGTAGTACACAGAATATACCAGGAACAGCTTCCAGTCCTGTTTATCTGGAGCAGCGTTTCCCAATCTCAGCACTATTGATGTTTGAAACTGTAATTTTTTATGGGTGACTGCCTTGGGTATTGTAGGATGTTTAGCAGCATCCTTAGTCTCTACCAACTAAATGCTTCCTCCCCCTCAAAGCCATGAGAACTGAATACGCACTCTGAGGGTAAAATGACCCCCGCTTAGAATCACCATGCTGAAGTAAACATTCCCAGAGGGAACTCATAGGAGTTACATGGCATGACAAGGAGTTTGCCATATAATAGGGAACCACTGAAAACATTTGTGAGGGCCGACAGGCTGGAAATTATAGTTTGAAGATGTTTTATCTGTTTGAGATCCTCATTCAAAATTGGAGCAAGGCATTGTGGGGGAAAGGAAGAACAACCCAAATCCTACCACAATAGTCCAAGCACAGACAGAGGAAGATTGGCCGGCCACAGGATTAAAGAGCTCTCCATGCCTGCAGGTGTATTTACTGCGCTACAGCTTTAAAGGTGTTTGATATTTAGATCATCATTTCAACATCACATTGCACATTTCATCTGAATACCAAGTACTCAGAGATACATCTCTTTTTAGAAGCCCCTACTCCTGGGCTTCCCTGAAGAGAGGAGCAGCCACCGGCAGCATCAGAAGCAGTCTATAACTTGAGAAGCTCGGTTGGGAATGCTATACCACCTGATGGCTAGGGGTATCAGCGTAGGCAGCACAGGACCAGATATGTGGAGCCGGTCCCCTGGGACTGTCCTCAGCCTGTGGAGAGAAGAGAGCAGTAACGTAGAAGCCTGATAAGCCTCCAAGGCAATAACTTTCTTGAATTCCACTTTCTCTGTAAATTTCAAGTTTACCCCTAATTATGGTTTAAAAAATATTTTAACAAGTATTGAATTTTTCTTTCTTTTTTCCCCCCTAGTAAAAGGAAAAAGAGAAATAAGTGTGTCTTGGGCTCTTCATTCTGGTGGCTGTTTGCTAAGCTCATGGAACCAGGCTGGGATATTGGTACACCCATCAGCATGGCTGAGCTGCATGGAGGGCCACTTTCTTCATGATCTAAAACTAACACTGTGATGGGGTATTTAAAAACATGCAATTTTGTGAAATATAGCATAATAGTATAAAATGAGTATTTCAAAAGCTTAAATACTTTAATAACTATTTCAGTTTTCAAGCTTGAAAAAATGTATCTCAGTAATATTTTAATGAGAAACTTCATAGAAGAAAACTTCAAGTGTTATTGATAATTTAAAAAATAAACTCAAATGAATGGACATAAGAACATATACTTAAGTGGAAAAGTTAAACAAATATGGAAGGTGTAATTTCTTCTCCATTCAGTTTATGTAATTTTAAATATTTAGGGGGATACAGCAACATGCTTTTAAAGTTGATTTAGAATCCTTGTACAACTGAGATTCAGTTCAGTTCAGTTCAGTTGCTCAGTCGTCTCTGACTCTTTGCGACCCCATGAATCACAGCACGCCAGGCCACCCTGTCCATCACCAACTCCCGGAGATCACTCAGACTCACGTCCATTGAGTCAGTGATGCCATCCAGCCATCTCATCCTTGGTCGTCCCCTTCTCCTCCTGCCCTCAATCACTCCCAGCATCAGAGTCTTTTCCAATGAGTCAACTCTTCACATGAGGTGGCCAAAGTACTGGAGTTTCAGCTTTAGCATCATTCCTTCCAAAGAAGTCCCAGGGTTGATCTTCCGAATGGACTGGTTGGATCTCCTTGCAGTCTAAGGGACTCTCAAGAGTCTTCTCCAACACCACAGTTCAAACGTATCAATTCTTTGGCGCTCAGCCTTCTTCACAGTCCAACTCTCACATCCAGACATGGCTACTGGAAAAACCATAGCCTTGACTGGACGGACCTTAGTCGGCAAAGTAATGTCTCTGCTTTTGAAGATGCTATCTAGGTTGGTCATAACTTTTCTTCCAAGGAGTAAGTGTCTTTTAATTTCATGGCTGCAATCACCATCTGCAGTGATTTTGGAGCCCCCCAAAATAAAGTCTGACACTGTTTCCACTGTTTTCCCATCTATTTCCCATGAAGTGATGGGACCGGATGCCATGATCTTCGTTTTCTGAATGTTGAGCTTTAAGCCAACTTTTTCACTCTCCTCTTTCACGTTCGTCAAGAGGCTTTTTAGTTCCTCTTCACTTTCTGCCATAAGGGTGGTGTCATCTGCATATCTGAGGTTATTGATACCCCTCCTCAGAAGTTCTAGAAAGGCGTGAAATAAACCAGGAATATTGTACACTTCCCAAATGTTAAAACTTGAAACAACAACAACAACAAACAAACAAAAAAAGAAGCTAAACTAGTGAAAATAGCAGTTTTGACTGCAAAAACAGATTTCTGGCAGATTTGCTGGTGGTTAATCATGGTCTAGTTGCTAAGTCATTTCTGACTCTTGTGACCCCATGGATTGTAACCTGTCAGGCTCCTCTGTCCATGCAATTTTGCAGGCAAGAATACTGGAGTGGGTTGCCATTTTCTTCTCCAGAGGATCTTCCTGATCCAGGGATTGAATTTGGGTCTCCTGCATTGCCAGCTGATTCTTTATCTCTGAGCTACCAGGGAAGGCTGAAACATATATAAACCATTGCAAAGTGGTATTTAAAATAAAACATCTTCTCAGAAGTGGGGGACAAAAACACTGAAATTCGATAGATAGTTGTCCAGATTTAGGACACACTGATAGAATTGAAAAGATCTCCACAAATAGATTAAAATTTCCACAAGGACACGGACTGCATATATTCTGTTCTCCACATCTTCACCCAGTAAAATGATGGGCAGATGGCAACTCTCGATCAACACCTGTCTGAAATTAAATTCACCATGACCCATCAGTAAAATGATTTGTTAAAAGAATGAAGTTCATGCTATCATATTATAGATTGAGGAAATGTTCTACCCAATAGAGATATAGTGTATTGCCTTGGAACATGAGCTCAGGACTCAGACAACTGGGATTTANAAATACTTCATATATTTATATATACTTGGTAAATAAAAATATTATTGGAATAGTGAATTCAAGTTAAATATAAATAGTTTAACATTTTAATATTAATATTTTAAATATTAGAATTTTCAACATGTTCACTATCTAAAGGGACCTCCTAGGAAATCCTTTGGCACTAGGAAGACACCTTCTAATTTACTTAGCGACCAGAGGTTTTAATATATTGATTTACTGACAGCAGGGAGTTTCCCTCAGTCATGGATCACTTAGGAGTCAGCAATGAGTAGGAAAAGCAAGGTCTGGGATCAGACCTCACCTGTGACATTGATTCTCTCTGGGATCTTGCTTTTCTGAGCCTCATGCCCTTGACCATAACAAAATGTGATGTCTACCTCCCTTACTAAGAAAATTAACATGTGTCATCTACTGCAGAGTCTGGGCCACAAAGAAGTTTAATGTCCCATTTATCTATCTCAAGAAAAGAGACACTGTGTTACCATGTGAGATCCTTCCTCATCCTAGAAAATATAAAAAAGTCTAAGAACTTCTGAAAGAAAAGTTTTCATTCTCCATCTAAATGCAAAAATATTTCCATATCAATGACAGTCAATCCCAAATGCATGTCTCTCAATCACCTTTACTTTTCCCATCATATTCATCAAGTAAATGGGCTTGATTCAAGTGGGCTACAAAGCTAGCTAGGGAAGGAGCAGGCAAAACATTACAGAACAAGGTCCTGCGTGATGATTTCTAAGGACAAGGCACATCCACTTCATAGCAATCACTTCCTTGGCCCATGAAGCTTTTTTTTTTTTTAATTGACCACAGAATGTAGACATACTGTCAAAGGATTTAAATTAATTTTATACAATAGCTTTCTTGAACTGCCATTACTCCAACAAGATTCATATCTGCAGCTGATTTGGAGACAATTGTGATGAAAATATCAGAGCTGCAGCTCTTATTGAAAAATTCCTCTCTGTAGATTGTTATTTTTCTGGCACTTAAAAGCCTAATACCAGAAAGGAATGAAATCCCATTTTGCATCTACCCTTTTAAATGTAGGCTTTTAACTATTATAACTCCTAAGCTGCAATTCTCACATATCACCTTACTCCAAACAGAACATTGGGATTAATGGTCTGGTATTAAAAGCAGAAACAAAAATGCAATTGCTTTGGGAGGCACTTAAGTACAATGATACCTAGCAGAAGAAAAACACTTGATGCCCAGCGGAATAGCTAGCTTTGCAATAGTTATCAATGCAATAATGTTGGAAAGTAATAGATCATTCTTCCGTTTACTGGCATTCTGAAACTATGGATGTAATTCATGTGTTTAACCCTTGATAAATTGGGTTCATTTATTGCACCACTGAGAATCAATAAAAAAAAGACCAATATAGATTTATCTCACCCTTCACCTCTGCTAACACTAAGCTTCCTGACAGCAGGGATTCCAGGTCATTAGCCTTCATAAATTCCTTGGAGAAGGAAGTGGCTACCCACTCCAGTATTCTTGCCTGGAGAATCCCATGGATAGAGGAGTCTGGCAGGCTATAGTCCATGGGGTCACAGAGAGTTGGACACGACTAAGCATACACACAGACACACAGTGCCTTAATAAAAGCCATAACATTCATTCCATTTCAGGTCCTCAGTGTCTGTCCAATACTGTCCAGGACCTAGGGACACAAAAAAGAAATGACTCTTTCTCTCAAATACTAGAAGGAAAAGGAGATGCAATCAATTAATAGGAAACAAAGATGTCTTAAAATGCAATAATAGAAATTTGACATCCTCTTCTAGACCAGTTGGAAAACAAGAAGAGACTTCCTTCCTTCCCTAGAAATTTCCATAAAAGGGAAAAGGTTAGTGTGCTTCAAAGCAAGTTTACCAAATAAAATGAAAACATTGTGAAACCCTTTCAGAATAAGATGACTTGGCCTCTGGACGTATGTCTGTGGAAGGAGGGATGCTGAAGATCAAGAGAAGGATTCAGGAATAAAAAGTAGACTACAATTTGAGAGGACTAACGGGACATTGGAGATTGCTAGAAATACTTTTCTAGTCATGACTTTTTCTCTCTAGTAGGTAATCTGCATAATAGCTGTCATGGAAGAGAGAAGTAACAATTCTAGTCCAATCCCCGCCATAGGCAACAAGCTCATATCAGCATGGAAACTGAATGGCGGCGGATAGATGCTCACATCATGAACTGCAGACACGCTGATCTGTCCCAGAGCATTCTTCTCCCTGCTTCCTGTTCCTTCTATCTAGTAGCAGAGGACCAATTAAATATAAAAGAGAGTGGAGGACCCCAGAAAGAGTACTTTTTGAGACTGAGGTGTTAGGAGATTCCCTGGGGTCAGGAGATGCTTATGAGCAAGACGCTGCTGCTGCTGAGTCGCTTCAGTCGTGTCCAACTCTGTGCGACCCCATAGATGGCAGCCCACCAGGCTCCCCTGTCCCTGGGATTCTCCAGGCAAGAGTACTGGAGTGGGGTGCCATTTCCTTCTCCAATGCAGGAAAGTGAAAAGAGAAAGTGAAGTCGCTCAGTCGTGTCCGACTCTTAGCGACCCCGTGGACTGCAGCCTACCAGGCTCCTCCACCCATGGGATTTTCCAGGCAAGAGTACTGGAGTGGGGTGCCATTGCCTTCTCCGTGAGCAAGATGAGGGAGATTTAAAAAGGAAAAACTAAGCTATAATATGAACTAATATACTGGAAGATTAAATTGAGAAACTATCTCAGAAGACATCAAGACAAGGTAGATCAGGAATTTTGCTACTAGAATGGGTGATCTAGGATCTCTGAGAACATGCTCCACAGAGAAATAAGCATAACTGGCAAGTACTGTGTATCTATCTATCTGAAAGATATAAGTAAAGCATATAGGATAGAATAGGCCTATTCTATTTACTGACTGGTGGCTCAGTCAATAAAGAGTCTGCCTGCAATGTGGGAGACCCAGGTTCAATCCCTGGGTTTTGCCTGGAGAATTCCATGGACGGAAGAGCTTGATGGGCTATACAGTCCATGGGGTCACAAAAGAGTCCGACTTGACTGAGTGAGTAACACTTTCGCTTCACTTTCATAGAATATAAATGTATTATGATATAATATGGGGCTTCCCAGGTGGCAAAGAATCCGCCTGCCAATGCAAGAGACATGAGACACAGGTGTGATCCCTGGGTGGGGAAGATCCCCTGGAGCAGGGCATGGTAACCTACACCAGTATTTTTGCCCAGAGAATCCCATAGAGAGAGGAACCTGGTGGCCTACAGTCCGTAGCATCTCAAAGAGTCGAACACGACTGAAGTGACTTGGAACAGCACAGCACATAATATATGAGAAGTCTGTCCTAACTGCACTCATTGAATGAGGAAGCATTCCTGTAAGAAAATCTACCAAATCTCAGTAAGAACAGCCAGAGTGTGGCCCTTGAATCACAAGCCGTTCCTTTTCTAACTGCAGCCCAGCTCCCTCAGCTCAGTATGTTGGAAGCTTTCTTCTAGTGAGGTGTGGTCAAGCAGACAGGGTTGCTTAACCTCTCAGCTCATAGTCAAAGGTATCTTACTAGGAGGGGAAGGCCCTGAGCATGTCCCATCACTCCTAGCTCCAAGTTTCAGAGGCTAATTTCTGACAAGTGTGGCTTCCTCCATTCAGCTTCTACTTTTGAGGTGGAGGCTGTATGCTTGGGGTGGCAAGGCAAGAATACTGAGCCCTACTTGCCCTTACCCCCTCTTGCTTGTAGGACAGGGGTTCCCACCCTGGGAGAGGAAAGCTGAAGAAATCAAAGGCTGGTATCCCTATTCAGCCCCTTACTGGTAAAGCAGGGTGCCAAGAGAAGCAAGCCTCCATCCCCTACCCCTCATCTGCAGAGCTGTGGCTCAGAGTTTTCCAAAGCAAGATGACATAAAATGAACTCTATGGAAGAAAAAAAACAAGAAGATCCATACCGAGACATAGCATAGTAAAAAGGCTAAAAGTCAACAACAAGATGAAAAATTTGAAAGCAGCAAGAGGAAAAGGATTCCTTACAAACAAGAAAACCTCAATGAGTTTGACAGCTGACTTCTTCTTATCACAAATAACACAGGCCAGAAGGCAGTGGGTGATGTAGTCAAGTATTTAAAGAAAAGAATTGTCAATCAAAGATCTTTTATCCAGCAAAAAAAGAAAAAAAATCTTTTAAAAATGAAAGTAAATAAAGATATTCTCAGATATACAAAAACTAAAATTTATTACTAGCAGAGCCATTTTAGAAGAAATACTGAAAGGAAGTTCCTTAGGTTAAAAACAAATCTAGATGGAAGTTCAAGTCCAGATGAAAAACATGGCGCACCAGTGAAGCCTGCTGCTGTTCTTCAGTTGCTAAGTCATGTCTGATTCATGGTAGCCTCATGGACTGCAGCATGCCAAGGCTTTGCTGTTGTCCACCATCTCCCAAAATCTGCTCAAGTTCATGTGCATTGAGTCAGTGATGCTACATAATTGTTAAAAAAAAAAATGTGTACATACATTTTACTTTTTGTTCTCTTAACTACTTTAAAAGAGACTTTTAGAACTATATATCAGTCAGTTCAGTTCAGTTGCTCAGTTATGTCTGACTCTTTGCTACCCCATGAACTTCAGCACACCAGGCTTCCCTGTCCACCACCGACTCCTGGAGTTTACTCAAATTCATGTCCATCGCATTGGTGATGCCATCCAACCATCTCATCCTCTGTCGTCTCGTTCTCCTCCTGCCCTCATCTTGCCCAGCATCAGGGTCTTTTCCAGTGAGTCAGTTTTGCCCATCAGGTGGCCAAAGTATTGGAGTTTCAGCTTCAGCATCAGTCCTTCCAATAAATATCCAGGACTGATTTCCTTTAGGATGGACTGGTTGGATCTCCTTGCGGTCCAAGGGACTCTCAAGAGTCTTCTTCAACACCACAGTTCAAAAGCATCAATTCTTCAGTGCTCAGGTTGCTTTATAGTCCAACTCTCACATCTCATACATGACTACTGGAAAAACCATAGCCTTGACTAGATGGAACTTTGTTGGCAAAGTAATGTCTCTGCTTTTTAATATGCTGTTTAGCATATTTTCTTCCAAGGAGCAAGCGTCTTTTAATTTAATGGCTGCAGTCACCATTTGCAGTGATTTTTGAGCCTCCCCCACCAAAAAAAGTCTCTCACTGTTTCCGTTGTTTCCCCATCTATTTGCCATGAGGTAATGGGACTGGATGCCATAATCTTAGTTTTTTGAATGTTGAGTTTTAAGCCAATTTTTTCACTCTCCTGTTTCACTTTCATCAAGAAGCTCTTTATTACTTCTTTGCTTTCTGCCATAAGGATGGTGTCATCTGCATATCTGAAGTTATTGATATTTCACCTGGCCATCTGGATTCCAGCTTATGCTTCATCCAGCCCTGCATTTTGCATGATGTACTCTGCATATAAGTTAAATAAGCAGGGTGACAATATACAGCCTTGACATGCTTCTTTCGTGATATGGAACCAGTCTGTGGTTCCATGTCCAGTTCTAACTGTTGCTTCTTGACCTGCATATAGATTTCTCAGGAGGCCAGTCAGGTGGTCTGGCCATCTCTTTAAGAATTTTCCACAAATTGTTGTGACTCACTCAGAAAAAGGCTTTGGCATAGTTAATTAAGCAAAAGTAGATATTTTTCTGGAACTCTCATGTTTTTTTTTGATGATCCAACAGATATTGGAAATTTGATCTCTGGCTCCTCTGCCTTTTTAAAATCCAGCTTGAACACTGACATTTTCTAGTCCTGTGGCCACTGCAAAGTTTTCCAAATTTGCTGGCATACTGAGTGCAGCACTTTCACAGCATTATCTTTTAGGATTGAAATAGCTCAACTGGAATTCCATCACCTCCACTAGCTTTGTTCATGGTGATGCTTTCTAAGGTCCACTTGACTTCACATTCCAGGATGTCTGGCTCTAGATGAGTGATCACACCATCGTGATTATCTGGGTCGTGAAGATCCTTTTTGTACAGTTCTTCTGTGTATTCTTGCCATCTCTTCTTAATATCTTCTGCTTCTGTTAGGTCCATACCATTTCTGTCCTTTATCGAGCCCATCTTTGCATGAAATATTCCCTTGGAATCTCTAATTTTCTTGAAGAGATCTCTAGTCTTTCCCATTCTGTTCTTTTCCTCTATTTCTTTGCATTAATCACCGAAAGGCTTTCTTATCTCTCCTTGCTGTTCTTTGGAACTCTGCATTCAGATGCTTCTATCTTTCCTTTTCTCCTTTGCCTTTCACTTCTCTTCTTTGCTCAGCTATGCATTTTTTGCATTTCTTTTTCTTGGGGAGGGTCTTGATCCCTGCCTCCTGTACAATGTCAGAAGCCTCTGTCCATAGTTCTTCAGGCACTGTGTCTATCAGATGTAATCTCTTAAATCTATTTGTCACTTTCACTGTATAACCATAAGGGATTTGATTTAGGTCATACCTGAATGATCTTGTGGTTTTCCCTACTTTCTTCAATTTAAGTCTGAATTTGGCAATAAGGAGTTCATGATCTGAGCCATAGTCAGCTCCCAGTCTTGTTTTTGCTGACTATATAGAGCTTCTCCATCTTTGGCTGCAAAGAATATATTCAGTCTGATTCCACTATTGACCATCTGGTGATGTCCATGTGTAGAGTCTTTTCTTGTGTTTTTGGAAGCAGTGTTTGCTATGACCAGTGCGTTCTCTTGGCAAAACTCTGTTAGCCTTTTCTCTGCTTCATTCTGTACTCCAAGGCCAAATTTGCCTGTTACTCCAGGCATCTCTTGACTTCCTACTTTTGCATTTATAGTCCCCTGTAATGAAAAGGACATCTTTTTTGGGTGTTAGTTCTAGAGCTAATTACCAATGCTTCCGTGCTCTGTTAATCAGTAAAAATGGTAGCAAGCATTCCTGTCATATTCTTGCCCTTAAAGGGAATATGTCCAGACTGTATGACTAGACACAAGTAAAGCAGCTGAAAGTTCAACACCTATTATTATTAAAAAATTAAAGTAAAAAAATCATAAAAACCAGAAATAGAAGGTAAAGTTTTTCAAGCTTGATAAAGGTTATCCAACAAAGGTCTATAGGAAATAAATGAAGAAACTCTGGACATATTTCCTTTAAGGGCAGGAATATGACAAGAATGCTTGCTACCATTTTTACTGATCAACAGAGCACTGAATTAATGAGCTCTTTCTCTCTCTCCCCCTATATCTCTGTATATGTACATACAATGTATATATGTGACTTACAAGGTGTGACAAACATAGAGATGGGCTGCTCAGATTCCCCTTTATGAAAGGACCTGCAGCCAGCTGCATGGGATGCAGTTGGCTTATGGCCCCCTGTCCTCTACTCTTCAGGGTGCAGTTCTTTGGCAGAGAAATTTCTCCCCCGGTGTCATATCCTTCTGAGAGCTCCTGTTATCTGGTCATCCAACAAAGCAGTGTATAAAGGCCTGGCTATTTTGACCCAGTATAACAGAACGTGGGGGACAATTCTTGCCAGCACTCATTTCAGAACTCCCACTGAGATGGCTTAGGCTCTGTCTGGTCTGCATAGCAGCTCATCTTCTCTCTCCTCTCTCTGCTGATTCTTCTTTCCATTCATTGGTATTGATTCTCCAATAAACATCTTGAACACTCACCCTTATCTCCCACAGGAGGACCCAGTAGGGGACAGAAGGGAATAAAGATGACCATTGACATGAAGACATAATAGAATGAATAAGAGAGTTCAGAAATATTGCTGATGAAAGGATCTGTAATTTTTTTAAATCAGTTTTTTTGGGGGGTATGCTAGACGAGCAACTTACAGGTCAAATTTCTCACAGTAGCAACTGAGAAGACTAGTTCTTCTAGACTAATTCCTCTTCTAATTCTTAAAACAATGGGAAACATGTTTGAAAGAATCGGAGAGCTGAAATGATAGTCAGGACTTGAGGAAATAGGGAAAGTCAACTTTCCCTTTGGTGCATTTGCTAATTTTTATTAACAACAGTGAGGCTAAGAAGCAAAGCATAAGGTAACCATTAAGAGTTAGAAAATCTCAACAGAAAGTTTAGCATTCCCACTTTTAGGAAGAAAGAAAAGAGCACCTTTGAAGAAAGCAAATATGAAAATCTAGTACAAAGGCATAGTTAAAGAAACTGTGTTGCTAACCCAAGAACCAACCAATATGAAATAAAATAGAAAACTAGGATTAGACACACATATGAATAAGAGGCATCAGACATTATCAGGGCAAAGAATGGATGTTTGAAGAAATGATATTGGAAAAATAGGCTCACTGTTTTGAAAATCATGAAAACATAATTCTACCTCCATCATGATCCTGAACTCCAATTGGATTAGAGACCCAAATAATTAATTATAAAGCCAATAAGAAAAACATAGAAAATATTTGTCATCTTGGGATAATCAGAGAATTCTTAGCAACATTTAAAATGAAAAATACTTGCAAGAAGAAAAATTGATGAACTTCAGTTCAGTTCATTTGCTCAGTCATGTTATCTCTTTGCAACCCCATGAATCGCAGCATGCCAGGCCTCCCTGTCCATAACCAACTCCCTAACTTGCTTGCATTCAAATTACACAATTCTTGTCACTGAACTACTCTATAGACAAAGTTACCAGCTTTGTGACAAGATTTAAAAGTGATATTTTCACCATTTAAACAGGCAAAGGATAGATATCTATAGTATAAAAGAATACTTAGATTAAGTAAACAATAGGAAAGTAATAAAATTTTAGGCAAAATGTACAAATAATTCACAGAAAAAGATTAAATAGCTAGTATATAATAATGAGGAAAACATTGATTGTAAGAGTGATAGCTAATACTATATTCCCAAGAATTATGTTTTATATATATTGATTTTTAAAATACTAATGACAACCTAGAAGTCCACCAGCAGATGAATGGATAAGAAAGCTGTGGNGTGGGACAAAGTTGAAACAGAATGAAATCAGCACACACATATCACCAGTTTTAAGTTTACTTGTATATCTAAGTAAATCTGTAAAGGTGGATTTGGTGATTATATGTTTAAAACACTGGAGTGGGTACCTAAGTAGGAGAATGAGAAAAGTGGTAGGAAATGAAGGGCTGCCTCATTTAAGGGAGTGAAAATATTGCCAATATTTTGAGAGTGTAACCCAGTTCTATAAACTAAGTGGAAGGAGGGAGGGAGGGAGGGAGGAAGAGGGGGAGGAAGGGAGGGAGAAATGGAGGGAAGAAATGCCATTATAAACTAATTTAAGCTGTTAGGAAATTCCTTCTCTCATATACCTAGAAGACTTAATCCAGTGGCTCTGTCTGCTTTTCTGCAGGAGACTCCTGGGAAACTCTGCAGTTCTATCATATTTATTTTTTAAGTTATAATGCACTATAGTTGATTTACAATGTTGTGTTAGTTTCACGCGTGCAGCAAAGTGATTCAGTTATACATGCACATATACTCATTTTTTTTTTTCAGATTCTTTTCTCATATTACAGAATATTGAGTAGAGTCCCCTGTGCTATACAGTCGGTTCTTGTTGGTTATCTATCTTATATACAGTAGTGTGCATGTTTCAGTCCCAAGTTCCTGATTATCCCCCTCCCTCATGTTTCTTCTTTGATAACCATAAGTTTGTTTTTGATATCTGTAAGTATGTTTCTGTTTTGCAAATAAATTCATTTGTATCACTTTTAAAAATTAGATTCCAAATATGAGTGATATCAAATGATATTTGTCTTTGTTCTTGACTTCACTTGGTATAGTAGTCTCTGGGTTCATCCATGTTGCTGTAAATAGCATTATTTTATTCTTTTTATGACTGAGGACTATTCCATAATATATATATATACATACCGCATCTTCTTTATCCATTTCTCTGTCATGGACATTTAGGTTGCTTTCATGTTCTGGCTACTGTAAATAGTGCTGCAATGAATGTTAGGGTGCATGTATCTTTTCTAATTACGGTTTTCTCTGGAAGTATGCACTAGAGTGGAATTGATGGATCATATGGTAGTTCTATTATATATTATCATATGTTAATTTTTTAAGGACACTCCATAGTGGTTGTACCAATTTACATTCCCAGCAACAGTGTAGGAGGGTTTCCTTTTTCCACACTCTCTCTGGCATTTATTGTTCATAGACTTATTGATGATGGCCATTCTGATCAGTCTGAGGTAATATGCCATTGTATTGGGTTGGTCAAAAATTCTTTTGGCTTTTTCCATGGCATCTTACAAAAAATCCAACAAACTTTTTGGCTAACCCAATAGCTTTAATTTCTCTGATAATTAGTGATGTTGAGCATATTTTCATATGCCTGTTGGCTATCTGTATGTCTCTTTTGGAGGAATGTCCGTTGAGATTATCTGCTCATTTTTTTGGATTGGATTGTTTGTTTTTTTGACGTTGAGTTATATAAGCTGTTCATATATATTGGCAATTAATCTCTTGTTATTGGCTTCATTTGTAAATGTTTTTTTTTTTGTGGGTTGTTTTTACAATATGTTTGTGGTTTTCTTTGCTGTATAGGAGCTTTTAAGTTTAATTAGGTCCCATTTACTTATTTTTGTTTCTATTTTCATTACTCTAGGAAGTAAATCATAAAAGATACTGCTGTGATTTGAGTCAAAGAGTGTTCTGTCTATTTTTCCTTCTGTTTTATAGTGTCCAGCCTTACCTTTATGTTTGGGATTCATCTGGAGTTTATTTTTGTGTATAGTGTTGGCAAGCACTCTAATTTCATTCTTTTTACATTTAGCTGTCCATTTTCCCCAGCACCACTTATTAAAGAGGCTGTCTTTTCTCTATTGTCTGTCCTTGCCTCCTTCATCATATTGTAATTGACCATAGGTGTGTAAGTTTACTTCTGGGCTTTCTATTCTGTTTCATTGACATATATTTTTGTTTTGGTACCAGTACCATACTATTTTGATGGCTGAAACTTTGTAGTATAGTATGAAGTCAGGGAGTCTGATTCTTCGAGCTCAGTTTTTCTTTCTCAGGATTGCTTTGGCTACTTGAGGGTCTTTTGTGTTTTCATGTAAATTATAAATTTTTTTTTTGCTCTAATTCTGTAAAAAAAATGCCATTGGTAATTTGACAGAGATTGCTTTGGATTTGTAGATTGCTTTGGGTAGTATAGTCGTTTTGACAATATTGATTCTTCCAATCCAAGAACGTAGTATATCTTTCTCTCTGTGTCATCTTCAATTTCTTTCATCAGTGTCTTATAGTTTGCAGAGTACATGTCTTTTGTCTCCTCACATAGCTTTATTTCTAGCTACTTTATTCTTTTGGATGTAGTGCTGAGGAACATTCCCAAGCTCATTTTATGAGGTCACCATCACCCTGATATCAAAATCAGACAATGAACACAAAAGAAATTACAGGCTGCTATCACTGATGAACATAAACACAAAAATACTCAACAAAATACTGGCAAACTGAATCCAACAATACATGAAAAGAATCATACACCATGATTTATCCATGGACTCAAGGCTTCTTTAATATCCACAAATAAATCAGTGTGGTATACCACATTAACAAACTGAAAAATAAAAACCATATGATCATCTCAATCGACACAGAAAAAGCCTTTGACAAAATTCAATACCCATTTATGATAAAAGTTTTCTGGAAAGTGGGCATAGAAGGAACTTACCTCAACATAATAAAGGCCATATATGATCAACTTACAGCTAACATCATTCTCGATAGTGAAAAACTGAAAGCATTCCCTCTAAGATTGGGAGTAAGGCAAGGATATCCACTGTAGCCACTTTTATACCATGTAGGTTTGGAAGTCCTAGCCACAGCAATCAGAGAAAAAAAAAAAGAAATAAAAGGAATCCGAATTGGGAAAGAAGAATTAAAGCTGTCACTGTAGATGACTTATTACTATACATAGAAAATCATAAAAATGCCACTAGAAAACTACTCAGTTTGGTTCAGCTCAGTTCAGTCACTCAGTCATGTCCGACTCTTTGTGACCCCATGAACATCAGCACGCCAGGCCTCCCTGTCCATCACCAACTCCCAGGGTTCACTCAAACTTACATCCATCGAGTCAGTGACGCCATCCAGCCATCTCATCCTCTGTTGTCCCCTTCTCCTCCTGCCCCCAATCCCTCCCAGCATCAGAGTCTTTTCCAATGAGTCAACTCTTTGCATGAGGTTGCCAAAGTACTGGATTTTCAGCTTTAGCACCATTCCTTCCAAAGAAATCCCAGGGCTGATCTCCTTCAGAATGGACTGGTTGGATCTCCTTGCAGTCCAAGGGACTCTCAAGAGTCTTCTCCAACACCACAGTTCAAAAGCATCAATTCTTTGGAGCTCAGCTTTCTTCACAGTCCAACTCTCACATCCATACATGACCACTGGAAGAACCATAGCCTTGACTAGATGGACCTTAGTCGGCAAAGAAATGTCTCTGCTTTTGAATATGCTATCTAGGTTGGTCATAACTTTCCTTCCAAGGAGTAAGCATCTTTCAATTTCATGGCTGCAGTCACCATCTGCAGTGATTTTGGAGCCCAAAAACAAAGTAAAAGTCTGACACTGTTTCCACTGTTTCCCCATCTATTTGCCATGAAGTGATGGGACCAGATGCCATGATCTTCATTTTCTGAATGTTGAGCTTTAAGCCAACTTTTTCACTGTCCTCTTTCACTTTCATCAAGAAGCTTTTTAGCTCTTCTTCACTTTCTGCCATAAGGGTGGTGTCATCTGCATATCTGAGGTTATTGATATTTGTCCCAGCAATCTTGATTCCAGCTTGTGCTTCTTCCAGCCCAGTGTTTCTCATGATGTACTCTGCTAGAGCTCATCAATGAAGTTGTGAAAGTTGCAGGATACAAAAGTAATACACAGAATCTCTCCCATTCTTATACACTAACCACCAAAGATCAGGAATAGAAATTAATGAAACAATCCATTTAATATCACATCAAAAAGAATAAAATACCCTGTGTACTATATGTATCCTCAGGCTGGTAAACAAGATGACTGTAGCAGCTCCAGACCCACCTGTACCTAAGAAGCTCAGAGGAGAGAGAGAGAGATGATAGTCTTTAAACTCTTTAAAAAAAACTTTCCCAGAAAAACCACAGTACACCTCAACTCCAGTCTCATTAGCCCAGATTTGGTCACATGTTCTTTCCTGAAATAATCACTGGCAAGGTGGTAGGATTATCTTAGAAATACTCCCACCAATGGAGTTAGAAGGAAGATTGGCTTCCCCTCTGACAGTGGTTTTGAAGAGCAGTTTTATTCCCTGGGGAATACTTACCAAGGTCTGGTAACTTCTTTTGATTTGTTTTGTTTTACCTGTCACAATGGGTCAATTGCTACATCTGCATCTAGTGAGATGCTGTAAAATATGTTATATCCACATGAGAGGCCCCAGCAATAAGTTTTCCAGCTCAAAACGTGGTGACACCAACCTTATGGCAGAAAGTGGAGAGGAACTAAAAAGCCTCTTGATGAAAGTGAAAGAGGA
Organism: Redunca redunca; assembly: GCA_006410935.1. Lineage (NCBI taxonomy): Eukaryota > Metazoa > Chordata > Mammalia > Artiodactyla > Bovidae > Redunca > Redunca redunca. Next base: position 458,795 of record SJYQ01002095.1, on the reverse strand, counting down.
GAGTGAAAAAGTTGGCTTAAAGCTCAACATTCAGAAAACGAAGATCATGGAATCTGGTCCCATCACTTCATGGCAAATAGATGGGGAAACAGTGTCAGACTTTATTTTTCAGGGCTCCAAAATCACTGCAGATGGTGACTGCAGCCATGAAATTAAAAGATGCTTACTCCTTGGAAGGAAAGTTATGAGCAAGCTAGACAGCATATTCAAAAGCAGAGACATTACTTTGCCAACAAAGGTCCATCTAGTCAAGGCTATGGTTTTTCCAGTGGTCATGTATGGATGTGAGAGTTGGACTGTGAAGAAAGCTGAGGACCGAAGAATTGATGCTTTTGAACTGTGGTATTGGAGAAGACTCTTGAGAGTCCCTTGGACTGCATCTAAAGGAGATCAGTCCTGGGTGTTCTTTGGAAGGGCTGACGCTGAAGCTGAAACTCCAGTATTTTGGCCACCTAATGTGAAGAGTTGACTCATTGAAAAAGACCCTGATGCTGGGAGGGATTGTGGGCAGGAGGAGAAGGGGACAACAGACGATAAGATGGCTGGATGGCATCACTGACTCGATGGACATGAGTTTGGGTAAACTCCGGAAATTGGAGATGGACAGGGAGGCCTGGTGTGCTGCAATTCATGGGGTCGTAAAGAGTTGGACACAACTGAGCAACTGAACTGAACTGAACTGATGGCATCTGAACTCTCTGTGGAAGTGATGAATTTCTGAGGAATATAGATAGGACCTCTAGATAGTGAGAAGGAAGAGGGAAACATAAATCATTGTTACCAAGTAGAATGTTATGGAATGCCCAATAGAAAGGGAAAGAATTTGTGGGACAGTAAGGTATTACTCTATCTGGTAGAGGATTTGAATAGATGAATGTTTTCATGAATGGCTTGGGAATGCTATTTGGGGCAATAGACACTGATTTGATCCCAACCTTGCAATGTACTCACTATGTAAACTTGGTGAATTATTTAATCCCTCTGTAAGTTTGGTAAATACAGTGTCAATGTATAGAGATTTATTGCATTTCTCCCTGTACAAATAAACATCTAAAGTATTAAATTTAATAAAAATATAATTTATAATAGTATTCAAAAAACACATATAATCAAATCTAGAGAAATATTTTAAGATTTTAATCTAGAAAGTTAAAAATTACTGAGAGGAAATTTTTAAACCTACATAGTAGAAGAATATACCAATTTCATGTTATACCTTTCCCTTTCAGGTCTATAGTTTTTTTTTTTTTTTTTTTTTTTCT
>SJYQ01002095.1:429735-456954 GCA_006410935.1 Redunca redunca | reverse complement strand
ATATCTTCTGCTTCTGTTAGGTCCATACCATTTCTGTCCTTTATCGAGCCCATCTTTGCATGAAATGTTCCCTTGGTATCTCTAATTTTCTTGAAGAGATCTCTAGCCTTTCCCATTCTGTTGTTTTCCTCTATTTCTTTGCATTGATCGCTGAAGAAGGCTTTCTTATCTCTTCGTGCTATTCTTTGGAACTCTGCATTCAGATGCTTATATCTTTCCTTTTCTCCTTTGCTTTTTGTCTCTCTTCCTTTCACAGCTATTTGTAAGGCCTCCCCAGACAGCCATTTTGCTTTTTTGCATTTCTTTTCCGTGGGGATGGTCTTGTTCCTTGTCTCCTGTACAATGTCACGAACCTCAGTCCAGTTCATCAGGCACTCTGTCTATCAGATCTAGTCCGTTAAATCTATTTCTCACTTCCACTGTATAATCATAAGGGATTTGATTTAGGTCATACCTGAATGGTCTAGCGGTTTTCCCTACTTTCTTCAATTTGAGTCTGAATTTGGTAATAAGGAGTACATGATCTGAGCCACAGTCAGCTCCTGGTCTTGTTTTTGCTGGCTGTATAGAGCTTCTCCATCTTTGGCTGCAAAGAATATAATCAATCTGATTTCGGTGTTGACCATGTGGTGATGTCCATGTGTAAAATCTTCTATTGTGTTGTTGGAAGAGGGTGTTTGCTATGACCAGTGAATTTTCTTGGCAAAATTCTATCAGCCTTTGCCCTGCTTCATTCTGTATTCCAAGGCCAAATTTGCCTGTTACTCCATGTGTTTCTTGACTTCCTACTTTTGCATTCCAGTCCCCTATAATGAAAAGGACATCTTTTTTGGGTGTTAGTTCTAAAAGGTCTTGTAGGTCTTCATAGAACCGTTTGACTTCAGCTTCTTTAGCGTTACTAGTGTGGCATAGACTTAGATAACTGTGATATTGAATGGTTTGCCTTGGAGACGAACAGAGATCATTCTGTCATTTTTGAGATTTTATCCAAGTACTGCATTTTGGGCTCTTTTGTTGGCCATGATGGCTACTCCATTTCTTCTGAAGGATTCCTGCCCTCAGTAGTAGATATAACAGTCATCTGAGTTAAATTCACCCATTCCAGTCCATTTTAGTTCACTGATTCCTAGAATGTCGATGTTCACCCTTGCCATCTCTTGTTTGACCACTTCCAATTTGCCTTGATTCATGGACCTGACATTCCAGGTTCCTATGCAATATTGCTCTTTACAGCATCGGATCTTGCTTCTATCGCCAGTCACATCCACAGCTGGGTATTGTTTTAGTTTTGGCTCCATCCCTTCATTCTTTCTGGAGTTATTTCTCCACTGATCTCCAGTAGCATATTGGGCACCTAATGACCTGGGGAGTTCCTCTTTCAGTATCCTTCATTTTGCCTTTTCATACTGTTCATGGGGTTCTCAAGGCAAGTACACTGAAGTGGCTTGCCATTCCCTTCTCCAGTGGACCACACTCTGTCAGACTTCTCCACCATCACCCGCCCATCTTGGGTTGCCCTGCAGGCATGGCTTGGTTTCACTGAGTTAGACAAGGCTGTGGTCCTAGTGTGATTAGATTGACTAGTTTTCTGTGAGTATGGTTTCAGTGTGTCTGCCCTCTGATGCCCTCTTGCAACATCTACCATCTTACTTGGGTTTCTCTTACCTTGGGCATGGGGTATCTCTTCACAGCTGCTCCAGCAAAGCACAGCTGCTGCTCCTTACCTTGGACGAGGGGTTCAACATATGCTAGACATTATCATTACCAGTTCCATGAGACACTGGTGCTTACAATGATTTTTGAAGGTGGGAGAAAATTTCCAAGAATAAAATGCAGAGTTAGGCAACGTAAAAACATTCCAGATCATAGGCAATCCTGAGCAAAATCTTGAGCCATGAAGCAATATTTATTAAGGGAATTTTGTTGGGTTGGGGCCAACACACAGGGTAAAAGTGTCAAAGGGACTCAAGGGGTTATTAGAGGCCAGATTAGCTGTTTTCTCACACTCTTACCATAACTTTCTATTTTGTTTATTCTAGTTGTAAATCAAACGTCCTTCTTTTCTTTTCAAAATGTATTTCTTAGTCATTGCCAGTATCATTGAATGCTTAGGACTGACAGAAGATACATTTAGTTTAATTTGAGGCTGACATGATGGGTATAAGGAAAACCACAGATTTCTTTAAAAACATCATGCCTCATCCTTCACAACCAGTGATGGAAGATGTTCCTTGTTGTATCAGAAGTCCTTTTCAAGAGATCCCACAGGGAGGTCAAATCTTGGGATGATTTATGGCTTCCAAGCCTGTTGCCTCCTTCCCACAAAGAGGTTCTCCAAGGCATGCAGAGGTGCTGTCTGGTGCAGCTGGAAAGGGTGAGAAACAGTCCTATGAGACTGAATTCAGCTCAGTGACCTGTTTAAAATTTAAAGGCCTGAGAAGGATGTAGATTTTAGAAAGAAATACAAGGTCACTTATACTAATATGCCTTTTAAAGGATTTAAACAGGGGAGAAATAAATTGCTAGATAAAGATTAATGCGTTTCATTTTTCTTCAAAATTCTACCTTGCAAGGATAAACAAAATGAGGAAAAAGGCAGCAGAATGGACATTAGCCTGTATTTTCTTCTCAGATAGTAGAGAATACAAATTTCAGAGCTGAAGGCAAAGGCATTCATCCTGTCAGCTCTGTGGGGGAGGACAGAAAAAAAAGCAATATGCCCTATACTTCATTTCTATTCTAACTATCAAATCTCCCACGGTTTCCCCTTAAAATATAAAAATGAAAACAAATTGCATTCAAATGCTCAAGGAAAGATAAGAAAAATGTGGTTTGTTTTGTTCTTATTTGTTTATAGTTCAAGTATGTCTGTGCCCTTTTTTTTCTTTTTCTTTTTTTTTTTTTAAAGAATGACAAGTTCTCCCACTCGAGATGCAGTAAGTCTGTGTTCCCCAGGGGAGTCAGCAACCAGCAAGATTCTGTGCTGTATTTGGAGGCTATGATGAGGTCAGACAGGGCCAGGGGCCTGTCAGTGTTCTTGTACAGACGATGGAGGGGATGAAACACACAGCTGATTGGCAGTGGGCTCTACAGCGTCACTCACTGGCATGAGTGAGAGCCCTCCTCTAGGGCTCTCCTTGAAGCTGCCCCCCAGGATTTTCACAGTCCTGCTCTACTGTCACCATTTTCTAAAAACATCCATTGCCACCTAACAGAAGAGACTGTCAAGAGTTGAAAATTTTGTATCGTTTTAATAATTTATTCTCTTTCCCTGTAACCTTCCCAGTATCTGACTGGCACCCAGGGGCTATCCCAGAGCATCTATTTGGAGGAAGTTCACACAGTGTGTTCAGCTGGGATCCTGGGCTGCTACTGCTAGCAGAGATTAGTATCCAGAGTACATACCTACCGTATTCTCCCAGGGATAGAATGTGAGTATTCACAAGGAAACGTGCTTCCAAAGTGCTAATAATTGCTATACCATCTTTATCATTATTTTCCAAAATCTATGCACCACCTAAGCTGTTTCTATTCATCCATCCATCCATCAATCAATCTTTGTTTCTCTTTCCTTCTCTTTCTTTTATTCTCCCTTCCTCCCTCTCTGCCTTTCCCTCCTTCCTTCTTTTTCCATTCCTTCCTCCACCTTTTTCTTTCTTTTTTCTTCCCTTCTTTTCATAAATGAAAAATTTTAAAAAAGAAATGTTATCATTGGATTACCTGGCAATAAAAATTAAAAAGCAATGAAAACAATTTAAATTGCAATTAAAACAATTTTAATTGCAGATCTAGGTCTGAGGCTTGACAAGAGTCTTATTCTTGACGTAATCAGAAAAAATGGAAAGAGAGTAGATTTTTTTCCCCAGTATCATTTAATATTGGTCAATGCCTTGTGCATTTGACAACTAAAAGCTCACATCTGTTAGCACCAGAAGAGATAAAACACTAAATTAAGTTCCATTGTTGTTTTAAACATAATCATGGTTGCAGGGTCACTCATAACATACTTATTTGTTTGTTTATTCAAAAAATTCTCATTGAGCGTGTGATCTGTGCTCAGCACTGTTCAAGTTGTTGGTAAGAAAAAGAAATAAAGCAAACAGACAAAACCTCTCCCAACATTCTCTGAGTCGAGATTGAAAATACACAAATAAGCTATAAGTAAAATACACAGTGAGTGTGCAAGAGACATGGGTTTGATCCCTGAGTCAGGAAGATCCGTTGGAATAGGAAATGACAACCTGCTCCAGTATTCTTGCCTGGGAAATTCCACAGACAGAAGGCTGTAACCTGGCAGGCTACAGTCCATGGGGTTGCAAAGAGCCAGACACAACAGAGTCTAAACACACACACACACACAGTGAGTTCGAGGGAAACCCTATAATAGAAAATACTAAAGCAAGAATGGAGGATAGAGAGCACTGGGGTGAGATCTGGGTACAGTGTGTAAAGAAAGCCTCAGGCAGCAGGAACAGCACATATAAAGGGCATATCCTCTCCATTGGAGGACTGGGGAGTGAACCCTGGCAGGAGCAGAGTGGGTGAGAAGTGTGAGACAGAAGGGGACAGATAGGTAACTGGAGGGATAGGTGGCTCCTCTTTGGCCTTGCTGACCACTTTGGCTTTTACTCTGCAGAGAACAATAACAGACACCCAAAATTTGCCTTGATTGCACCCTATCTTCTTGTAGCAATCTTCTCTCCCCATTGGTGGCTTTCGTACTCCTGTTGCCTCTCAGATGGCCTGCAGAATTTACTCTTGATTTTCTGTGGGGTCCTATTCTTAGGAATCGATCTAGAAAACATACTTAGAATTAGGGGGCTGCTATTTCTGGAAAGTTGAAGGGGGGTACATTCCATTAAAAATGTTCTCTCCTGAGTGGGTTCATGTCAGGGGACTAGTTATGTCAGTGCCCTGATTTTATATCCTATTGCAGAGTCAGGGAGAGCCAGATCCTTTACAATTTCCAATTTTCCACACTTGGGTGTGTGGATTAGTTATTTAACCAAAAGGACAAGGGAAAACTGTAGAAAGAGCACATTAAAACAGCTTCACATTTATGCAGAAATATAAATGAGGTGAAACTATATGTGATGACTCAGAATACAGCCATCAGCTTTGTGATTTCTGGGTTGGAAGGAATAAGATTCTTGCAGAGACTAATTTTCCATGGATTTAGGGAATGAGGATCTGGCTGCATATTATGGTGGTCTGAGAAGAGTTGAAAGTCTCCCTGGGTGCCAAATGCTTCCCGTATTTTATCATGGTGCAGGAAATTCAGATACAAGAAATTGATTATTAAATGTAGGTTATCTGGGAGTAGTGACTCAGTACTTCATAACCAGCAATTGATGCCATAACTGAGATTAATCCATTTGGTTGGCTTATTTTCCAGTGAGAGATAAGATCCATCATTTATCAGTTCAGATATAGAAGAAAGGGGAGAATTCAGGAAAGGTATAGAAAATGGAACTCTGTCTCTGTGGGACTTGTTACTGAGAAGCCATGGCTAAAGCTTGTGTGTGTGTGTGTGTGTGTGTGTGTGTACACGCGTGCACATGCACCATAACATTGTAGGGTTAGGGATATCTCCCCAACTCCTAAAATAGCACCTGGAACATAATAGTACTCAAAATATATTTTTGATTTACTCAATAAATGGGTCATGAGAAGATGAGAGTAAATGAAAGTTAGGTTATAAATACCTCTCAGATAGGGTATATTTTTGACTAAGGGAAAACAAAACAAAAACAAAAATAAAACAGCTGCTTGAAGTAACTTTCCTGAGGACAGGGCTGATATAGTGATATGTGTGCTGGTTGTTAGGGGAGTGGCAGTGGATGGAGTAGGGTAAAGAGATCACCCCCAAGCAAGCCTTGTAACCTTACAATCTATCTCAGATTAAAAAAAAAAAATTATCTGTAAGCAGTCTATAGACATGGCACTGATACCAAGGGCCTGAGGGCCAGGCCCTCCTCTGCATCTCCATTGCTCAGAGTAAATAAGGGACTCAGATCTTGTTTGAAGAGAGAATGTTCTTGTCACCCAAGGTACAGATGAGTTTTGGAAGTCCATGTTTGCAGAGACAGAGAGAGAGAAAGAGAAGTGGGAGGGGGGAGAGAGAGATACTTCCAGTATTTTATTTCTTTTTACTTATCTATAGTTTTTGGAAGTACCACACTGCTTGTAGGATCTTAGTTCCCAGACCCAGGGATCAAAACTGGGCCTCGACAGTGAAAGCACCAAGTCCTAACCACTGGACTATCAGGGAATTCCCTCCAGAACTTTAAAATAGGCTACTCAGTTGAGGAAACAACCCTGGCCTAGAATTGTACTAGTTTATGAGGCCAACCTCAGACAAATCTGAATTTGTCTGATGCTTATATACTTGGGAATATATCACCTGGGGAACCTTTTAAAGACATAGGTCTCTAGGCCCACAGTGATTCAGCTATAGCAAATTCCAACTTGTTTTTTTATTTGTTTCAAATAAATTTTTCCAAGTTGTAAACTTGGGAATAAGAAGTTACCTGGGTAGGGATCAGGGCCACATTTGACAAGCCTCTCAGACTTATCAATTTCATCTTCCTCCTTTGAAAGATAAAAGTACTAATAGTAACTTCCCTTAAGGTGTATAACATTAGAGGATCCAGTACTCCCTGTACACTTAATGTGCAGTTTTGCTTTACCATTCACCAGCTCTGTAACTTTGGTTCCATGCTCTTCTTAGTTCACACTTTTTATGTAAATCATCCCCTATCTCACTGGACAAAAGCTGGGATTTTAGTCAGGTATTCAGAATTCTGCACTGCTACCTACTTGCTGGACAATTTGCAAAAAGTCTCTAAAGCTAGTCTGCACATGGGTTATGTGTGTTTGCAGTTTCTTTTCATCTGAAAAAGGAAGAGGATATCTATAATATATCACAGGGTTGGTAGGAGGACTAGGATAGTATGATGCCTTTAAAGCACTCAACATCATGCCTGGCTGAGTGAGAGCACAAATGTTGCTTTCGGGTTAGTTGCATTCCAACCAGAGTTCACTGTGTAAAATGAAATTCTATTTTAATTATGAGAGGAACATGTAACAAGAGGCATCAGTAGCAAAGGTATGTTTTGAGACTGTTTTAAGGGTAGGGACAGCAAACTATTTCTGCAAATAATTTAGGAGCAGGAAAGAGGGACTTTGATTATGAACTTGAAAATAAGTAATATATAGTCAAGTCCATCTTGAAAAGACATTCTCAACACCTGCTCAGAACACTGGAATTTTAAACCTTAAGTGAATCCCCAAACCAAGACTGGGCATAATTAAATAACTTGCCTGAGATCATAGAATGGCAGAGTTAAGATGAGCTGAATTCTATTATGTTGTACAGATATTCAATATAGACCAAGTGAGTGAAAAGTAACTATAATAGCAAACGTAGTTACTGAAAATATCCACATCACATTTATGCTCTATATCCCCAATATTTAGGCCTGCTGAACTTCACCACCATATAGTAATCTAGTCTCTGATTAGTAGAGGCTAGTAATCAGCCTCTAGCCTGGCTGATGAGTAATCAGCCTCTAGTTTGTAGTATTAGTGCAGTGACTGAAATATAGGTGAGTTTCTTCATTTTTGAATGAGAGTTAAAAATGGCATCTTCCAAGGAAGGATCACAGACTTACGTTCAAAGGACTCAGCACAATTCCTGAAGCAGAGCAACTGTTAAAATTTTGGGAGCTGTTAATATTATTGCTGTTCATTGTTTCCTTAGGAAATGGATCAGTGTTTTCCTCTTCCAAACATGCATTTAAGCTGAAATCCTCACCATAAATACAATTCTCAGACCCTCTAGAAGGAATTTCAGGGATCAGCTGGACAAGGAATTGATCTCATGATGAAGTACTTCTTGGAACCCCTGACGTGGACTTTGATGATTCTAGAAATCTCCAAGAATGGAAAGGAACTAATGTTGAGGATATAATTACTACTCAGAATTCACATTCTCCCAGAGAACTTGTGTACATTTTCTCATATTTCCTTACAACACTTCTTTTAGGTTATCAATAACCCTATGATACAGGCGAAGGAACCGAGTTTCTGAGACATTAAATAACTTAGCACAAATCATAATTAGTGGTAGAGCATGAATTCAAACTGTACTTTGTCTTCTTCTCTTCTCCCTCTCTTCCTCCTTTCCCTTTTTCTTTGTTCCCTCTCTTAAGGAGCTGAAAGTTTTCTAATTAAATTCTTTTATTCTTGCAACCAGACAACAATTGCTTGTTAGTCACTTACTGTACAGCAGGAATGGTGTTAATATACAGTAAGAATGATGATAAAAATTTAATCTTGGAGGGTGAGAGATTAACATACTGCCCTAAGTAACTTTGGGAATTAATGGAGTCTGTAAGACTAAAAGCAACAGAAAGTGTATATAAGCACTGTACGCAGTATGGGTTAAAAAGTCTGATAATTCTATCTAGGTATAGTGGAATTGAACAAAGTGCAAGTGAAAGAAAGTGAAGTCACTCAGTCATGTCTGACTCTTTGCAACCCCGTGGACTGCAGCCTACCAGGCTCCTCGGTCCATGGCATTTTCCACTCCATACTGGAGGGGGTTGCCATTGCCTTCTCCAGAAGATCTTCCCGACCCAGGGATTGAACCCAGGTCTCCCACATTCAGTACTAAATGGATGATAGCTAATGGCAGCCAGGCTTTTCACTGTCACTGTGGGAGTGGATTACAGATAAGCATAAGGGAAATACCATAATGATCCCTGTGGTCATGGATAAGAATTGGAGACACGAGTATGAACTTATGTTTAGCCTACTGTCAATATAGATGCTGCTACTGCTACTGCTAAGTCGCTTTAGTCATGTCTGACTCTGTGCAACCCCATAGATGGCAGCCCACCAGGCTCCCCCGTCCCTGGGATTCTCCAGGCAAGAACACTGGAGTGGGTTGCCATTTCCTTCTGCAATGCATGAAAGTGGAAAGTGAAAGTGAAGTCACTCAGTTGTGTCTGACTCTTAGTGACCCCACGGACTGCAGCCTACCAGGCTCCTCGGTCCATGGCATTTTCCACTCCATACTGGAGGGGGTTGCCATTTCCTTCTCCAGAAGATCTTCCTGACCCAGGGATTGAACCCAGGTCTCCCACATTGAGTACTAAATGGATGATAGCTAATGGCAGCCAGGCTTTTCACTGTCACCGTGGGAGTGGATTACAGATAAGCATAAGGGAAATACCATAATGATCCCTGTGGTCATGGATGAGAATTGGAGACATGAGTATGAACTCATGCTTAGCCTCCTATCGATATAGATGGTTACATATAAAAATGTTTATATACATGTATATAAGCACTAGTTAGGATACATACATATATGCCCCTGCTCTGTCAGGGGAAAAAGCCTGGAAGTAAGGACATTTCAGTCACCGTGAACATATCAGACTCTTAGATCTTTGTTTCTAATACCAGTCTATGATACAAGAAATCAGGGCTTCTTGGAGAAATAGCTGATTCTAGGACTGCAGCAGAAATACACAGAATAAGTTACATCTTAGAGTGTCAGGAAGTACAAAAGTGCTCAAAGAGAAAAGAAACAAAATACAGTGATGGGAATACATCTCAGGGGCACAGAAGTCAACCTGAAACAGTTCCCAATGGCCAAAGATGGAAACGTTGAACAACAATAAGGTAGTATTGGATTATAACCTAAAGTGTAAAGTAAATGTCTGTGAGCTTGTACTAATATGATGAAAGAAAGGGAGAGAGGAAAAAGAAAAAAAAAGAAAGAAAGCTACATCTCCTGAACTGAAGAATTCCAAGTAGTGTATGTAGCTACCCCACCCTCAGAGATGGAGCATAACTTTGTACTCTTTAATTGTAGACTATACATTGTGACTTCTTTCCAAAGAATACAGCATGGAAAAGGAAAACAAGAATCACTTTGCAGTTCAGAAATTTGATACAAATGCCTCAGTCAGGATAATCAAGGTCAACATCAACTATATTGTCATATGTAAGTCTCATGTATAGTATGTACTCTTGATTTGATGGGATGCAAATGACTCTACCTTTGTGGTTTTCCTCCCCCCAATCCAAAAATCTGTTAACTCAGTGTAATCATATTAGGACATCAAGTAAATCCAAATAGAAAAATATTTTATAAACTACCTGACAACCCTCAAAACTTGTTAAGATCACTAAAGTAAGGAAAGTCTGAAAAATTGTCACAGACAAAAAAAAGTTGTCACAGTCTAAGGGGACATGATGACTAAATGTAATGTGATATCCGGGAAGGCATACTGGAATGGAAAACAATGTTAGTAAAAACAAGAAAATATGAACAAACTTTGGGCTTTAGTTAGTAATAATATATCAATATTGGCACATTAATTCTAACAAATGTGTCGTTCTAAAATAAGTTGTTAATCATGGAAACTTAGTGCAGAGTTTATGGGAACTCTGTCTTTATTTTTGTAACTTTTCTATTAATTTTGACTGTTTTAAAATATAAAGTTTGTCTAATGAAACAAATGTAAGTATGGCACCTGGCCTCACAGTGATTGCAGTCCACTGGGGAAGGTATACTGGATTGGTTAGAGAGAGTAGAATGGTTGAACCAGTTAATAGGTTATTAAATAATATAGCAAGAGATTATGAAAGTTTGGACTATAGTGGCAGTTATGATAGATGTTGAGGACAGGTTTCAGATTAATTTAGGAGATAAGTCTTGAGAGTCCCTTGGACTGCAAGGAGATCCAACCAGTCCATTCTAAACGACATCAGTCCTGGGTGTTCATTGGAAGAACTGATGCTGAAGCTGAAACTCCAATACTTTGGCCACCTCATGCAAAGAGTTGACTAATTGGAAAAGACACTGATGCTGGGAGGGATTGGAGGCAGGAGGAGAAGGAGATGACAGAGGATAAGATGGCTGAATGGCATCACCGACTTGATGGACATGAATTTGGGTGAACTCTGGGAGTTGGTGATGGACAGGGAGGCCTGGCGTGCTGCTATTCATGGGGTCGAAAAGAGTCGGACATGACTGAGCGACTGAACTGAACTGAACTGAAGCGAGCAAAATAGGAGAATGTTTAGAAATAGCACTGGTTCACACTTGCACAGACTGATGAACAGTGGTGGCACTGAAAAGATAGGAAAGATGTGTGATTCTTAGGGGATGACCATGATTTGGGAGTATATTTGGTTTGTGGTATTAGAATGAAAGAAGACCATTTTATTCATTGCATGTCTCAAAATCAGGGTAAAGATCTGATTTGGTGATATCAGGGCTTCCCTGGGGGCTCAGATGGTAAAGAATCTGCTTGCAATGGGGGAGACCTGGATTCAATCATCAGGTTGGGAAGATCCCCTGGAGAAGGGAATGGCTACCCACTCCAGTATTACTGTCTGGAGAATCCCTATGGACAGAGGAGCATGGCAGGCTACAGTCCATGAGGTCACGAGTCAGACACAACTGAGCGACTTCCACTTCGCTTCACTTTGGTGATATCCACATTTAAACATCTGCCTATGAGAGAGAATTAAATCCATGGGATGAGACCAAAGAGAGAACAAGTATAGAGACGGAAACGAGCCTAGAACAACCTTGATGAACTCTAAGATAGATTGTCAGAGCAGAGTTAGGTGAGCTTGCAAAATGATTTGGGCAAGAGCAGTGAAAAGATCAAGAGACAACAATGTCGCAGAAATCAAAGGAAAAGACGGTTTCAAGAAAGGAGTGGTCTACCACATCTCTCTGTTTGATCCTTCAATTTTTATGTAATTACTTTATATTGTTCGGTTAATCATGTTCCCATTATAGCTTGCAATTGTAATTATCTCTTTTTTTGTCTGGCTATTGATTGTGAAAAATTGATAAGCATCTCTTACTGTCATGATCATGTAAAAACCCAGGTCTCCCACACATCTCCCACACTGCATGCAGATTCTTTACCAGCTGAGCCACAAGGGAAGCCCAAGAATACTGGAGTGGGTAGCCTATCCCTTCTCCAGTGGATCATCCTGACCCAGGAATCCAACCAGGTTCTCCTGCATTGCAGGTGGATTCTTTACCAACTGAGCTATCATGGAAGCCCAACTATTACTCAGTTAATACCATTGCATCATGATTAGTCAACAGAAAAATAGCAGAATTCTGTATCAGCAAAACTACCATTTAATAGAAAAATGTGTAATCACTTTTTAAAATCCAGCTGCCTATCAGAATTATCTTGGAATTTTTTAAAAGATACAGATGCCCAAGTATTGTTTTTCTTCTCCAGGGCTCCAGATACGTTTCTAATGAGCAGCCATGTTTAAAAACAACTGAACTATATGATGACCTTTTACTTTTATCTAGTTTATTTTACTTTTTCTATTCCATATTCAGTGCTCCCATTGCATTTATGTTTTCTGATTTCTCTATCTCTCTTTTTTTTTTGATGTTCTTTTTCAAGCCTTTATCAAGGGTAGCAGAAAAGCATTTGTATCCATATTATAAATAATATGCATTATATATATATTTTAGAAAGCTTATGAATTTTTGACTAAAAATTTATATTTTGATTCTACTTGTTTGACTCAGTATGAATAGAATGACAGATTTGTAATTTAAAAAAGTAGATATTCAACAAGCAACAAAGATTTACTGCATAGCACAGGGAACTATAGTCAATATCTTAAAACAACCTATAATGGAAAATAATCTGAAAAATAATAGATGTGTATGTGTATAACTAAATCACCTTGCTGTATACCTGAAACATTGTAAGTCCACTATACTTCATATGTATGTATGTATATATATATATATATATATATATGGGGAAAAAAAGGAAAGAGAAAGTTAACAAAAAAAGAAGTGAGTGGTCATTGGGAACATTTCTCAGAAAAAAAGTGAAAAGAAGACTAGACACGTCTGGGGATTCAGCAAGAGGAAGCCTGTAATGGATCCATTGCTACTGTGCCCAGACCCTTTGGGTCCCTTTTTACATCTGTGCACTCTTCCTTGCTTTGTTGCTGTTAAGTCACTAAGTCCTGTCTGACTCTCTGTGAGCCCGTGGACTGCAGCTTGCCAGGTTTCCCTGTCTTTCACTATCTCTTTGACTCATGTCCATTGAGTCAGTGATGCCATCCAACCACCTCATCCTCTGTTGCCTGCTTCTCCTCCTGCCCTCAGTCTTTCCCAGCATCAAGGTCTTTTCCAATGAGTTGGCTGTTTGCATCAGGTAGCCAAAGTATTGGAGCTTCATTTTCAGCATCAGATCTTCCTTGCTAGAGGGCTCCTATTCTATTAATAACATACCTATGGCTGTCTTTCAAGGACTTGTATCAAGCTGGAGCCACATTGCCTGCAACTGCAGACCACTTTTTAAAAAAGAAATTATTGCAGTATAATTGATTTGCAATGTTATGTTAGTTTCAGGTGTAGAGCAAAGTGAATCATATGTGTGTGTGTGTGTGTGTGTGTGTAAATATATTCTTTTCAGATTCTTCTCCCATATAGGTTATTACAGAGCATTGAGTTCCCTGTGCTTTACAGTAGGTCCTTGTTAGTTATCTACTTTACATAGTAGTGTGTACATATTATATCGTAAACTTCTGAATTTATCACTTCTCTGAAAGTTTCCGCTATGGTAACCATAAGAGAGATCTGAGTCTCTTCCTGTTTTATAAATAAGTTCACTTGTGTCATTTCTATTCCACATATCTGTGATATCAGATATTTATCTTGGTCTGACTTACTTCAGTTAGTATGATAATCTCTAGGTCCATCCATGTTTCTGCAAATGGCATTATTTCATTCTTTTTTATGGCTGAGCTATACTCCATTGTATACATATACCACATCTTTATCCATTCCTCTGCTGATGGACATTTAGGCTGCCACTTTCTTACTTTGTATGAAATTGCCATTTTTGCATCTGATTCTGGGAAACAATCTTAAAAAATAAATTCCTATTTTTAAAAGTTTTTTTTTTTTAAAGAAAACTCATTTGAAATGGGGATAATTGAGAAAGTGCATCCTTTTTGCTTGAGATTCCCCCCTTTAAAGGGTAGTGCTATAGAACTAAAAGATCACAATTTGCAGACCACTACACCACAATAGGCCGCTTTTCCAGGAGGCCATGAAGACCCCCTGAACCCTCATTATTAAGGACAGCCATGGTATTCGTGTCTTCTCTTTATGGGAGGGGTGTGTGTGTGTGTGTGTGTGTGTGTGTAGGTGAGTGTGGCATAGAGAATATGTTTGTGTTTCTATGAGGGGCCAAAATATGGAGGGAATCATGGCAGATACCAAATTCAAGGGCCAAAAAAGAAAAGAAGAATCAAGGTGAAAGGTGTAGAAGCAAATGCAAGTCTAACTACTGGTACATGGTAGGGAGAAAGCTATGGAGGCTTACAGTGGCTATGTGGCACTTATAAGCACACCTACTTGTCCACACACTGTGTGAGATATTTGAATACCTGACACGTGTGACATGTTGAAATGCCACTTTTAAAGGGGGAGCCTTTAAAGAATCAGAATAATATCATTTCAGAGAAAAATGCATCATCGGTGAGCATTTGAGAAGATAAACTGTCCATTTATCAATCTAGCAGAATCAGATGTTTTGATCTAATTTCTCAAAATATTATATCATTCATCAAGATAAAGATTCAATCTTTAACATTTTAGATTTGTGGTATTCATTAGATTATAAGAGAGGGTTTACTTCTCACAGCCAAACAAATCAAAGAGAGCTTTCAGGCAAAGACTATACAAGCATATTAGTTTAAGCAATGACACCCTATGGCAACAGAGAAATCAATAAAAAAAAATTTTAGGATTAATTCTTATATATTATGCTTAATTAGCTCATACATAAGAAATATGCCTTTATGTTATGGATGGGGCAAATGTGTTTTAAGTGCATAGATGATTTAAAGGGATCTGGGATGAGGAAAAAGCAGAATACAGCAAAGGCAAAGGTGTGAGGTCATCCATTAACCTACTGACATAAGCAGGCTGTCTGGAAGCACTTGTGGAGATGGCTAGCTGTGTACATGTGTGATGTCGGGGGAAGCAAGGGCATCAGATGCCCTGTCTTTCTCTAGCTAACTTCTCACGTCTCTAACAAAGTTTTAGGGTACACTGGCATGGCAGTCATTGCTCTTTGTATCCAGTATGTGTTTTTGCCTGAGACAGTTCCACACACATCCCTTCATCAAGGAAAGAAATTGTGCTTAGAAGCTCTCACTGATTGGACTTGGACCAAGAGTGGATACTTTCTCAAGGGCAGGCCGACCAAAGGCTAATCAGTAAGTCAATATGTGCAAAAGTCATTGTAAGAATCAGAGTTTGAGTTATTAGCCGGTTAATTTGGCCAGTTGTCTATAAAATTCTGATGGGGACATTTTAGAAGATTTTCTAGCTAGGGGGAGACACATGGATGGGAAGAAGGCATGCAATGAAGGAGATCATGGGTTCTATGAGAGATGCAGAGACTTTCCCAGACTATTTTGGATTCTGAATTCTAATTCCTTAATTAGCGTCTCATCTTTTAAAGATTTCCTGAGTCTCCAACAGTATAGAGAGACATTTGGATCCAGAAGGAAATATGGACTTGCAGTTAGAATACATGGGTTTGCACCTTAGTTCTTTTATTTGATAAGAGAATTTGGACAAGTAATTTAGTCTCACTTGGATTTAGTTTCCTATGATATTACTTTTTAGAGATGCTGTGAAAATTAAAGGAGCTAATGTGTATGGTAGTGTGTGGTAGATGAATGGTAACATTTTTTACCCATTTTCTGGTTTTAAAACTGTATCTGTGTAAGTGTACCCTTGGAGAGGATAATGCTGAATGTTTAGTAATAAAATAAAGGCCTGTCCCAGTTACCATGTCCCAGAGGGTCTGGGCAAGGTTAAAGATGAAGATGGATTATGAGTCTTGATACCTGGTAGACAAATTTAATTGATATACTAATTTTCCATTGACTTGAGAAATGTTAATTTTAGATTTTCTGAAATACTGAGTTAACTAAAGTTCCTAGGCTAATATATGAGGGAAGAGAGGGTCTGAGTTTCTCAGAAGACAAAGCAATGTCAGTTGAAGTCAAAATTATATAGCAGTGTGATCTATACAAACCCAAGCTGGCTAGAATTTTGAGTCAGTCATTTAAGTACATTCTTCTTTTTAACCCTTGGAGAAGCCAAGTGATGTGAATACGTTTGCCTGATTCTTTACACAGTTATGGAAAAGTTCAGAACCTTTTTTTTTTTGCTCTGCTAGAGGAACTGTTACAAAGTTTTCTTTCTGATTGGCTGGTACCCACCTACCATTTTTCCTTTCATTACATCTCTGAAGCACAGAATATTTGATTTGGAGGTTGAGGCTTGAGCTGAAAACTAGAAGATAGAGAAGCAAATCTAGTTCTAAATCTGGAAATTCAAATCAAAGAGCCAAGTGAGAAAAGCACATATTAGTGGTCATCCTTCTGTACTCTGCACTTCAACCAAATTGGTTTGGCTCATCTAGGCTATGGATTTAATACAGGATTCTTAAATTGAGAGGTTTCTGTTGCTTTTTTCCTTTTCAGGCTCATCATAGGCAGTTTGAATTCTAGATATGTACTGTATAAGGTTACTACTGTTTGTTTTTTCCAAAATTGAGATTATAATCATTGCTGAAGAGGTAGAAGTGATGTTCTTCTAGGAGGAAAAAGAGGGGAAAAAAATGAGGACTCATTATAACCCAGTAACACAGTGATGTTGAATATGAAATTTAGCCCTCAGGCAAGCTTTTGCAAAGGTTCAGATCTTTTTGGCATAAATTTTTTCTCTATTCTGTGAGTCTTTTCTGTACTCTTTGCATGTCTTGTACTTCCAAATAATAGAATTTTAGAGTTAAAAGAATTTTTAAATTCTTGCATAATTTCTATCCTTATTGAGGTTAGACATCTAAGGCACAAAGAAAATACTATGACATCACACAGATATTCGGATTCATAGGCAGAATTACATTCCAGAGTTCTTAACTGTCTCCCAGGGGGACAGTCTTTCATACACCACACCATCTCTTATGCTGGCTCTGTCAGTTCTACAAAACACCATGCTTCTCCATTCCACCCATCTCTTTGTGCCCACAGAAATTATTCCTGCCGTAGCTCAAACTCCTCACTCAAATAAGGCACATTGATGTAGAAATTATCCTAGGCTTTCCCAACTCAGCAAAATATGACATTCTTAATCTGGGTCACTTGTTTAGCTTCAGGGGTTATGAACTTTCTTAAATTTAATGCAAAAATTTAGGTCCAAATGCTTCCTGTTAAACGGTCCATGGATTTCATCAAAGAGATTAAGAACCATGGCTTTAAAACGTAAATTATAAGCCAAATACTTGGCCTTCTTGAATTTGATGAATGGCATTCCTGCTACTACATTCTATTAAGATTCTGTGCATCAGTTGGATATGATACAAGCTTAACAGGGAAATACAGATATTATTACATGGTTCGTCAGTTGCCACTGAAATGTCTAGCTCCTAAATATCTTTTTTGCAAATATGTCCCACCTCTTGAATCTCAAGGTAGTTACACCTTGTTTCTTGATGATGATGACAGATGGCAGGCATAGGAGGTAACACAGAAAGTAGCACCTCATGCTTTGGCCCCTACAAACTTTGAGTCAGACTTGTCAAATGAACCCTGCTTCCATAAAGTCTTTCCTGATGATACTTACAAACCAGCAAATCCAGTCCACTTCCTCTAAAAAAAGAGAAAAACTCTGATGTTCTTTACTTTTTCATGGCACAGAGCACAGCTAAGTTTTATTCTTGAGCAAGAGTTTTTCTGCACAGTCAACTGGTTAACTATGTCAAATCGTAGAATTTAAAAAATGCAAGGAAAATCTCCAGTTTTCTCACTTGGCAGATGAGATAACTGGGGTCCAAGTCACTCTCCCCTCTTTCCTGCATACCTCATCCTACTTTGGAAAAATCAGAGGGCCAAATAAGACTACTTATCAGTTCAGATTTGAGTTCAATACAAATCCTCATGTTGTTCACTTTTGCTACATCATAAAGCATAGGCAGTAAATGGGCAGCTTGCTTGGATGAGAGGGAATGCTCAGAATGAATTTGTGCAGATTGAGGTTGGTCTGCAAAATTCCTAGGTTTTGACATCCCTTGTATCTTTGCTTTCAATGTAGAAACTGTCTATATCAAGTTTAGGAGGACAAGTGTTACAATCATTTATTTGTTCATTAACTTATTCAATAAATATCACATTGGACAGGCCAAGCATTCTTCAAAGTGTTAAGAAGCATACATATAAAATAAAACCAAAATTTAAAAAAATGAAGTCCCTGCATTAAGTAACTCATAATCTATCAATGGTATTTACTCCTGATACATTTATTGAACATTTACTGTGTGCTGGAAACTTCCCTAAGCATTTCAGTTTTTCATTTCATTTAATTTTCTTAACTTTATGAAATATTTTTAAAGTGAAACTGGTTAGGCAAATTGATCTCAGGAACATGTTAAAGTTTTATTAAGTGTGATTACATGGAAACTATGAAGAAGCATATTAAGATATCTGAAATTGAGTTAAGGGTGATGGATGGTGGGCAGAACTTACATACACTCTAGAAATGTTGTTCAGTGTGTTCTAGAAATTAAGGTCAGTCTGAAAACTGTTTGTTACCTGTCTGAGACTGGGTATGCTCAAAAATTGAGAGAAAGCATTTAGACACTTCTATAGAAATTTCCTCTTGCTGCAACATTCAATGATTCATTGGTCCTCTCATCCCACTGAACAGGATATATATCATTTTATGGGTTTTTAGAGTTATTTGGTGAATTATTTGTAGTGGTGTAAGGTAAATGGGTTCTCTAGAAAAAAACAAGCTAACAACAACAACAAACCTCACTTTGATTTGTAGTGTTTTCTCATTTCTGGTATAAATACTCCTGTCATGGCTGATTTCAAGCCACTAATGTAATGTCAAGTACTGAAACTTAACAATTGACTCTTCTGAGTTAACACTAGCCAGCTCCAGCATGTCAGCGTGTCAGTGTGATCTGCATACTAGTCATGTAAGACAGGACCGTATGTTCACCCATGATAGATTAGGTGATGAAAACTAGTTCTGAAGTTACAAGGTCCAGATTACTGACTAGTTGCATATTACTGTAAATCCTTCCTGTTTTTAATAAGTTGATCTATGTTAACCCTAGGACATAGTGGTTCAGAGTCATCTTCCCCAAGATGCTAGCTGTAAAGAAAATTTGCCCTTGCCAAGACTCATTCTTTTACTTTTTC
Organism: Redunca redunca; assembly: GCA_006410935.1. Classification (NCBI taxonomy): domain Eukaryota; kingdom Metazoa; phylum Chordata; class Mammalia; order Artiodactyla; family Bovidae; genus Redunca; species Redunca redunca. The sequence goes on along the minus strand of SJYQ01002095.1, from coordinate 437,643 downwards.
CCTCTCCATTTTCCTGGTAGTTCTCTTTGTTTGTGTCATTTTCATTGTTTAACGTATTGTCACTCAGCAGGTAGTTTTCACTGCTGAACTAAGAAGTAGACCAGTTGGTATTCAGTGGCCTTTTTCAATTGGGAGACTCTCAACCTTCAGTTCTGCTAACATTTATTTTCTTATTTACTTGGTGATTTTCTCTCCTCCATTTTTCTCTATGCAGTTCTTCTGGAACACCTTAGATTTCTTGTTGATTTTTCCTCTACTCTTTAAAAAAGCATTTTAATGAGGTATAATTGATGTATAAATTCTATAGATAGTTGATATACACAAATATGTTTAGACAAAAGTATACATGTGTGAAATTATCACAGTCAATTATACAAACTTATCAATCACCTCTACAAGTTTCCTCCCACCCCCTTTGTTTCTATTTTTAAATTCCTTTTGTGGTAAGATTATTTAACATAAGACCTGCCCTATTAGCAAAATTTAAAGTATAGTATTATTAGCCATAGGCCCTGTTTTGCAGAGTAAATCTCCAGAACTTCTTTATCTTGAGTAACAGAAACTTCATATTCTTTGATCCTCCCTCTTCCCTCCCACCTCACATTCAGTTCAGTTGCTCAGTTGTGTCTGACTCTTTGTGACCCCATGAATTGCAGCGCACCAGGCCACCCTGTCCATCACCAACTCCCAGAGTTTACCCAAACTCATGTCTATCGAGTCAGTGATGCCATCCAGCCATCTCATCCTCTGTCATCCCCTTCTCCTCCTGCCCCCAATCCCTCCCAGCATCAGGGTCTTTTCCAATGAGTGAACTCTTCGCATGAGGTGGCCAAAGTACTGGAGTTTCAGCTTTAGCATCATTCCTTCCAATGAACACCCAGGACTGATCTCCTTTAGGATGGACTGGTTGGATCTCTTTGAGAGTCCAAGGGACTCTCAAGAGTCTTCTCCAACACCACAGTTCAAAAGCATCAGTTCTTGTGGTGCTCAGCTTTCTTCACAGTCCAACTCTCACATCCATACATGACTATTGGAAAAACCATAGCCTTGACTAGACGGACCTTTGTTGGCAAAGTAATGTCTCTGCTTTTGAATATGCTATCTAGGTTGGTCATAACTTTCTTTCCAAGGAGTAAGTGTCTTTTAATTTCATGGCTGAAATCACCATCTGCAGTGATTTTGGAGCCCCCCAAAATTAAGTCTGACACTGTTTCCACTGTTTCCCCATCTATTTCCCATGAAGTGATGGGACCAGATGCCATGATCTTCGTTTTCTGAATGTTGAGCTTTAAGCCAACGTTTTCACTCCCCTCTTTCATCTCTCTTCTTTCATCAAGAGGCTTTTTAGTTCCTCTTCACTTTTTGCCATAAGGGTGATGTTATCTGCATAACTGAGGTTATTGATATTTCTCCCAGCAATCTTGATTCCAGCTTGTGTTTCTTCCAGTCCAGCGTTTCTCATGATGTACTCTGCATATAAGTTAAATAAGCAGGGTGACAATATATAGCCTTGATCTTGAAGAATTTTCCACAGTTTATTGTGATCTACACAGCCCATAGCAATTACAATTCTGTCTTCTGTTTCTAATGAGTTTTACTATTTTAGGTTCCAAATATAAGTGAAATCAGGCAGTATTTTTCTTTCTGTGACTGGCTTATTTCCTTTAGCATAATGTCCTCTAGGGAGAAGGAAATGGCAACCCACTCTAGCATTCTTGCCTAGGAAATTCTGTGGATAGAAGAGCCTGGTGAGCTGCTGTCCATGGGGTTGCACGGAGTTGGACACGACTGAAGCGACTTAGCATGCATGCATGCATTGGAGGAGGAAATGGCAACCCACTCAAGTATTCTTGCCTGGAGAATCCCAGGGACAGAGGAGCCTGGTGGGCTGCTGTCTATGGGGTTGCACAGAGTTGGACACAACTGAAGTGACTTAGCAGTAGCAGCAGCAGCAGCAGCAGCAGCAATATCTTCTAGACCCATCATGTTGTCACAAATGACAGGATTTCTTTCTTTTATGAGGCTGAATAATATTCCCTTGTGCGTATGTGCCACACTCTTCCCTTGATGAGAATTTAGGTTTCCATATCTTGGCTGATGTGAATAGCACTGCAGTGAGCATGGGAGTGCAAATACCTCTTCACGATCTGGATGTCCTCAGGGAGTTTGTGTTTCTCAAGGTTCAGCTGCTAAGAGCTACTTAATACTCTGTGCAGAACACCAGTTATGCAGTCATTATTTTGGCCAGGCTCAGTTGTACCTCTCTGAATTTTCACTTTAGAGAGGGAAAAAGAGGAAAACCTTTGAATCTCCTCTTTCTGTAGTTTCTTCTTTGCCTCTGACCAAGACAAAAAATAAAATAAAAAATGAGCAAAAACACACTTTACCAAAGAAGAGATGAGAATAGCAAACATACAAAAATTTTGGTCATAAAAGAAGTACAAATAATAACCACAGTTAGTACCACTGCATACTCAACAAAATGGCTGGGATGAAAAAAACAGTAGTAACATCAAATGACAATACCAAGGGCTGGCCAGGCCCTGGAACACTGGATCCTTAATACATCACTGCTGGGAATGCAAAATGGTACAGCCACTTGGGAAAATGATTTGGCAGTTTTTTATAAAGTTAAATCTATACTTACCATATAACACAACAGCAAGCTTATTCCTAGGTATGTACCTGAGAAAATTGAAATTATCCATACAAAGATCTGCACATGGACATCTAGACAGCTTTAGATATAACTGCCCCAAACTGAAGACATCCCAAGTGTTCATCAACCTGTAAATGAATGAAGTTCCCTATAATGGGATACTACTCCGTAATAAAAAAATGAAAGGAACCCAAGGCAAAGATTGTATTAACACTGTATGCTTTCACTTATAGATGAATATCTGATCTAAATAGTTTAAGGCAAAACTATAGAGACAGGATGGAGAACATGTCAGTAGTTGTCAATGATTAGGAGTAGGACAAGGAACTGACTTTAAAAACATATGAGCTTCCAGTTAGACTGGCTGAGATGGCAGTGTCTGCTTAGCACAGAAGAGAGACTGATACTCTGAGCAATGGTAGATTGACACCAGAGGCCTCTGTGAGAACTGGTAGGAAGCCTTGGGATCAGTAACCAGAGTTGTGGCTCCTGGAAAGTTGCCCGAATCTGGTGGGTGGAGGCCCAGCAGTGGAGTGCAGGCCCAGGAGCCAAACCATGGCAATACCAGTGGCTCCAGTGGCAGCAGCAAATGTCAGCACAGCTCCCTGTTTCTTGGTTCCCCTCAATGAAGATACGTTTATACCATCAGACTATTTCTGAAATAATACATTGAGATCAAGCCCTGAGCCTTTGGAGTGGGAGCACTGACTCCAAGACCCTAGACTACTAGAGAACTAACGCTAGGGCATATCAAATAGAACTCACACAAAGGAAACCACTTGTATACGAGACCAAGCATCACCCAAGCACCTGTAGCACCCTGTGCAGGATGCCTCATCTAAACAACAAACAAAACAAAAATACAAACCCAATCATCAGCAGAAGGACTGCCACCTCATTCAGGCTTGCCCATCAGAGGAAAAACGTACAAACAAAATTCAGCATATATCTCACCCTATACGAAGCTTACACAAACCACTGGATCAACCTTAGGAGCACAGAAAACAAAAGGAAGAAAGAATTCAACCTTGAAGCCTGGGAAAAGAAGGCCTCAAACACAGTAAGTTTAAAAAAAAAATGAAAAGGCAGAGAAATACTATGCAAATGAAGGAACAAGCTAGAAACACAGAAGTCCAAATAAATGAAAAGGAAATAGGCAAACTACCTGAAAAAGAATTCAGAATAGTAATAGTAAAGATGATCAAAAACCTTGAAAATAAAATACAGAAAATGCAAGAATCAATAAACAAAGGCCTTAAAGAATAAACATGCAGAGACAAACAATGCAATTACTGAAATTAAAAATACTCTGGAAGGAATCAATAGGAGAATATCTGAAGCAGAAGAATGAATCAGTGAGCTGGAAGATAAAATGGTGGCAATAACTTCTGATCAGAGTACAGTAAAAAGAATGAAAAGAGCTGAGGATAGTCTTAGACACCTCTGGGATGATATCAAACACACTAACATTCAAATTATAGGGATCCCAGAAGAAGCAGAGAAAAAGAAAGGGTATGAGAAAATTTTTGAAGAGATTATAGTTGAAAGTTTCCCCAACATGGAAAAGGAAACAATCAAGTCCAAGAGGCACAAAGAGTCTCATACAGGATAAACCCAAGGAGAAACACACCAAGACATACTAATCAAACTAACAAAGACAAGAACACAAACAAAGAATATTAAAAGCAGCAAGGGAGAAGCAACAACTAAACATAAACGGGGAAACCCCATACATTTAATAGCTAATCTTTCAGCAGAAACTCTGCAGGCCAGAAAGGAATGGCAGGATATATTTAAAGTACTGCAAGGGAAAAATCTACAACTGACATCATTCTTCCCCACAAGGATCTCATTCAAAATTGATGGAGAAATCAATGTTTTTCAGACAGGCAAAAGTTAAACAGAATTCAGTACCATCAAACAAGCTTTACAACACATGTTAAAGGGACTTATATAGTCAAATACAAGAGAAGAAAAAGATCTACAACATTGAACTCCAAACAATTAATAAAATGGCCATAGGAACATATATATCAATAATTACTTTAAATGTAAATGGGTTAAATGCTCCAACTATATGACACAGACTGATCGAATAGATACAAAAACAAGACCCATAAATGTGCTGTCTACAAGAAACCCACTTCAGGCCTAAAGACACACATAGACTGAAAGTGAGAGGATGGGGAAATATATTCCATGCAAATGGGAAGCAAAAGAAAGTTGGGGTAGCAATCTTCATTTTAGACAAAATAGAACTTAAAGTATATTACAAGAGATAAGGAAGGACATTATACAATGATCAAGGGATCAATCCAAGAGGAAGACATAACATTTGTAAATATCTATGTTCCCTTGTACCTCAGTCAGTAAAGAATCTGCCTGCAGTGCAGGAGACCTGGGTTTGATCCCTGGGTTGGAAAGATCCCCTGGAGAAGGAAATGGCAACCCACTCCAGTATCTTTGCCTGGAAAAATCTAATGGACAGAGGAACCTGGTGTGCTGCAGTCCATGGGGTCACAAAGAGTCGGGCACGACTGAGCGACTAACACTTAACAGTTATGCACCCAACATAGGAGCACATCTCAATAAGAAAAACACTAACAGACCTAAAAGGAGAAATTGACAATAATACAATAATAGTAGGAGATTTTTTTCCAGTGGTGAAAAACTGAATTATTCCCGCTAAGATCAGGAACAAGACAAAGTTGTCCACTTTAATCACTATTATTCAGCATAGTTCTAGAAGTCCTCAATGAGAGGACTTCCAATCAGCAATCAGAGAAGAAAAAGAAATAGGAATCCCAATCAGAAAAGAAGAAGTAAAGCTCTCATTGTTTGCAGATGACATGATACTGTACATAGAAAACCCTAATGATAGTATCAGAAAATTACTAGAGCTAATCAGCGAATTTAGCTAAGTTTCAGGATACAAAATCAATACACAGAAATTACTCACATCTCTATATATTAACAATGAAAAATCAGAAAGAAAAGGAATCAATCCCATTCTCAACTGCAATAAAAAGAATTAAATATCTAGGAATAAGTTTACCTATGGAGACAAAAGAACTGTACACAGAAAATTATAAGACACTAATGAAAGAAATCAAAGATGACATAAAGAGATGGAGAGATATTCCATTTTCCTGGGTAGGAAGAATCAGTATTGTGAAAATGACTCTACTATCAAATGCAATCTACAGATTCAGTGCGATCCCTATCAAATTACCAATGGCATTTTTCACAGAACTAGAACAAAATATTTCATGATTCATATGGAAACACAGACCCCATATAGCCAAAGCAGTCCAAAGAAAGAAGAACAGAGCTGGAGGAATCAACCTTCCTGACTCCAGATTCTACTACAAAGTTACAATCATCAAGACAGTGTGGTACTGGCACAAAAACAGAAACATAGACCAATGGAACAAGACAGAAAGCCCAGAAATAAACCCATGCACCTATAGGTACCTTATTTTTGACAAAGGAGGCAAGAATATACAATGGGGCAAAGACAGCCTCTTCAGTAAATGGTGCTGGCAAAACCAGACAGTTACATGTAAAAGAATGAAATTAGAACACCTGCTAATACCATACACAAATATAAACTCAAAATGGATTAAAGACCTAAATATAAGACCAAAAACTATAAAATTCTTAGAGGAAAACATAGGCAGAACACTCAATGACATAAAGCAAGGTCCTCTATGACCCACCTCCTAGAGTAATGGAACTAAAAGCAAAAGTAAGTAAGTGGGACCTGATTAAACTTAAAAGTTTTTGCACAGCAAAGGAAACTATAAGCAAGGTGAAAAGACAACCCTCAGAATGGGAGAAAATAATAGCAAATGAAACAACTGACAAAGGGTTAATTTCCAAAATATACAAGCAGCTCATACAACTCAATGCCAGAAAAACAAACAACCCAATCAAATAGTGGGAAAAAGACATTTCTCCAAAGAGGAAGGACATACAGATGGGTAACAAACATAAGAAAAGATGCTCAACATCGCTCATTATTAGAGAAATGCAAATCAAAACTACAATGAAATATCACCTCACACAAGTCAGAATGGCCATCATCAAAAAGTCTACAAACAATAAATGCTGGAGAGGGTGTGGAGAAAAGGGAACGCTCTTGCACTGTTGATGGGAATGTAAATTGATACAGCCACTATGGAAGACAGTATGGAGAGTCCTTAAAAAACTGGGAATAAAACCACCATATGACCTAGCAATCCCATTTCAGGCATATACCTTGAGGAAACCAAAATTGAAAAAGACACATGTATCCCATTATTCAGTGCAGCACTATTTACAATAGCTAGAACATGGAAGCCACCTAGATGTCCACTGACAGATGAATGGATAAAGGAATGTAGTTCATATACACAATGGAATATTACTCAGCCATAAAAAGGTATGCATTTGAGTCAGTTCTGGTGAGATGGCTGAACCTAGAACCTATTATACAGAGTGAAGTGAGTCAGAAAGAGAAAGATAAATGTTGTATTCTAATGCATTTATACGGAATCTAGAAAAATGGCACTGAGGAATTTATTTGCAGGACAGCAAATGGAAAAACAGACAGAGAATAGACTTTTGGACATGGGGAGAGGAAAAGAGAGGGTGAGATGTATGGAAAGAGTAACATGGAAACTTACATCCATATGTAAAATAGATAACCAATGGGAATTTGCTATATGTCTCAGGAAACTCAAACAGGGGCTCTGTATCAACCTAGAGGGGTGGGATGGGGACAGAGATTCAAAAGGTAGGGGATACATGTATACCTATGGCTGATTCATGTTGAGGTTTGACAGAAAACAACAAAATTCTGTAAAGTTATTATCCTTCATTTAAAAAATAAATAAATTTAAAAAAACACACATTAGAAAATTTGGTGGGGTAATGGAGTACACTGTAGTTTGATTATGGTGGTGGTTACATGATTATAAATGAAAGTGGGTACTTCAGTCCCAATCAAATAGCCTTGAGATGACTGTAAACCTAGCCATCCCTTGACTATAACCTTGAGGCCTTGAGCTAGAACTCCCCAGCTAAGCTGCCACCAGATTTTTGACCAAAAGAAACTGTAAGATAAGCGTTTGTTGTTTAAGGTGCATTGTTTAAGCGTTTGTTGTTTAAGGTGCTGTTTTGGAGTAATTTATTATGAATCTCTCTCTCTCTCTCTCTCTCTCTCTCTCTCTCTCTCTATATATATATATATATATATATATATATAT
>SJYQ01002095.1:414134-429567 GCA_006410935.1 Redunca redunca | reverse complement strand
AAATGATTCCCTGCATCATTAAGAGGACTTTCTTCAGAATCACTTATTTATCATAAAAGCCATAGTTTTAAACTATTTATAAATAGCAGTGCATTCATTCATTAATCATTTTTTGAATCTTAACCTCTGTCCTAGACACCAAGCCAGGCACAGAGGTCATATTGTTGTAAGAGATCCATGTAGTCTCCACTTTCATGGGTCTTACTGTCTAGAAGGGAAGGGAGATAGTAAGTGAATAACCCAGCCACTGAATATAATTGTGATAAAATATCATGAAGGACACATGTAGGATTCAAATTTTTCAGTTTTGAAAATACCTTATAATATCCATTGGCACCTTCATATGTAAGAAAATATTCATTAGTTCCTGACTACAAAACATATTCAGTGACTTCCTTAGTGATCCAGTAGTTAAGACTCTGGGCTTCCAGTTGCAAAGGGGCATGGGTTTGATCCCTGATTGGGGAACTAAAATCCCAAATATCATGTGGCCAAAAAAAAAATCATGTTTATAATTGTGGAAATTTTGAAAAACAAAGTGCTAATTGTAGAAAAAAATGAGAGACTCAACAAGATTTAGAAAACAAATAAAATTATGTGAAATTGCGTTGTGCCCTTTTGAATACCTCTGCATGGAGGCGGTCCTCCCTTTCTTGTCGTGGAAGGAACTGGAGCTGTGACTGACCTAGCATATGAGATTCCTCCTAAGCACCAGCTGCTGCATCACGACCTATATCTTGCCCACACCTTGGGTCAGCCAAATTAGATATGTTGATGCTTCTGTTTGAAGCCACAAGGGTCTACTAACAGCAGCCAGCAACCATTCTGAGGGACCCTGAATGGCCTTGAAGTTGTTTATGGGGTTGGTGTGAGCTGGTGCAGGATGGTGAGAAATCATGGGGGTGGCTGCCCTGGGACTGAGCTGCTGTTGTCTAGGCAACTTTATTAAGAACCTTCTGTTCCTTGGAAAATGAAACTTAAATTAACTCTTGAGTTCTTAGAATCATGGCTTTTCATTCTTAACTGGTCTTTGGCATTTGTAAATTTCTAGATCTCTTCAGTTCAGTTCAGTTGCTCAGTCATGTCTCACTCTTTTTGACCCCATGGACTGAAGCACGCCAGGCCTCCCTGTCCATCACCAACTCCTGGAGCTTGCTCAAACTCATGTCCATTAAGTCGGTGATGCCATCCAACCATCTCATCCTCTGTCATCCCCTACTCCTCCCACCTTCAATCTTTCCCAGCATCAAGGTCTTTTCAAATGAGTCAGCTCTTCGCATCAGGTGGCCAAAGTGTTGGAGTTTCAGCTTCAGCATCAGTCCTTCCAATGAATATTCAGGACTGATTTCCTTTAGGATGGATTGGTTGGGTCTCCTTGCAGTCCAAGGGATTCTCAAGAGTCTTCTCCAACACCACAGTTCAAAAGCATCCTGGTTGGGGTCCTAAAATCCCTATCAAATGGAATTGTTCATAAACATCTCTTCAATTCTTAAATTCCAATTAAAACAAATTCTTTCACCCTCCAGAGTGGTAATCAGTATATTTCTAGAATGAGATCTATCCTAGATTCAGTGCTCATATCCTGATTTGGTCTACAATTCTAAGTCTCCAAAGACAAAAACCCAGAGGGTGTGATTTTTTAAAAGCATGTTTCTTCACCCAAGTGTAGTGTGAAAAAAATGCATTTTCTGAGTTTTAGCTGCGGCAGCCTCACACCTCTAATACACAGCATAAAATGAAAAATGTGCTACAATGGGGATCAAAGTAGTTTCTTTCAATATTTCCAACATGAAGAGTTTCTTCTTCAATGTTTGAACAGACAGTTTTTTGTTCTGTTAAACAGGAAACAATAATAGTTGATTCCTTATACATACTTAGAGTGTACCAGGGACTATTTTAGACAGTTTTGATATTAACTCATGTAATCCCCGGAGGAGAAGGCAATGGCACCCCACTCCAGTACTCTTGCCTGGAAAATCCCATGGACGGAGCAGCCTGGTAGGCTGCAGGCCATGGGGTCGCTGAGAGTTGGACATGACTCAGTGACTTACCTCACTTTCACTTTTCACTTTCATGCATTGGAGAAGGAAATGGCAACCCACTCCAGTGTTCTTGCCCGGAGAATCCCAGGGACGGGGGAGCCTGGTGGGCTGCCATCTATGGGGTCGCACAGAGTTGGACACGACTGAAGCGACTTAGCAGCAGCAGCAGCAGCAGCAATCAGGGTTCAGAGTCTATGCTCTTAATAACACTTAATAACACTATGCTCTTAATGGCACTTTTGAAGAAGTCAGGTCGTCCTCTGCAGTTACAATACAGGAAATATAACCATCTTAAAACTGGAATTACACTGGGCACAACAAAACACCCTAAGAGAGGTACTCAGGAACTAAGACTAAATTACAAAATTGCAGGTTATAGAGTCACACATCCCAGATAGTTAATTTAGGCTCACATTATTACATTTCATTCTATCTCTCGCTTGTTCTCTCGATCTCAAGCTTTCTCTCTTTCTGCTTGAAAAAGCATTGGCTTTGAATTCTAGTTTGGATTCATTTTGGCTTCATTGTGCCTGTCGTTTGTCCTTTTACGCTATTCCGTGAGTCTTTAGTTTTCCTCATTGTACGATCAGGCCACCAAAGATGGCTGCTCTCTTGCTCTCTGTACATCCCCTGCTAGACTGCATAGTGCCTGTTTCACCTGAACCCTACTCACATGACCGACCCTAAACACTTGCCCCCTGCCTCTGCTGATGATTACTCTTTAGATCAGAACACCTCCACCTTGAGAGCTTATCAAAGGGGAGGCGAGGGCCATGCCCCTCTGCTAGTTTCCCTGGTAACTGACAGCCAACCTGATACTGGTAACCTCCCCCTCCCTGCAGGAGCGAGACTGCTGCCATGCCCTGACTGCCTTCTGCCACACGGTGGCGTGTCGCTCCAGGACCTTCTTTCATGCAGGTAAGACTCCTCCATCCACTAAACCATTGATGTCTTTGTTGTTGAGTATGGGCTTTTTTCCTCATCTCCAGGATTGGGCAAGTACAGGACTTGCAGGCCTACAGGGTGTTGCCTGACACTCATGTATAAAATTGGTCCGGTATTTCTACTGCAGAGTTCAAAGGAGGTAGAGTATATGAATACCATGTGAAATATAAAGCAGAGGAATTTCAGGGATTGATTTTTATTATCTATATGTGGATAAGATGACAACTTATCTGGTGTAATCTGAAATCGTCCAAGGAGTTCTTGCTTTCTTCACATATCTCTCATTCTATTTTTTATCAGTGCTTGAAATCCCACCATTAAAAAGCAAATCATTTAAGTTTTGAAGTTTTGTACCTTAAAGAAATGATTTTTTAGATGTAAATACCAATGGGAGGCATAACTCTTCAAACTTTCCTGCTAATGCACTGGGGATGATCTAACTGATATTTGACTACCTGCCCCTGTGGGAATGAGACAGGAAGGCACTAGAATGGGCAAAGGGTGATAGGAAGTAAACACTTGGCAGATAGTATTTTGTTACTAAATCTCAACCTTGGGCTATTCAGAAACCAGATATCTGTGCCCTTTCTTCAATGATGATGTCACCAAATCTGATAATCTTTGTATTTCTCTTAGAGAAGTTTAAGTGCAATACTTGCCTTATTCAAATTGTAGTTTTGTTCATTTATTATGCTATATATATTGAATACCCGCTCAGTGCTATACATTGTTTAAAGTGGATTCCATACAAAGGTGAAGAAGACAGTGTTTAGAATTGCAATTTAAAAGGTAAATGAAAATAAGGCCAAGGAAGGCCCTGGAACTCACATTAGGGCATTTGAATTTTATTGGTATTAGATGGGCTTGATAAAGGACAGAAATGGTAAGGACCTAACAGAAGCAGAAGATATTAAGAAGAGGTGGCAAGAACACACAGAAGAACGGTACAAAAAAGATCTTCACGACCAAGATAATCACGATGGTGTGATCACTCACCTAGAGCCAGACATCCTGGAATGTGAAGTCAAGTGGGCCTTTAGGAAGCATCACTATGCAAAAAGCTAGTGGAGGTGATGGAATTCCAGTTGAGTGATTTCAAATCCTGAAAGATGATGCTGTGAAAGTGCTGCACTCAATATGCCAGCAAATTTGGAAAACTCAGCAGTGGCCACAGGACTGGAAAAAGTGAGTTTTCATTCCAATCCCAAAGAAAGGCAACGCCAAAGAATGCTCAAACTACTGCACAGTTGCACTCATCTCACACGCTAGTAAAGCAATGCTCAAAATTCTCCAAGTCAGGCTTCAGCAATAGGTGAAGTGTGAACTTCCAGATGTTCAAGCTGGTTTTAGAAAAGGCAGAGGAAGCAGAGATCAAATTGCTAACATCCGCTGGATCATGGAAAAAGCAAGAGAGCTCCAGAAAAACATCTATTTCTGCTTTATTGACTATGCCAAAGCCTTTGACTGTGTGGATCACAATAAACTGTGGAAAATTCTGAAAGAGATGGGAATACCAGACCACCTGACCTGCCTCTATATGCAGGTCAGGAAGCAGCAGTTAGAACTGGCCATGGAACAACAGACTGGTTCCAAATAGGAAAGGGAGTATGTCAAGGCTGTATCTTGTCACCTTGCTTCTTTAACTTCTATGCAGAGTACATCATGAGAAACGCTGGGCTGGAAGAAGCACAAGCTGGAATCAAGATTGCTGGGAGAAATATCAATAACCTCAGATATGCAGATGACACCATCCTTATGGCAGAAAGTGAAGAGGAACTAAAAAGCCTCTTGATGAAAGTGAAAGTGGAGAAGGAAAAAGTTGGCTTAAAACTGAACATTCAGAAAATGAAGATCATGGCATCTGGTCCCATCACTTCATGGGAAATAGATGGAGAAACAGTGGAAACAGTGTCAGACTTTATTTTTCTGGGCTCCAAAATCAGTGCAGATGGTGACTGCAGCCATGAAATTAAAAGACGCTTACTCCTTGGAAGGAAGGTTATGACCAACCTAGATAGCATATTCAAAGGCAGAGACATTACTTTGGCGACTAAGGTCCGTCTAGTCAAGGCTATGTTTTTCCTTTGGTCATGTATGGATGTGAGAGTTGGACTGTGAAGAAAGCTGAGTGCTGAAGAATTGATGCGTTTGAACTGTGGTGTTAGAGAAGACTCTTGAGAGTCCCTTGGACTGCAAGGAGATCCAACCAGTCCATTCTGAAGGAGATCAGCCCTGGGTGTTCTTTGGAAGGAATGATGCTAAAGCTGAAGCTCCAGTACTTTGGCCACCTCATGCGAAGAGTTGAGTCATTGGAAAAGACTTTGATGCTGGGAAGGATTGGGGGCAGGAGGAGAAGCTGACAACAGAGGATGAGATGGGTGGATGGCATCACTAACTCGATGAACACGAGTCTGAGTGAACTCTGGTAGTTGGTGATGGACAGAGGCCTGGCGTGCTGCGATTCATGGGGTCAGAAAGAGTCGGACCTGACTGAGCGACTGAACTGAACTGAAGCAGGGGAACTGAATCACTTTTGTAGTTCCAGACCCTCTCTGGCTTCTATAACTTTACGCTCACCCACTGTGGTCCATCCAGGTACATTTCCACCTTGTCTCCAAGCACATCCAACTATATCAGTCTTGCCCCCAGATCCCGATCCCCTCATTTCTTTTAAGCCTTTGCTGGAAGGTCAACTTCTCAGTCAGACCTTCTTTGTTTACCCTATATTTATAAGATTAATTCTCCTTCCTAACTTTTTTTATCTGCTGCCTCCAGCTCCCCAGCTTCCTCCCTCTCTCATAGTATTTGTCAAAATCTAATGTACTATGTAATCTCTCTGTCTATCAGGCATTAATCTATCAGGCATTGATCTATCTATATCATCCATTTACCCGTGACCTCACTAAAATGTAACCTCCCTGAGGATAGGGATTTGAGTTGAAAATAGTTCTTGACACATAGTAGGAGGTGGAACATATGTACTTGCTAAATGAAAAAATAGAAGATTTTAAGTGGTCACTCTGGATCCAATATGATCCAGTACTTTGACCACCTCATGCAAAGAGTTGACTCATTGGAAAAGACTTGATGCTGGGAGGGATTGGGGGCAGGAGGAGAAGCTGACAACAGAGGATGAGATGGGTGGATGGCATCACTAACTCGATGAACGCGAGTCTGAGTGAACTCCGGTGGATTGGTGGCAGGCTTGGGGTCAGGAAGGGCAACTAGAAACTGTTGTGGAAATATAGGCAAGGGCATAATAGTGACCTGCACCACTAATTCTAGAAATTTTTAGAGAATGAATGAACATGGCTTAGTAGTTGATTGAGAGTGATAATGGTAGAGATGGAGGTAGGATATCCATAGGGGAAAGAATAGTTTAAAATGATGCCTGGGTCTGGTAGATTGAATTATTTGGAGAGAAAATATTACTTGCATCCTCACTGATGTTGGATTTGGTCATGAGCTCCCTTTGGCTGATAGACCATTAGCAGAGCAATGTTGACAAGAACTTAAAATGTCCTTGCATGGTTGGCTGGCTCTTTCAACTCTATGCATGCAGTATCTCAAGAAAATGTTCATGGTAACCATTTGCCTTTTTCTCCTAAACCTCAGAGTCTACACATGCACAGCAGACCTGGACCTATCTTATTAACTTGAACTCAGCTATGTGATCTGCAGAGGAAGCAGACTTGCCCAGCCAGGCTCACACAATCAAATAAAATGATAGTTAGCTTTCAGACCCACACTCACAAGAATGGATGTATGAACTGGAAGGCATTGAATTTTGAGGTAGTTTGTTATACATTGTTATTATAGCAATAGCTGACTTAGATGCTAAAGTACTGGCTTGGAGTACTTGAAAGATAGTTGGTACTTTCTATAAACACAGGGAATCTAGAAAAAGGTTTGAAGGCAGCAAGGTACTGAGTTCAGATCTGGACATGTCAGGTGTGAGGTGCCCGTATGACATCCAAACACCTTGGTCTGTTTGGTAGAGAGAGAATTGTGTCTGTAGCCCAAGAGGGACAACTGAGCCCATAGGGACAGCTATGATTTTAGAACAATTACCACATAGAAAATGATGGAAGCAATGAAGGAATGTACAGAATGAGAAAAGACCCTAGGACATTCCATGTTACACGACAGCAACTGAAAAACCCTCAGAAACGCTGGACTTCATCAGCAAGCTGAAGACAGCAGGGCGTAGGTGAGAGCAGTGTGTTTTCCAGCTCTGGTTTCGAACTAGGTTCAGTATGTATCTCCCAGACACAGAGAGGGGAACCGTGACCAACAGCTTCTCTGAGTCTGCTTCCATGCCCTTGTCCACATCCTCCACAGCTCTCAATAGAAGCAGCAAAAGCTCCAGAGGACTCAGAAGGCCATTTTCTGTTGCTCTCCTTCTCAGGCTATGTGTGACAGCCATTTCTGAACCCCTTGTTATGGAAACACATAACAAGTCACAAGTTCCCTCTGATAAGGGCAAGGAAGGGCAGAAGTGTTCTTTTCTGCTCAATGATCCATGCAGGTTGAGTGTTATCCATCGTAGGCAAATTCAAAGGAGAGATAAGTAGAGATGTACAGCCCAGCAGTTCTCATAAATGAATTTAGTTCAAGTTGAATTAAGGTGATCTGTGAAAATGTGTTCCAAAATGATTCTCTTCAATATCAAGGACACCAAATCATTCTGAAAAATGGCCTAGCACTTTTGGTAAATGTTTCTATTATAGCCTTATAATTCTATAGAAGGTAGACTAGGGACCTCTAATGAGCTTATTGAAATGGTGAACACTACATACTATTTAATATTTGCTGTCACTTTTCTGAAGGCAAAAAGACCTCTTCATTCTGTTTTTGCTGACTGCTCTCAGCTGAATTGTGAATGGGTAAAAAGACCATGTTTGCCAGGCATGGAAAAAACAATTTGTTGAAGATGGAAATTACATATTATTGTTCTTTGTGAAGAAGGGTGATGGCATTTGAAAGAGATGGGGACTTTTTCTGCTAGAGAATTCTTCTAGCAGTATTTTCAGATTTTAGGGGAATAGTCAGCCTTCTGACTTCTCTCATTGCTTACTGATCAGTCACACCCAGACTTGATTTAGAACTTTCCGAATCCCACTTCATAAAGTCCTGCAGGGGTGGGGAATGTCAAAGGAGCCAGGGAAGGTTACCCAGAGGAGCCATATCTGGGGGAGATCTGAAGGAATATAAATTAACTGGCTACTGAAGGAGGGATTAGGTCTCTGTATTCAGTATTATGTGAAGCCATTAAATATTTCAAGCAGTAGGGGAGATTTATTTTGGGAAAAGATCACTTCGATAGCTTATTGAAAAGAAGCAAGAGTTGGTAAGGGTGAATCAGTTGGGAGGCTATTGCATTGGAGCTGTCCATGTAAGAAATACTTGAAGGTTGGATTAGGGTAAAGATAGTAGCTATGGACCTGAGAACATGCATTTGAGGAATAATTAGATGGTACCTAGGCAAAGGTTGGAAATGGATACTAAACGATGATGATGAAGAGTGTAAGAATCAATTTAGGGGGCTGATCACATTTTAGAAGAAAACCAGTTTCTACTCTTGATTTAGTTGAAGTGCAAATTGAAAGAAGTTAATGCTGGAAGATAATGAATTTGGCTTGGGACATTTTAAGAATGAAATATCATTGAGACATCGAAGTGGAGCTATCAGGTAACCAGGAGGATATATTGATCTAGACCGCAGAGGGAAGCCTAAAGATTGGTTTGTAAATTGCATTGATGGTAATTAAAGCTGAAGGCATATATAAATTCTTGAAGGGAGAGGCTACCAAATGACTAAAATAGAGGGTCTTGAATAGCTCAACGTAACTATAGAATTTAACACTGCAGGGAAGAAAGGTAGGAAGTCAGAGAAGACAAGGCAGGGAGCAGTGAGGAGGAGAAGCCAGAATGATATGGAGTAGAGGAAGAGAATGTTGTAAGAATAGGGATGTGGTCAACAGTATCAGACAGATGTGATGGGATTGACAAACATCCAATGAGTTCATTGGTTTAGAGGCATTTGGTAAGTAATATGGAGAGGAAACCATATTAGGGTGCAGTGTGGCTACTGAGTGTATGTACCTCATGTTAAGTTTGACGTTGATCATGAACTCCTTATTGCCAAATTTAGACTTAAATTGAAGAAAGTAGGGAAAACCACTAGACCATTCAGGTATGACCTAAAAAAATTGCTAACGATTATACAGTGGAAGTGAGAAATAGATTTAAGGGACTAGATCTGACAGACAGAGTGCCTGATGAGCTATGAATGGATATTCATGGCATTGTACAGGAGACAGGGATCAAGACCATCCCCAAGAAAAGCAAAGCAAGAAGTCAGAATGGCTGTCTGAGGAAGCCTTACAAATAGTTGTGAAAAGAAGAGAAGCCAAAAGCAAAGGAGAAAAGGAAAGATATACCCATTTGAATGTGGAGTTCCAAAGAATAGCAAGGAGAGATAAGAAAGCCTCCCTCAGGGGTGAGTGCAAAGAGATAGAGGAAAACAATAGAATGGGAAAGACTAGTGATCTCTTCAAGAAAATTAGATATACCAAGGGAACATTCAAGCAAAGATGGGCTCAATAAAGGACAGAAATGGTATGGACCTAACAGAAGCAGAAGATATTAAAAAGAGATGGCAAGAATACACAAGAGAACTTTACATAAAAGATCTTCATGACCCAGATAATCACGATGGTATGATCACTCACCTGGAGCCAGACATCTTGGAATGTGAAGTCAAGTGGACCTTAGGAAGCATCACTACGAACAAAGCTAGTGAAGGTGATGGAATTCCAGTTGTGCTATTTCAAATACTGAAAGATGATGCTGTGAAAGTGCTGCACTCAATATGCCAGCAAATTTGGAAAACTCAGCAGTAGCCACAGGACTGGAAAAAGTGAGTTTTCATTCCAATCCCAAAGAAAGGCAATGCCAAAGAATGCTCAAACTACCTCACAATTGCACTCATCTCACATGCTAGTAATGCTCAAAATTCTCCAAGCCAGGCTTCAATAATAATTGTTCATGAACTTCCAGATATCCAAGCTCCTTTTAGAAAAGGCAGAGGCTCTAGAGATCAAATGGCCAACATCCACTGGATCATCAAAAAAGCAGGAGAGTTCCAGAAAAAACATCTATTTCTGCTTTATTGACTATGCCAAAGCCTTTGATTGTGTGGATCACAATAAACTGTGGAAAATTCTGAAGGAGATGGGAATAACAGATCATCTGACCTGCCTCTTGAAAAATCTGTATGCAGGTCAGGAAGCAACAGGTAGAACTGGACATGGACTGGTTCCAAATAGGAAAAGGAGTACATCAAGGCTGTATCTTGTCACCCTGCTTATTTAACTTCTATGCAGAGTACATCAAGAGAAACCCTGGGCTGGTTGAAGCACAAACTGGAGTCAAGATTGCTGGGAGATATATCAATATCCTCAGATATGCAGATGATGCCACCCTTATGGCAGAAAGTGAAGAACTAAGGAGCCTCTTGATGAATGTGAAAGAGGAGAGTGAAAAAGTTGGCTTAAAAGTCACCATTCAGACAACTAAGATCATGGCATCTGGTCCCATCACTTCATGGGAAACATATGGAGAAACAGTGGAAACAGTGGCTGACTTTATTTTTGGGGGCTCCAAAATCACTGCAGATGGTGATTGCAGCCGTGAAATAAAAAGATGCTTACTCCTTGGAAGAAAAGTTATGACCAACCGAGACAGGATATTAAAAAGCAGAGATATACTTTGCCAACAAAGGTCCATCTAGTCAAGGCTATGGTTTTTCCAGTGGTCATATATGGATGTGAGAGTTGGACTGTGAAGAAAGCTGAGCACCAAAGAATTGATGCTTCTGAACTGTGGCATTGGAGAAGACTTTTGAGAGTCCCTTGAGCGACAAGGAGATCCAACCAGGCCATCAAAAAAGAAATCAGTCCTGGGTGTTCACTGGAAGGACTGATGCTGAAGCTGAAACTCCAATACTTTGGCCACCTGATGCGAAAAACTGACTCATTTGAAAAGACCCTGATGTTGGGAAAGATTGAAGACAGGAGGAAAAGGGGATGACAGAGGATGAGATAGTTGGATGGCATCACTGACTCAAATGACATGACTTTGAGTAAACTCTGGGAGTTGGTGATGGGCAGGGAGGCCTGGGGTGCTGCAGTCCATGGGGTCGCAAAGAGTAGGACACGACTGAGTGACTAAACGGAACTGACTGAGAGAAACAGGCCTTTAGATGAATCAAGAAGGAATTCACCAGTCAAAAGAAGATTTTGTTTATTTGTTCTTTTAGGGAAGACAGGTGATCATGTTTAAAAGTATATAAGATGATAAAGATGATAGTAGTGTAGTAGGAGAGAGAAATTATTCTGAAAGTGATTTTGTTAAAGGGTAGAGCAAGGACTAAATCATGCTAGGGCAGGTGTGTGCATGGAAGATGGCGAGGCAGGGTAGGTCACTGGAGGAGAGGAGGTCAAGGAAATGAACAACCAGGGTGTTGGATACGGAATCCATGTGGATGAATAGCAGGGCTTGGAATGGAGAATAAAATTATATTCTAAGTGCAAAAATCTGTAGTCAATAAGAGGGCATAATCAAGTGTGAGACAGATGACAACAATGAAGAAGGCGAGGGAGGGAAGAATTTCTGTAAAGCCCAGACATCCAAGCAGCAGACATTTTTGTGGTAGAGAGTAAGGAGGACATCGATTCTGCCTGTGGTCTCTAAGGTCCCAATCTGAAAGGATTAGAAGTGTGTCCTGAAAGGGTAGAGCGTGATCAGTTAAAGTCATGCATCCTGGGGTGTTCTTGGGGTGCATCTGGGTTTTGAGAGGATTTTTACTGGATATAGAGTAGCAGATTCAATGTCGACAATGAAAGGCTAAGCATCACCAAAAATCATAATTGATTTTCTTATAAAGTGTCTTCGGTTCAGTTCAGTTCAATCTCTCAGTCATGTCTGACTCTGCAACCCCATGAACCACAGCACGCCAGGCTTCCCTGTCCATCACCAACTCCCAGAGTCCACCCAAACCCATGTCCATTGAGTCAGTGATGCCATCTAACCATCTTATCCTCTGTTGTCCCCTTCTCCTCCTGCCCTCAATCTTTCCCAGCATCAAGGTCTTTTCAAATGAGTCAGCTCTTTGCATCAGGTGGCCAAAATATTGGAGTTTCAACATCAATCCTTCCAGTGAACTCCCAGGACTGATCTCCTTTAGGATGGGCTGGTTGGATCTCCTTGTAGTCAAGGGACTCTCACAGAGTTTTCTCCAACACCACAGTTCAGAAGCATCAGCTTTCTTTATAGTCCAACTCTCACATCCATAAATGTCTTCACTGAGTATTTAAATTTTAAATACTAAAAAAATACAAAGTAAATTTAAAAAATGAAATATCTCAAATCTTGTCTATGTCTAGTTTGGGTCAGGATTTTCCTGGTGGTCCAATTCTTAAGACTCCGAGCTTCCACTGCAGAGGGTTAAATTCCATGTTGGGGGAACTAAGATCCCACGTGCTGCCTGGCATGGCAAAAAAGATGAAAATAAATAAATCCACTTTTGGTCAATTCAATTGAAGCTTTTAAATAATAAATTTTATGTCTGTTTTAGACTATAGGAAACAAATAGCTTCTGGCTGGGATATTAGTGATTTCACTGTTTTTTAATATCAGAAATAACCATGATTACATTTCCCCTGAACATTATATGTCAAAAAGTCCATTAAATAGACAAGGAACTTCACCCAAGAGCCACTCTAACAAAGAAAACAAATCTTTCACTTGAATGGGGATTTTCAGTGCACACAATTGCAATGGGCACAATTGCAATGGGCTGTGCTATAAAAATATATCAATTGTAAAAATGTGCTTCACCCTGAGTGCAGTGGTCCTTCTACGTGGATAAAATTAAGTGCCCAACAGCTCCCAAGAGCCACACACAGTAACCAGAGCCTCAAGAGCTCTTATCAACTCAACCAGGAAGAAGATTTAGGTTAAGTGTTGTGAAAGGAAAATCAAAATGGATACAGTGTTGCTAAGCAAGCCCTCTAAAATGGAGCTGGGAGGGTACTGAGAAAGTATGACTCAAGCATGTCCCAGCCAGCATGGAATCCTACCTTTGGACCACTTAATGTCAATGCAAGCATCCAACTCAGTGTTCCAGAAAGTCAGGATACTGATGGGACCCTTACCCTAAAATAACTCATGATAGTCTATCTACTTACTGGGCCCTCACCCTACATACTTCGTGACAGCCTGTTCCTTAAGGACAAATGTTTCCTTTCCTGTGTCAGGGTCAGTCATCTGCTGCTGCTCTGCTAAGTCGCCTCAGTTGTGTCTTACTCTGTGCAACCCCATAGACGGCAGCCCACCAGGCTCCCCCGTCCCTGGGATTCTCCAGGCAAGAACACTGGAGTGGGTTGCCATTTCCTTCTCCAATGCATGAAAGTGAAAAGTAAAAGTGAAGTCACAAAGTTGTGTCCGACTGTTCGCGACCCCATGGACTGCAGCCTACCAGGCTCCTCCATCCATGGGATCTTCCAGGCAAGAGTACTGGAGTGGGTTGCCATAATTCCTGCCAAAACAACCTTGTGGTATTTGCCTTTTTAAGTCCCTCTTTCTCTTCTCTGGAACACTCTCAGTTTTACCAGAATGTATGTCTACAAAATTGCAATTCTGAAAACCCCAAATAAACTATTTGCAATGTTCTGCATCTGATGGGCTTCCCTCATAGCTCAGTCGGTAAAGAATCTGCCTGTAGTGCAGGAGACCCAGGTTCAATCCCTGGGTGGGGAAGAGCCCCTGGGTGGGGAAGAGCCCCTGGGAAGGAAATGGCTACCCACTCCAGTATTCTTGCGTGGAAAATCCCATAGACAGAGGTGCCTGGTGAGCTGCAGGCCATGGGGGTCGCAAAGAGGTGGGCATAACTGGGCGACTAACAGTTCACTTCAGTGTTAGCACACAAACAAAACAGATTTTCTGTTACTATTACATACTTATCAATACTTTTTCTATTCCTTAGAATATACTCAACTCTATTTGGGGGGAGCTTAGAGAATCTTTATTTTCTGTTTAGAAAGTTGACGAAGGAATGAGAGATGCTGTGTAGTGGGCAATTTTAGTTAGAGACCTTTTAATAACATGGAAACAGAAGACAGAGTTTATAAAATGAGTTACTAGTTGAACTAGGAATGGAACCCAAGATTTCTGATTCTCAATTTGCAATTTAGCTTTGGGCCTTAATGCCTCACGTAGTGTCATTTTATTTCCATTTCAAATGCCCAGAAGTGCTTTATTCATAGACACCTCTGTTGCCAACTATCTTTTTAGAACCTGGCTCCAATTTTTTCCCCTTTCTCCAATACATAGCAAGCATGAATGCTATAAATTGCCAAAAAAGAAGTGGGCACCCAGCCTTATAAGATTAGCTCTAAGAAGACACAATCATCACAGCCAGTGATAAGAATTTCTATTCCTAATTGACTCTGATAGGGAGCAGGGATATGGTCCTTAAGACCTAAGTCACACAGACGTTGGAAAAGTGAAGAGAATGGTAATTTTCCAATGTCCCTGATTAAAGCCATCTGTGCTTCCCTAGTGCTATTCCCCTAATGCATTCTAATGCAAAATAGCCTCTTCTCTTGTTTATTTTGGAACACAGCTGTTGTCTTAATTGAGCTTAACAGATAATGGAAGCACAGTTGCACCCCCACTCCCCTTCTCCAAACAAGCAGTTTGTGGGATTTGAGGGAGAGATGGGAGGGGACCATCTTTGCTATTGGGAATCTATCTGTATGTCTATTCTAGTTCCCCAAATGTATTTTTTTTTTTTCTGTTGTAAAAAAAATGGGAAGTAGAAAATATATGTGTATATGTGTGTGCACACATGGGTGTCCTGTTTCTCTTGGAATTTGAACTTGATTTGTTTTTACTTGTTTTGTTTGATAAATTTCTCTCCACCTTGTTATCAGATGACATATCCAGTGATTCAAGTTAAGGTTTCAAAGAAAATTTTTTTCTTGTACTTACCTTTCTCCAAACTGAAGGATTACAAATAATAGCAGTAAAATATATGCATTAATAGCACAAAGGTTGGGAGTGAGTGAGAAAGAAACTACAGTATCATAAGGTTCTTACATTTGTCACATGTGAAGATGAGTTGAAAACAGTGAAATATGAACTGATTCAATATTGATTCTATCTGGACTGTTGTAAATTAAAAATGCAACTACTGAAAAATAATTTTTAAAAAGTCTTATAGATTAAAAAAGCAATACAGGAAGTAAAATGGAATGAATGCAAGAGATAGTTAATTAACCTAAAGATAACAGGATAAAAAGTTAAAATACATGGGATAAATAGAAAACAATAGCAAATTGGTACATAAATATAATAAACTAAACACTCCAATTAAAGTG
>SJYQ01002095.1:397674-414104 GCA_006410935.1 Redunca redunca | reverse complement strand
GCAAGGCCCAAACATAAAAGTGAAACACTTTAAATACTAAGACACAGATGGTTTGAAAGAATGTTTGGGAAATGATATGCCATGTTAATAGCATAAGAAAGAATAAAGAGTGCTTCATACAAAGATGGTCATTTCATAATGATAAAAGTACTATTTAGTGGAATGACATAATATTAAACTTGTATGTAACTAAAAACAGAACATCAAAATTTATAAAGCAAAAATTGACAAAGCTAAAGAAAGAAGTAGATAAATCCATAAACATCATTGGAAATTTTAAATATTTTGTTCTCAGTAATTGTCAGCCAAAGTTGGCAGAAGAATGCACAAGGATATATTGTTGTTTAGTCACTAAGTCAAGTCTGACTGTTTTGCAACCCCTTGGACTGCAGCCCACCAGGCTCCTCTGTCTATGGGATTTCCCAGGTAAGAATAGTGGAGTAGGCTGCCATTTCCTTCACCAAGGGGATCTTCCTGACCCAGGGATCAAACCTGTCTCCTGCCTTGGCAGGTAGATTCTTTACCACTGAGCCACCAAGAAAGTTACACAAGGATACAGAGGTTGTTAATAACACAGTCAACCCAGTAGGCCTAATTAACATCTAAAGTATACTAAATCCACAGTTATAGAGCACATATATTTTTAAAATTGGTTTCAAATTTGAAGATACTTAAATCTTATAGACTAATACATCATGATCTATCAGGTGGGGGTTTTTAGTAGTATAAGAATTTCAACACATGTAAATCATTCAAAATAATGAACTACAGTAAAACAATAAAGGAGAAAAAATTATGTAATTGTCTTAATAGAAGCAGAAAGATATTTGAGTAAACCCCCTCATGATTATAAACTCCCAGGAAACTAAGATTAAAAATATAAGTCCATTTAATAAAGGGCATCTGTGAATATATTGAGTACTCCTAAGAATGGGGAAAAGGCAATGATGGACACTCTTATTTTTTTAGTATTATTTTCAAGGTTTCCACTAGTGTAACAGTAAGAAAAATTGTAAAGATTGGAAAGAAAAGNAACTTATGTCAAAGGGTAAATAGGTAAGTGTCCATAAATAATCAAATAATTGGAAAATAAAGTTAAAAATAAAATTCTACTTATAAAGCATCAAACATATCAAATGTTTAACAAATACTTAAAGCATATGTAAAAACCATTATCCTGAAAACTATAAAATATTGCTAAATATAGAAGAAGAAAAGTAGTAGGAAAGGCCATACTGTGGATTAGAAGATACATCAATTATTTTCAAATTTATCTATCTATTCAATTCCTGTCAATGTCCAAGCAGTCTTTTTTAAAAAATGAGAGTTGATTAAAAAATGAATTAATCTGCCTAAATAAGACAACATAGTATAATTTTTCTGTGTTTTAAGAAAAAAAGCCATAAAAGTCTGGTGAAAAAATGACAGTTGAGAATAGGTCTTGTTTTCTGGGAGGCAGTAGAGAGTGGTGGAATCTGCGTCACAGTGGAGATGCCTGCTTGTCTCAGGAGGGCAGCACCTACTGAGCCATAGGGATTGTTGCTACGCAGCAGTGGTGATAGCTGGAACTGCCAGGGTTTCTGAATTTTCAAATGAAGCTAGAAATCAGGATATTTATGTGAAAGCTTCTAATTGTTAATTTTTGAAACAATTCCATTCATTTTTTTCTAACTGTAAGAACGGGAAGAATAGAATGTCTGAGGAGCTGAGGGTCATGTTTCATGCCTATGTGCTCTGGTAAAGACTTTAAGACATGCTCGTTTTGTAAAGAAGCTACTCAGTGGGGGGATAGAGTTGAGTGTGCCTTTGAAGACTTAGATCCATAATTTTTCATATTTGTTGAACACTCTATATATGTCAAGCAGTAACTTTAGCAGCTACTTAGATCCGACATGAGGAAACCTTTGAGCCTAGGAAAACTTAAATAGCATACACATGGGGGATCTGACATTCAATCTCAGGTTGTGTGATTCCAGAACTCAAGTTCTCATATTTCTTCCAAGTATGGAGAAGATGAAGAATGAGAGAATGAGGAAAGTCCATGTCAGAAAGCAGTGCAAGTAAGGCGTGAGTCACAACACCGCACAAAGCATGCGGTCTTCTAATTCATGTCATCTCCTCCAACTTGCCACCCAGAGGCACAGCAAATTTTTTGCTGTTTTTTTTTGTTTGTTTTTATTGTTTAAATACTGTATCTGGATTTTAAAAGCACATACAAAATACTGTCACAATCAGCACATTTACTCTTTATATACAAACTTCTCTTGGAATGTCATTGTTTAGGACTTACCTCTTTCTCTGCAAACAAGGCTTATATTCTTGGCTCATCTAAGTGAGCATACTAATTTCAAGAACTAATAATTTCCTTGAGCATCGTGAACTAATAATCTCCTTGAGCATCTGGAGTCTGACAAATGAGCTGGGTTATCCCTCCTCACATGTGATTAACAGCAGAGTGAGAAGGCAAGCTCAGGAAAGATGGCTAAGCACAGAGATAAAACAGAAAACAAACCAAAACTGCAGGGGTGCACAGAGGAATTCTGGGTAATCTTCCAGCCTGCCTGCCCAACGGGGTTGCTGAAGCAAGCTTTCCCTCCCATTGCTTTCTGAGAAACCCAGCCTTATCAGCACAATCCTTATGTGGATTAAGAGGAGAAGGCCCAAGGACATGGGATGTTGTTCCAGATATGGGTGGGTCCTTTCCCTCAGAGGGCCACAGGGGCAATAGTGCTTCCAGAGGGCTGTAAGCAGGTAAACTGAGTTGAGTTGGTTCTTAGCACAGCATATAGGGAGGCAATCCTTACCACATATAGATGCTAAGCCATTTCCTATTGGTGTAGGCTCCTGGGCTCCCAAGTTACAGTGTTTGTGCCTTCCCTTCTTCCCTTTCACCTGCCCTGGTCACCTACTCATTCATTTTCCACAGGAAGTCTTGCACAGCAAATACCAGGAACAAAGGCAAAGCAAAAGTAGCCAGAAAGAGTTTGAAAAATGTCACTAAGAGGAAGACCGTTGAGTGTATTTGTTAAAGGCAATGTTACTCAGTTTTTAAAAAATAATTTAATTCAGTGGACATGCCCTCAGAACACTCACAGCTGGTGGGGTGGGTAAGACCCACCCTTACTCTCACATAATAGGTGCCACACTTATTATTTGCCCAGTACTTATAGATCACAGAGGAGGGTGTGAATGATTTTGCCTGAAGCCAGTTGGGAGTAGGGAAGGGAAAGGCTCGGGCATTAAGTGAGTGGTTGGGTCCACACAGCTTGAGCACTGCACAGTGTCAGCCCCTTCCGCCATGCAGTTGTGCAGGGTAGCCCTTTCTGTAATCTCCCACCCGTGCTGGAACACTCTCAGTGGTAGGACTTCTCTGCAGTTTTAGCATTCTTTGACCTCCTCCTGTGAGATGCTTTCACTTGATCCGTCTCACCCTTGATAACTGCCATGAGCCTTTACAGGGGAGTTGCAAACATCCTGGATTCAGCAAAGGATCGAGGCATGACCTGCACAGGTCCCACCCTGATGAAGGGACTGACCCTTTGCTGCTCTGCATCTTGCCTGAATCCTGCCCCCCTTTTTTTTTGCCTGTTTCTTTGCCTCATCCTCTCTTCCCTTATGGCCTTAACCTGCACATGCTTGCTCTGCTTTCTCCTGCACACCTCGTGCCTCCACCCCAATTACTTTCTTTACTTACAACCAGATACTAGACTCACTTCTTTTTAGTATTTTCCCCATGGATTTTCCTTAGGGCTTGACCTGACTTTTCTGTTTTCATGTACTTTGCTATGAAATGATTGACATTTTGCTAATCTACATAATAGGTATTTACATGTGTTTATTCCTCAAGTCTGCTCTAGCACTTCTCATGTTTTATAGAATAGGAGGCATGATTCAGAGTCAGACAGGACTGGGTTTGAATCACATTTAATCACTGTAAGTCTTTGGGCAAGTTACTCAAACTCTGAGTCTTAGTTTTCTCACAAACTTGGTATAATGATAACACCTACCTTGCATAAGTAGAGGAGTTGCCAGCAGTTAATGAAACAAAGCCCATAAACTAGCACAGTGACTAAAACAGTAAATTTTCTTTTTTTTAATGAAAAAAACACATAAATTTATTTATTTTAATTGGAGGCTAACTACTTTACAATATTGTATTGGTTTTGCCATTCATCAACATGAATCCGCCACGGGTATACATGTGTTCCCCATCCTGAACCCCCCTCCCTCCTCCCTCCCCATACCATCCCTCTGGGTCCTCGCAGAGCACCAGCCCCAAGCATCCAGTATCCTGCATCGAACCTGGACTGGCGATTCATTTCATATATGATATTATACATGTTTCAATGCCATTCTCCCAAATCATCCCACCCTCTCCCTCTCCCACAGAGTCCAAAAGACTGTTCTATACATCTGTGTCTCTTTTGCTGTCTCGCATACAGGGTTATCCTTACCATCCTTCTAAATCCCATATATATATGTGTTAGTATACTGTATTGGTACCTAGTCACGTCTAAATGAATGTTCAATAAACACTGCAAAATCAACAGGGAAAATGGCCAAAAGATCCAAAATAAGAACACATACACAAATATTCTTCAGAGCTGAAGTTATATTTATAAATCAGGCTCATGACATATTTTATGTTCAAAGCTACATTTTCTAGGATAGGAAGGCTGTACAGTGTACAGAGCAGGGGACTAAGGAATCAACTCTCACGGCGCTAATTCTTTCTCTGTTAAAGGATGGAAGGTTGGCCTCAGTCGTGCTGTCTGGCTGTGCAGGAATGAGATCCTGAATTTGTGAGCTCTGCCACTTCCAGATACACAAATACAAAACACAGCTCCATAATACAGTGTGGAAATTAAGTATGACACGCTATATCAGTTCTAGGCACATTAGCAGAAATTGAAAATGGTTTCACACTTACACATTTTCAATGGATGATAAATAAGGTTAATGGATTGTGACTGAAATACTCCTGCCCTCTTAAATCTTCCGGGAAGCTTTTAATACTGATAAGTACATATTCTTCATGATGGTTTGGAAAAATCTGCCCTAATTCAATTTTGAGCTGCTTAGGACTGTGCAAAAAATGAAAAAACCTACCTGCAGAAATATCCAAGCCTTGGCCCTTAAAAAAAAAAAGACATTGAAAATGACACTTTAAATCATCAGCTTCTTAGAGTCTTTTGAAGTCTTACACATTCAGGTTGGCCTGGTGTTAATCTTCTTTTAAGAACAAAATCCAAGGTCAGTATTTTATCTTGCATATTTTGCTTAGGAAGCTTTGGAATGCTCAGGGCAATTCTTTGAATTGCTTTCTGTGTTGTTCACGCATATGAGAAACGGAAGAGGGAATGAGGGGGCCGTGCATCTTGCCATCTAGTTGGATGCGATGTCCTCCACTTTGCCAGACGTAGTCTTGAGGGAACTAAGCTTATTTGAGGCAAAGGAAGAACATGGAAGAAGAGCTGGGACTGTGACACTGCATGGAGTTAGCCAGTCTTGCTTCCCTAATAACTCCAAAGGCTTGACAGATGCATGCCATGAAGAGCCTTGGCATCCAATTGTCTTCACCGAAAAGCTCAGCTGGACTATGACAGAGCAGAGTTAGCAGGAGGTCCCTTGCTGTGGCATCTCAGAGGACAGCTCAGACACCAGGAAGAAGGAAGAAATCTGAGACAGCAGCAGTTTTCTCAAGGAAATCTGGGCTAAACTCAGGGCACAGAGACTGTTAGGAAAGGAGAGGGAAAGATGGATGATGATGGACATGAAGAACAATTCTAGCTCAGACTAAATAGTGGGTCTTACATTGCAGTTTCTAAATGTTATCACCTTTGAGGGGGAAAAGGGAAATAGATCTTCTTTTAACCCATGTCTGAGGCATAGGAGAAATTGTTCAACTGCATAATTGACACAGCTCTGCTATAGAGGAGTGTTTGAATTTGGGTAGACAATCTATATTCAAGCCACTTATTAGCCAGATAATTTTAGGTTTTTAAATTTTTTTTCCTGTTTTGACATTTTAATTACTTCCTTTGGAAACTGGGGTAGTCAAATCTACCTCAAAGGATTATTTTCAATATTAAATGAGATAGAAATATTCAGAAACTTAAGTGAAGTGAAAGTGAAAGTCACTTAGTCATGTCCAACTCTTAGTGACCCCATGGACTTTACAATCCATGGAAGTCTCCAAGCCAGAATACTGGAGTGGGTAGCCTTTCCCTTCTCCAGGGGATGTTCCCAACCCAGGGATTGAACCCAGGCTTTCAACACTGCAGGAGGATTCTTTACTCACTGAACCACAAGGGAAGGCCAAGAATACTGGAGTGGGTAGCCTATCCCTTCTCCAGGGGATGTTCCCAACCCAGGGATTGAACCCAGGCTTTCAACATTGCAGGCGGATTCTTTACTCACTGAACCACAAGGGAAGGCCAAGAATACTGGTGTGGGTAGCCTATCCCTTCTCCAGGGGATCTTCCCGACCCAGGAATCAAACCTGGGTCTCCTGCATTGCAGGCAGATTCTTTACCAACTGAGCTATTAGGGAAGCCCATAAACTTTAGAGTCCCTCATAAATATTATCTTCATTTGCACTAGTATTAATTACTCAGGAAGTAATCTGGCAAGATGGAGTTTCTTTTTCCTTAGGAGGATCTCAAGTTCAGAGACCTTAAAATAATATGACTACTAGTGGATGGACTAGGGAAGTAAGTTCATCTAATTCACATTTGCATCTTACTTTGATATAGCCTCCATTGCATTGACATCAGTTAGTTCAGTCGCTCAGTGATATCTGACTCTTTGCGACCCCATGGACTGCAGCACGCCAGGCCCCTCTGTCCACCAGCAACTCTTGTATCTTACTGAAACTCATGTCCATCGAGTTGGTGATGCCATCCAACATCTCATCCTCTGTTATCCCCTTCTCCCACCTTCAATCATTCCCAACATCAGGGTTTTTTCAAATGAGTTAGTTATTCACATCAGGAGGCCAAAGAATTGGAGTTTCAGCTTCAACATCAGTCCTTCCAATGAATATTCAGGGTTGATTTCCTTTAGGATTGACTGGTTGGATCTCCTTGCAGTCTAAGGGAGTCTCAAGAGTCTTCTCCAACACCACAGTTCAAAAGCATCAATTCTTTGGTGCTCCACTTCCTTTATAGTCCAACTCTCACAACCATACACGACTACTAGAAAAACCATAGCTTTGAGTAGACAGACCTTCATCAGCAAAATAATGTCTCTGCTGTCTAGGCTGGTCATAGCTTTTCTTCCAAGGAGCAAGCGTCTTTTAATTTCATGGCTGCAGTCACCATCTGCAGTGATAATTGAGCCACCAAAAATAAACTTTCTCACTGTTTCCATTGTTTCCCCATCTATTTGCCATGAAGTGATGGGACCAGATGCCATGATCTTAATTTTTTGAATGTTGAGTTTTAAGCCAGCTTTTTTACTCTCCTTTTTCACTTTCATCAAGAATTGACATAGTAAGTTAAATAAAATGAATATTTCTTTTTTAGTAAGTGATGGTGAATCACATATTGGTTTGTCTTAGATTTATTGCTAAGAATTTAGAAGAATGAACTCCTGGGTGAAGGAAGGAAACAGAGCCAGGATCAAGAATTACATAGTTCTATAGATAAGTGGTTCTCACTATTTTTGGGTGGTGTGAGACCTTTAACACTTTGACCAACCTGATAAAGATTTGTCAAGTGCTTTGTTTAACCAAGTAAGGACACTAACACAGAACAAAACATAAAACTACAACCTGCTCTCACTCTCATTTCATAAAGGAAACCCCCTTCTCTCCAATGTTAGAGAGACATAATCACAGGCATTTTTAAATAGCATTAAGAAATCATACTTTAAAATCCTTCTCATGTTCTCAATAAGACCCAAAATTGTCAAGACCAGTGGGATCTGCATACCTGCATTTGGAAATCCTTTGCACAAATGTCTCTGGATATATCAGTCTTTTGAGATTTCTGCTAAATTCAGTTTCTCCCTGCCTTCTTCTCTCCTATGTCTGAGTAGCTATGCCATGTTAAGAAGAAACAGGGACAAATTAAACTCTAAAATTCAGATTCTCAGAAGCTAGTAACCTTTGTTATGGCACTTCCTGGGATAATTGCTTTCCCATTGCAATGGGCATTTGACAGACACATATTTTCCCTTGTATGTCTTTCATCGCAAACACAGAAAGCAACCCACTCAGGATAATGGAATAAAGTACCACATTAGGATCTGTAAGCATATGTGTATTTCTTCATAACAATGCTGAAAGGATTTACGACATTTAAATCAATCGCACATGTATTCACCATATAATTAAATTAGCACTATGGAAGGCAACATAAGGGCTCCTATAACACTGTTTCCATAGCAAATAATTACCAAAAACAAAAAAACTTGTAGTATTAGGGACAGTATTCTCTTTGTAATTACAGAAGGGCAATTTGTTTAAAAGCTTCACTGACGTCATGTATGCAATAGCTATTTTATTTGTCATTTCAGCAAATTGCAACAGATAGATCTTTGCCAAATGAGATAGTATGTGTCACTGTAACCTTTTACATTATTTAAACGCACATAATGAAGCCAAGTAGACTTAGGTAGTACAAGCTACTTGAGTTGGCTGATTTTAAAATCAAATAGAAAGTTCTGGAAAAAAAAAGGAGTAATAACCTCGAGATTTATATTGACAATAATAATAACTACCACCATGGACTGAATCTTACCGGTTGCTGGGAAGGGAACTAGATTTAAAACATGCAGTGCCTTCAAGTCTCACAAATAACTAATTCTTATGAATAATCTCCATTTTATTCATGAGGAAACAAGCTCAGGGAGTTCTTTAGGTAAATTGTACAGGGTCAAGTCAGAGGCATTGGGAGGTAAAGTTGTATCAGTGCCCATTTATTCCCAGTACAGAACATTAGTTTTTTAGTTAAACAGTAGGTGAAAATCCACTGTGAGCTGTCTTAGCATTTCCTTTTAAGAACCCAAACAGTTTAAACTATATGCTGATGTGCAGATGATTCTGTAAACAGTGACATAAATTTATCACTCAATTGTTTCCAACTTTCTTTGTAAATATTTTTGACTATCTTAAAGAAAACAGAAATAGATTTTGTTTATTTGTTTTTCATAAGACAAATACTTAGGACAAAACTCACAGAGCAAAAGGCTTATTTCTTCTTCCACAATAGAGGACAAAACATAACCGAAAGACCTTCTATAACACCACAGGGAACCTCATCTGTGCAGAGAAATACTGAGCTTGAGATAGTCAGGATAGGACATTGGTTATATATTGTTTCCCCTTTCATATAATTTTGAAATCTTCCTTAAAACATGGCAGGGCTTACCTCTCAAGCTATTTCTTCAGAATACAATCCATTGGGTAAACATGAGCAGTGAGCCCTTTAGAAACATACAGCTTTAAAAGACTTAACTGAAATGGCTAATTAGTAGAGAATCACATTTCAAAAGCCACCATAAGAGTGACAGCTACATCAAGAGCTTGCACTTCTCTAACTCTGAAACCATTCTTTGTATTGTTGGATAGCAGTCTATCCCTGACATATTTTGTTGTTGTTCAGTAGCTAAGATGTGTCCAGTTCTTTGCCACCCCATGGACTAGCATGCCAGGCTTCCCTGTCTGACACTGTATCCTGGAGCTTGCTCAAACTCATGTCCATTGAGTTGGTGATGCCATCCAACCATCTCATCCTCTGTCTCCCCCTTCTCCTCTTTCCCTCAATCTTTCCCAGCATCAGGGTCTTTTCCAGTGAGTCAGTTCTTTGCATCAGGTGGCCAAAGTATTGGAGCTTCAGCTTCAGCATCAGTCCTTCCAATGAATATTCAAGGTTGATTTCCTTTAGGATGGACTGGTTGGATCTCCTTGCAGTCCAAGGGACTCTCAAGAGTCTTCTCCAACACCACAATTCAAAAGCATCAAATCTTTGGGACTTGGCCTTCTTTATGGTCCAATTCTCATATCCATACATGACTATTGGAAAAACCAGAGCTTTGACAATATGCACCTTTGTCAGTGAAGTGATGTCTCTGCTGCTTTTTAATATGCTGTCTAGGTTTGTCATAGGTTTTCTTCCAAGGAGCAAGGATTTTTTAGTTTCATGGATTCAGTCACCACCTGCAGTGATTTTGAGCCCAAGAAAAGAAAATCTGTCTGTCACTGTTTCTACTTTTCCCCAACTATTTGCCATGAAATGATGGGACCAGATGCCATGATCTTAGCTTTTCAAATGTTGAGTTTTAAGCCAGTTTTTTCACTCTCTTCTTTGACCCTCACAAAAAGGCTCTTTAGTTCCTCTTTGTTTTCTGCCATTAGAGTGGTATCATCCTCATATCTGAGGCTGTTGATATTTCTCCTGGCAGTCTTAATTCCCCTTGTGATTCATCTAGCCTGACATTTTGCCTAATGTACTCGGCATATAAGTTAAATAAGCAGGGTGACAATACATAGCTTTGATGTACTCCTTTCCCAATTTTGAACCAGTACATTGTTCTATGTCTGGTTCTAACTATTGCTTCCTCTCCTGCATACAGCTTTCTCAGGAGACAGAAAAGGTGGTCTGGTATTCCTGTCTCTTTAAAAAATTTCCACAGTTTGTTGTGATCTATACAGTCAAAGGTTTAATGTAGTCAATGAAGCAGACGTAGATATTTTTCTGGAATTCCCTTGCTTTTTCTATGATCCAGTGGATGGTGGCAATTTGATCTCTGGTTCCTCTGTATTTTCTAAATCCAGTTTGTACACTTGGAAGTTCTCGGTTCATGTACTGTTGAAGGCTAGCTTGAGGGATTTTGATCATTACCTTGCCTGCATGTGAAATGAGTGCAATTGTACAGTAGTTTGAACACTCTTTGGAGCCCCTTTCTTTGGGACTGGAATGAAAACTGAACTTTTTCAGTCCTGTGGCCACTGCTGAGTTTTCCAAATTTGCTGGCATATTGAGGGCAGCACTTGAACAGTGTCATCTTTTAGGATTTGAAATAACTCAGCTGGAATTCCATCACCTCCACTAGCTTTGTTTGTAGTAATGCTTCCTAAGGCCCACTTGACTTCACACTCTAGGCTGTCTGCCTCTGGGTGAATGACCACACCATTGTGGTTGTCTAGATCATTAAGACCTTGTTGTATAGTTCTGTGTATTCTTGCCACCTCTTCTTAATCTCTTCTACTTCTGTTAGGTCCTTGCTGTTTCTGTCCTTTATTATGTCCATCTTTGCCTGAATTTAGAGATGCCTTGGTATCTCTAATTTTCTTGAAGAGATCTCCAGTCTTTCCCATTCTATTGTTTTCCTCTATTTCTTTACATTGTTCACTAAAAAGACTTTGTTATTCTCCCTGCTATTCTCTGGAATTCTGCATTCAGTTTGATACATCTTTCCCTTTCTCTTTTGCCTTTCACTTCTCTTCTCAGCTATTTGTAAGGTCTCCTCAGACAACCACTGTGCCTTCTTGCATTTCTTTTTCTTTGGGGTGTTTTTGGTCACTGACTCCTGTAAAATGTTACAAATCTCTTTCCATAGTTCTTCAAGGCCTCTGTCTACTAGATCTAATACCTTGAATCTGTTCATCACCTCCATTGTATAAACACAAGGGATTCGATTTAGGTCATATCTGAATCGTCTAGTGGTTTTCCCTACTTTCTTCAATATAAGCCTGAATTTTGTAATACGGAGTTGATGATCTGAGCCACAGCCAGCTCCAGGTCTTGTTTTTTGCTGATTGTATAGAGTTTCTCCATCTTTGGCTGCAAAGAATATAATCAATCTTATTGACATATTTAATTGTGAACATATTTTTCCCAAGAAGAGGATTTCATTGGGATTCTATCATCTAAAAATAGATACTATCACAATAGATCAATTTTTTTTCCAACTGATATAAATTGAATGATAGCATATTGGAAATCTTTTTCTCTCTAGGGAATCATATTATATGTTAGCCTTATAAAGTCTCTGAGTTCTGCAATAAAGAAAAGTGTTTAAATTTCTTTAGCTGAACAGTTACATTTTGAGAGAGCATCACTGTTTTTCATCACTTCTAGAACATCCTTCAGGGCAACTGTAGTGGATCCTGTGATGTGCTGTCCACATATGTCTTTCAGGGTTGCCCCAGCTGTCAACTTCTTTAAGGTTTACCTCAGTCACAGAGAAACTTACCCGGTGATATTCCCTTCCTAGTGATGAGGAGGGAGGCTGGCCCACATTCAGCTACATACTGAGGTAAGAGTGTAAAGGCCAAATGTAAGATGGCACTGACTAGCACTAAGTACTTCAGAGCCCCCTGTAGCGTTGAATGAGGTATGTGTGCTCTGCGTGCTAAGTCACTTCAGTCATGTCCGACTCTTTGCAACCCTGTTGATCATATCCCAATGGGTTCTTCAGTCCCTGGGATTCTCCTGGCAAGAATACTGGAATGGGTTTCCATTTCCTTCTCCAGGGTGAATGAGATATTGTTTGGCCTAAATGATAGTTTGACTTTTCTTAATCCTGCTTCCAGTCCTTTCCACAGGGTTAATCCCAATAAATAGCTTAAACACCAGGCTCCATCTCAGAACTATTTCTAAAAAACCGCATTTGTGAACTTGTTACCAGGAGTAGTCTGAGAAACACGACAGTAAGATGGGATTTGGAAGCAAGATTACTCACTTCCCAGTGGGCAACGAAGACCCCATTACTAGTAGTAAAGAAATCACAGAGGGCTCCTGGCACCAGATGGCTGTAGAATTGTTCAAATTCTCACCGATTGTGAAATTGGGATGTTGTATAGATGGAAAGGATGCAATGGCTAGTGTGATTCATCAGGTGCTTGAGAATTTCAGAGAAAACAGCATCTATGTGGATGATGGGAAGGGGTAACTATTGCTAAGCACCACTAGTGCTGCAAAAATGAAAACAGAAAACTATGGTTTGTTACCCAGAAATTGAAAGCCATTTTTGAAAGTCAGAGGGACTCCTCAGTAGCCTGTGAAGATGCTCTCATCTTCTGAAGTGGGAGAGAAGAGAAGTGGAGTACCGCTTCTAGGATTTAATAGTCACAGTGGCTGAGCCCCAGAGGATGTTCAAAGCTCAACCAACACAAGTCTGTTAGTTACTCCATGGTCAGAATGTAGGTTGGGAAATGTATAGCTTTTGATGAATGATGAATATCACTTAACTGTGGTGACTGAGCCAGATGAACAAGAAGTAGCTAGCACACTGGAGGCTTTGGGGGAAGACATTGGAACTCCAAAAGATAGAAGGTAAACCGTATGAAGATTGGGGGGCTTGCCTCATCAGAAATATGTCTAGTTGTTAATGTGTGTTTGGAACATCTGATATGAGTAAAAGACAAGTTATGAGACACTAAACTTAACTTTGCACTGTGAGTGGGCCCAGCAAGTCATATGGTGCGGCAGGCCCATTCCTATCATGAGACAGAATGGCATTTGATATACCTGGGATGATGCACTTTTGTCATGATTGGGCACAAGCAAACTGGTAATTTAGTCTCCTGTGTCATTCCCAGAGGTCCTCAAAGCTCCTTTTTCAGCTCACACCTGTGATCATATGAGAGCTTCCTTCAAATATGTCATCTTGGTATATGACTGCAAGCTGAAAAGGAATGGCAGCTGCACAGGCCTTCAAAGAGAGGAAATAATCTCAGAGGGTAGAGTGGAGCACCAGGGTCTCAAACTGTTATAAAAGAAAAATGGCTTAAGATTAGAGTATATAAGAATTCATGAGCCA
Source organism: Redunca redunca (assembly GCA_006410935.1). NCBI lineage: Eukaryota > Metazoa > Chordata > Mammalia > Artiodactyla > Bovidae > Redunca > Redunca redunca. The sequence goes on along the minus strand of SJYQ01002095.1, from coordinate 400,334 downwards.
TTGTATTAATGAAAAGTCTGGCTAGGAAGCCAGGAGCTTGAAAGAAGAAACACTGGAATTTGGGAACGAGGTCTGAGCTAGTGGTACGTGGAAGAACGTGTTTGGACAGGACATGAAATGGAGCTTTGTGCAATGTGTTAATACTGGCAAGAGGCTGTCCTACCATGTCAAGAAGGGAAATGTTCCAAACGCATGTGTTCTGTATGAGTAGAAGAGAAAGATGAAATCCATACATACTTTCACTTTATTTTAGTTTGATATACAATTTATTTGATTATAAGCTATTTATAATTTTATAATACAGTGAGTATAAAATAAGCATGTTGGGTAAGAGACATAAGGGAAGAAAAATATTCTTTGAGCAAAGACCCTACAGAAAGTGTGCAGCAGTATGGAGGGTGGGGGTAGTGTAGGGTGAAAATCAATGATATAATCTTTCATTTAAATAAGACAGAGCAAGTAAAATGAACAGAAGCCACTGCACCTAAATGCAGAACTTCATTTACATAGAAACAGGAACAGTTTCATATTCAAGAAATGTCAGTTTTCTATAAATACGGAGGTTCAGTCATTACCACCAGAATTATTCATTATACTATGATTCAAGACAAGATGAATATACCGGGCCAACATTAGAACTCCAATCCACAAAGTGGCCTTTCATGTTTTTTCAAAACTGGGTTTGTCCATCCAAAAACAGAAGTTTGCTGAGTATGTGATAAGGTCAGAAAATAAAAAGGAAATGAATTCATTTCTTTCCCAATACAAGTGAGCAAAGACTAGTCATTATAAACATTTGGAATGTTTAACTGACTTGCATAGATTACCATTTCCTTAAATATTTTAAACTGTAAAATTTGGTAATGGGAGAATATTGGCATCTGAGTTTTCCTTCCAATTGTTTCTCTCGCTTCACCCCTATCTTCAGCCACTTCTCCTTTCTATTCTTTACCTACCTATATCACATCCATTCTTTAAGCCATGTGTGAGACTTTAAAGTCTTTTCTGATGACTTGCTTTTACGATTTTCTTGGGGACTCTGTGTATGTGTGGTTCAAATATACATATATACTCTTATTTATCTTGCTCAAGGTTTAGTGGACCTTTTCAAATGGAAATCTCATCCCTAACTTCAATTTTAGGATACTTTTGTCTATTGATCCTTTCATAATTTCTTTATCATCGTAACCTCTGTTCTCTCAATCTGGAACTCCTCCTGTAAGAAACGTTATATACATTTTGAATACCTGCTCCTAGTCTCTGCATTTTTTCTCATGTTTTGTCTCTTCTCTATTTGACTCACATTTTCTTCCAGGTCACACATTTTATCTTCAATGATGATCATTCTAGTGATTTAGCTCAGTTACAAATACATTGTTGTTGTTGTTTAGTCATGTCTGACTCTCTTGTGACCCCCATGGACTATAGCCTGCCAAGCTCCTTTGTTCTAGGCAAGAATACTGGAGTGGTTTGCCGTTTCCTTCTCCAGCAGATCTTCACAACTCAGGGATAGAACCTGTTACTCCTGCAGTGCAGACGATTCTTTACCACTAAGCCACTATAAATATATGTTTATACTTAATTGCCAAACCCTTTCTCTTATTTTCTGCCATTCTCTTACAGCATGACAAATTTTTGTATACACTGAAGTTCCGAAGAATTGTTTCTAAAGTCTCTGAGATCTCAATTATCTCTGTTTCTTCCAGGACTAGTCTTTCTCTGTGTTCACTTTGCCCTTATTTCATGATGTTGGCTTTTCTCAAATGAGTGGTAGTCCTTATTGGTTTGTTCATGTTCATACATGAACTGGGTTAATGGAGTCAGGTGGCATGGTGTTTCTTTGAAGTTATCCCATTCTTTTCTTCCACTGACTACTGCCTAAATGGAAGGACTCAATTAGATTCTGGGTATGAAGGCATCACGTTTCAACTAACAGGCTACTATTTAGCTGCACAGTCATGGAGTTTCTTTTGGTTTAGATCTCCCCATTGCCAGATAAGAAATTTTTCTACTAGCAAAGAAATTCACTATGTTTTTTCCTTCAGTAGAGCTGCCTGTCACTTCCTCTTTTTTCTTTCCTCACTCTCATAGGAATTTTAAGTAAGCCCACAGATTAAGTCTGAGCCCACCTCAGACAGCATTGTTGCTTTACATTTTGGATTTTACCCTGGATAAGAGTTTTCTTCAGTCCGTTCCTCAGTGTGTGTGTAGAGAGAGAGACAGAGAGACCAACTAGCACACATACTTTAAATATAGTTCCTTAGTAAATAGCTCTAATGCATTGCTCCAGGAATCCATTTTGTTTTTTGTCTTGTTCTGTTTCATGTGTTCACTTTGAGCTTGATATTTCCCTGAGTCTGTGATTATCTTCATGATAATTTTCATCTATTCATGCTTTATGCAATGGTTTACCCAGTTTCATTAGGCCCAGTCCATCTGCTTTTTATGTCTCAGGACTCTTTTACAATAGCTTAGATTTTCTTATTTTCCATCTGTTGTGAACCAAGTCTTTTCTTTAAGTTGGACTGAATTTACTGAATATAATTCTAATTGGTTAGCATATTTATACATCCAAATCCAGATTTGAAATATGTTTTTCAACCACATACAATGAGAGATTATATTTAAAAAACAAATGGTTGTTTTGAAGAGTAGCTTCT
>SJYQ01002095.1:370223-384719 GCA_006410935.1 Redunca redunca | reverse complement strand
CAATCTTGATTCCAGCGTCTGTTTCTTCCAGTCCAGTGTTTCTCATGATGTATTCTGCATAGAAGTTAAATAAGCAGGGTGACAATCTACAGCCTTGATGTACTCCTTTTCCTATTTGGAACCAGTCTGTTGTTCCATGTCCAGTTCTAACTGTTGCTTCCTGACCTGCGTATAGATTTCTCAGGAGGCAGGTCAGGTGGTTTGGTATTCCCATTTCTTTCAGAATTTTCCACAGTTTATTGTGATCCACACAGTCAAAGGCTTTGGCATAGTCAATAAAGCAGAAATAAATGTTTTTCTGGAACTCTCTTGCTTTTTCCATGATCCAGCAGATGTTGGCAATTTGAAGTAATTAGCCTCCAATTAAAAAAAAAAAAAAAGAAGCCCAGGGCCAGATGACTTCACAGGAGAATTCTATCAAACATTTAGAAAACAGCAATGCCTATCCTTCTAAAACTCAAAAAATTGCAGAGGCAGGAACACTTCCAAACTCATTCTATGAGGCCACCATCACCCTGATACCAAAACCAGACAAAGACAACACAAAAAAAGATAACTACAGGCCAGTATCATTGATGAACATAGATGCAAAAATCCTCAACAAACTTTCAGCAAAAAAACTTCAGCAACACATCAAAAAGCTGATACACCATGATCAAGTTGGGTTTATTCCAGGAATGCAAGGAGTTTTCAATATACACAAATCAATGTGATAAACTATATTAACAAATTGAAAGATCATTTCAATAGATGCAGAAAAAGCCTTTGACAAAATTCAGCACCCATTTATAATTAAAACTCTTAAAAAAATAGGCATAGAAGGAACATACCTCAATATAGTAAAGGCCATATATGATAGAGTGAGTGAGTGAGTGAAGTCACTCAGTTGTGTCTGACTCTTTGTGACCCCCATGGACTGTAGCCTACCAGGCTTCTCCATCCATGGGATTCTCCAGGCAAGAATACTGGAGTGGGTTACCATTTCCTTCTCCAGGGGATCTTCTTGATCCAGGGATTGAACCCGGGCCTCCTGTGTTGGAGGCAGACGCTTTAACCTCTGAGCCACCAGAGAACAGCAAACATTATTCTGAGTGATGAAAAAATGAAAGCATTCCTCCTAAGATCATGAACAAAACAAGGGTGTCCTCTTTCACCACTATTATTCAACATAGTTCTGGAAGACCTTGTTACAGCAATCAGAGAAGAAAAAGAAATAAAAGGAATCCAGATCAGAAAAGAAGAACTAAAGGTCTCACTGCTTGCAGATGACATGATATTGTATACAGAAAACTCTAAAGATAGTATCAGAAAATTACTAGAGCTAATCACTGAATTTAGTAAAGTTGCAGGATACAAAATTAATACACAGAAATCACTCACATTTCTCTATACTAACAATGAAAAATCAGAAAGAGAAATTAAGGAATCAATCCCATTCACCATTGCAACAAAAAGAAATATCTAGGAATATACTTACCTAAGGAGACAATTATAAGACACTAGAGAAAGAAATCAATGATGACATAAACCAGTAGAGAGATATTTCATGTTCCTGTGTAGGAAGAATCAATATTGTGAAAACGACTACACTACCAAATGCAATCTACAGATTCAATGTGATCCCTGTCAAATTACCAATGGCATTTTTTACAGAACTAGAACAAAATATTTCATGATTCATATGGAAACACAAAAGACCCTGAATAGCCAAAGCAGTCCAAAGAAAGAATAGAGCTGGAGGAATCAACCTTCCCAACTTCGGATTATTCTACAAAGCTAGTCATGAAGACGGTATGGTACTGGCAGAAATATAGACCAATGGAACAAGGATAAAAAGCCCAGAAATAAACCCATGCACCTACGGGCACCTTATTTTTGACAAAGGAGGCAAGAATATACAATGGGGCAAGACAGCCTCTTCAGTAAATGGTGCTGGGAAAACTGGACAGCTACATGTAAAAGAATGAAATTAGAACACTTCCTAACACCATACACGAAGATAAACTCAAAATGGATTAATGACCTAAATGTAAGACCAGAAACAATAAAACTCTTAGAGGAAAACATAGGCAGAACATTCGATGACATAAAGCAAGATTCTCTATGACCCACCTCCTAGATCAACAGAAATAAAAGCAGAGTAAGCACGTGGGACATGATTGAACTTAAAAGCTTTTGCACAGTAAAAGAAACTATAAGCAAGGTGAAAAGACAGCTCTCAGAATGGGAGAAAATAATAGCAAATGACAAATAACTGACAAAGGGTTAACTTCCAAAATATACAAGCAGCTCATAACAACTCAATGCCAGAAGAACAAACAACCCAATCAAATAGTGGGAAAAAGACATTTCTCCAAAGAGGACATACAGATGGCTAACAAACACATGAAAAGATGCTCAACATTGCTCATTATTAGAGAAATGCAAATCAAAACTACAATGAGAAATCACCTCACACAAGTCAGAATGGCCATCATCAAAAAGTCTACAAACAATAAATGCTGGAGAGGGTGTGGAAGAAAGAGAACGCTCTTGCACTGTTGTTGGGAATGTAAATTGATACAGCCACTATGGAAGACAGTATGGCGATTCCTGAAAAAACTAGGAATAAAATTACCATATGACCTAGCAATCCCACTCCTAGGCATATACCCTGAGGAAACCAAAACTGAAAAAGACACATGTATCCATCCCCTTGTTCAGTGCAGCATTATTTACAATAGCTAGAACATAGAAGCCACCTAGATGTCCATTGACAGATGAATGGATAAAGGAATATGGTACATATACACAATGGAATATTACTCAGCCATAAAAAGGAATGCATTTGAGTCAGTTCTGGTGAGATGGCTGAACCTAGAACCTATTATACAGAGTTAAGTGAGTCAGAAAGAGAAAGAGAAATATTGTATTCTAATGCATATGTGTGGAATCTAGAAAAATGGTACTGAAGAATTTATTTACAGGTCAGCAATGGAGAAACAGGCATAAAGAATAGACTTATGGACATGGGAAGAGGGTAAGAGAGGGTGAGATGTATGGAAAGAGTAACATGGATACTTACATTACCATATGTAAAATAGATAGCCAATGGGAATTTGCTGTATGGCTCAGGAAACTCAAACAGGGGCTCTATATCAATATAGAGGGGTGGGATGGGGTGGGAGATGGGAGGGTGGGAGATGGGAGGGAGGTTCAAAAGGGAGGGGAAATATGTATCTATGGCTGATTCATGCTGAGGTTTGACAGAAAACAACAAAATTCTGTAAAGCAATTATCCTTCAATTAAAAAAAAAAAAAAAGTAGTTGGGAGCCTGTTCAGTGCCAGACTGATATTGGTATTATGACAGTGGGGAAAAAAGGGAAAATAAAAGTATTAAATATAAACAATACTTTCTACAGTTTTTCCCATGTGCAGCTGTATGGAGAATTCTTTTTAACATTTCCTTACCTTGTTAAGGGTTGTGAGGGACTGTGCAGCAAACTGACCCAATGAAGTAAATTGAAGTGTTATAGCACCTTCCACAGATTCGACTTTGTCCCTTGGAGGAATGAATGTCCTGGGGATAAACAACCTGAATGAATACAATATCATCCTTTGGACAGACAGCTAAAAGCCAACTTTAAGCATCATTATGGGTTGATCAGCACAAACAATGTCACATTAAAGTGAATAGCCATGACTTCATGAGCAAGTTCTTCTTATCAAAATCCCATATATTAATGATATTTTTTCCTAACAATGTATTGCTATTCAGCGTAATGTTTTGGCGTGTCACTGTGACCCTTTCACTTATAAAGAAAGCAGAGAAATGGAACTGCATAGCAGGAATCCTTAGAATATGAACTGATACTGGGAAACTCTCAGAAAGCAAGTAGTTCTTAAGTCAAGGATCAGTTTCATGGGTCTTCTATAAGCCCATTTGTGGCTTTGTGCACAGCTTGAGTTCATATGATCCTGTGGTCACTGGTCACATTTATCTACTGAACTATACTGATGCTATGAGGATCATAATAGCTTATATTATATTGTCAATATCCATTTTCTTCAAGTATTGAATTCAAGTTAATTTAATCTAAAAGTATTTAGGAGGAGCAGCAGGACTCTTGAGAGAGTCAGCATAATAATTATTACATGATTTATTTCCTTGTCTTTAGAACTGGATGCAGTGCAGGACATTTTGAGTCACTTCCTCTAGATAATGGTGATGCTAATAATAATACTTCATATTTGATGAAAGTACATCTTCAATTGGAAGTATGAGAGGAACAGTCCAGAATATCTACTTTTTCCACTGAGTTTGAGTATTTACTCAACCTTCCTCTGTTACCTAACTGATAATTATAAAAATAGAAATTAGAGGAGGCTGATGCCAGCTGTTTGCCTGGGTTGGTATATATTCACTGGAGGATTGTGAGGGTTGTTTATTGAGAACAAGTCTATAGCTTTTATCTGTTTAATTTTTGTAATGGTAAGAATCAAAAAAATCTACTTAGAAGATTTAAAAATCATATTATTTGCAATGTACATGCAAAGGAACAAGAAGAAGATTAATCTGTCAACAGTTGCTAAGATAACATTAGTATTTACACATATGGAAGGAGTGAATGAGGATGGTTCCATTCAACAAATGTGTGCACTGTCATGTTGCATGATATTGAAAGTACAAAACATGAGATTCATTACAATTAGTGGGGCTAAATTCAGATGTTGCTACTCAGTGCCAATAAAAGTTTGAGTGCTTATCTGAAATTCATGTGCACAGTCTGTGCTCCCTAATCAGCAAAATGAGAGAAAAACCCTAATCAATTTCTCTTAAAAATGCTGATTCATTTGCTACAACACTGATGAGAAACTAGAGCTGGGTACTTCCACCAAGTGAGAAAGATGGAGGAAAATAATGGATAAACATTTGTAAACTTGGCAAGTTTGTTTGGGGTTTGGTGCAAGTGAAAGAGTTTTACGTCATTTCTCATTTCATCCAAATAATCTTTTTAGTCTGGGTTATACATTTAGGGAGGATATAATCTACAAAATGCTCCAAGTCACTTAACTTTCCTTCACCCAGATGAATTTAGTGTGGCTGGAAATTTCCTGGCTCTGCACAGGAAATGAAGGTTTCTAAATTGTGGCTGGTTTTATCAGAGGGTAAATCTTCCCTTTGAGAGAGAACTGGAGATGGGAGGCAAGGTCCCAGCCAGCAGCAATGACAGACTGTGTCACAACACTGGCAGCATAAATATGCTTTTTACAGGATGCATCCCCTTTCTCTTTTCCCCTAGATGTGACTGTTCCTAACAGACTCCCTTGGCTCAGATGCTCATAGGGAGGACACACACAAGAAAGGAAAACTAAGACTTTGAGCCACTTCATTAAATGTTTAATTATTAGTGATGAATAGCTCCTTGGTTTTCATAGCTTCATATAGGATCAGGGAAGATTTTGGAGCTGCTAGGTCTCTATTCCTTAGATCTGATCTCTTCTTAAGCAAGCATTCCTCCTAGAACATACTGGGTAGCAAAACATGGTCAAGGTTAAAAACTAGCATGAAGGTGATTTATTCCAGTAAAACTTGGGCTATGCCTCCCTGTCATACAGTCACCTGTCAAAATGCCACTGGTCCTTTTATTTACTTTTTTCAGTACCTACCCCTGGAAATCATTAATCTTTGGAATTGGCATTTTAATTAAAACCTAAAAGGAGGTGGTTGGCATGAATTCATGCACACGTGTAAGCATACATGTGTGAATGTATACAATTATGTGTTGTTTGGAATATGTATGTGTACATGTATGTTCACACACTTAAAATACGGACATCCTTCCAAGTGGCATCATATATTATGCACTTAGAGTTTAAGTCTCATTTGTGGTTTTGGAAAATCTTGTAATCACATGGAGATGCAGCTAAGATTGCAGTAGAGGAGTGTATATTTTCAGTTCAGTTCAGTTCAGTCGCTCAGTCATGTCTGACTCTTTGTGACCCCATGAATCGCAGCACGCCAGGCCTCCCTGTCCATCACCATCTCCCGGAGTTCACTCAAACTCATGTCCATCGAGTCAGTGATGCCATCCAGCCATCTCATCCTCGGTCGTCCCCTTTTCCTCCTGCTCCCAATCCCTCCCAGCATCAGAGTCTTTTCCAGTGAGTCAACTCTTTGCATCAGGTGGCCAAAGTACTGGAGTTTCAGCTTTAGCATCATTCCTTCCAAAGAAATCCCAGGGCGGATCTCCTTCAGAATGGACTGGCTGGAACTCCTTGTAGTCCAAGGGACTCTCAAGAGTCCTCTCCAACACCATAGTTCAAAAGCATCAATTCTTTGGCGCTCGGCTTTCTTCACAGTCCAACTCTCGCATCCATACATGACCACTGGAAAAACCAGGAGACCTATTGAAAATTCTGGTAAGGAGAAATATTTATTTCAAAAAGTGAATAATGTACCTTTTGTAACTTTTATGCAAACTTAGGTATTTATTGATTACATTTATTTTAAGCAAGAAAACTGTAGATAGTAGAACAGATTTTGGTCGGACAAAAGAAAAAATTTGATCTGAGGATGTTCTTAAATAGACCAAACCCTGGAAAGCCAATGACTGTCTCTACCCATGTGAGACCCCAGTTATATTTATCCACACAGAGCCCTCCTTCATCAGGATGACAATATTGCTGATTTTCTTCCCATCTTACTTATTAGTGATATCTCCCAACTTGGGCCTGATTTCCTCCTTTCTGCTGTCCCCTGGTTAACCAGTCAGATCTTTCCCATCTGTCACTTTGTTGGGTATGCCTTCTTCTGAAACAAACCTATCTTCATAAACTCCAAACCACATCAGAAGTCTCCGTTCAAGGAAATGTCTTTAGTTAACTGTCATGTTGGATAATGTTAATTGCTACATAAGGTTAGATGAGGTATTCCAAGGGGAATTTCCTTTTGACCAGAGCAAAGTCATGAACAATACTAATGAATGTCTAATGGAACGTCAAGTTCCAGTAACAAAGTCAATGAGACACATAAAGGAAAAAAAAAAAAATTAATCTCTATATCCAAAGAGCTTGTACTCTTTGGAGGTTATCTCCCAACAGTGCGAAGAAACCTGTGAGGTTCTTGCAACGTTGCAAAAATGTATGTGGGTTGGGAAGATTGGGTTCTGATTTCTATAAGCTGAAAGGCCAAGTTGACTTTTTCCATTCTGCAGACTACATATCATTAATGTTTATCCCCAACTTGTGCCTGCTATCAGAGGTCCTTGTTGAACAAGCCATAGTCACCTTCACATGTTAGCAGAAGAACAAATGAACCTGGAGAGAATAAATTAAAAGGTACAGTTATGATTGCCAAGAAAGTGGCAGTTGGGTCTTCATCAGCAAATGGGTGTTCTGGACAACAAAGTATTACAGAGTTAAGGATATGTGATATTTTAGGAGCATCACAGAAATAGGTAACTCAGAAGAGGCAATGAAATAATTGATAGATCTTGTTTTGCTGGGTATTTCTGAGTTAAATGTGCAAGAATCAATAGCTGCTTATTACATTCCCTCAGTATCCGTTCCCTGTCTCCCAGAGATGAGTAGTATTAGATGACTGTGGCATCTTGGCAATCATAACCTCTTAAAAATGTGCAAATAGGCCTACTTTGGTAAAGCGTGTGGAGAGTCGAGTGTGTCACAGGCTGTGAGAATGACTTTCTTGGGAATGGGAGGTGACAAGTGACTGTGGGACTCTCAGGTTATAGGAGAGTAAGAGAAAAACCTTGTATAAGGCCAAGGAGGAGACTGACACAGGCTCCCTGCTGCATTAGCTTGCTAGGGCTGCTGTAATGAAACATCACAGACCAGGTGGCTTAAACCACAGATAGCATGTTCTCACAGTTCTGAATCTGTTTGGTTTCTTCTGAGGTCTCTCTGCTTGGTTTGCAGATGGTCCCTCTCTTGCTATCTCTCCATGTGGTCATTCCCCCAGTATATGGATGCCCCTGGTGTCTTCATGTGTCCAGGTTTTTCTTCTCTAACAAGTCACCACTCAGATTGAATTAGGGCCCATCCTAACAGCCTCATTTAACTCAATCACCTCTTTAAAAGCCCTATGTCCAAATGCAGTATCATTCTGAGATACTGGGGCATAAGGCTTCAGCATATGAATTTGGGGGGAACACAGTGCAGGCCATAACACCTACTTTACCATGTATTCCACAGGACTTAGCCTGGTCTTGGTTACTCACAGCCTATCAAAGCTCCTATATTAGTGGGTTTTTTTTTTTCTTTTTTTCTCCTCCTTTTTCAACTTTTTAGCAATACTGGCTGTAAAATGATACATCTGGAATATAATTCCATCAGTTGCCATTTCCTCCCTTATGCTAACTCAACTTCCAGTTATGTTAAGCTATTTCTGATAACTACTGAAACTGAAACTCCAATACTTTGGCCACCTGATGTGGACGGCTGACTCACTGAAAAAGACCCCGATGTTGGGAAGGATTGAGGGCAGAAGGAGAGAGGGGCCACAGAGGATGAGATGGGTGGATGGCATCACCGACTCAATGGACATGAGTTTGAGTAAGCTCTGGGAGATAGTGAAGGACAGGGAAACCTGGTGTGCTGTAGCTTATGGGGTTGGACAGAGTTAGACATAACTGAGCGAATGAACAACAATAAATGTAGTGTCCCAGTCTATATTGTCTCTTCACTTTTCATCTATTAGAAATGCTATTTCAGAACCAAAGGGCAATATAGAAATCTCAGAGATACTAAGACTAGAATAGGATATTCCTTCATGGAAGGAGATGGATATATTTTTATTTCCCAGAATCCATCTTAGGTGAAGCACTCTATGTTTCGCTGGAAAATGCTATTCACAGTGAAAAGGAACCTACAAAGTCATTCTCGAGCAATAAAAACTATATTGCTAAACCATAAATGACAAGATCCAGGAACGCTAAGGGGTGAGGAAGTCAAGAGAAGGGAAGCAGAGACAGGTGAGATGGGAGAAGGCTGTGTCTTGAAAAGGGTGGGGGGATGGTTTAAACAATCAGAAGCAATCAGAAAGGCCTCATGGAATTATGGGGGCACTTGAGTTTGGTTTAATAAATGAATAGGAAGCAGCATATAATTTTAGGATATGATAAATCTAGAAACAATGTGTTGTTATATTTGAGAAACAGTGAGAACTCAACTATCTGAGAATGGAGCATCCTTCTGTAAATTTAAATGAAACCAGTTGGCATCTTTCAGTTCAGTTCAGTCGCTCAGTCGTGTCCGACTCTTTGCGACCCCATGAATTGCAGCAGGTCAGGCCTCCCTGTCCATCACCAACTCCCGGAGTTCACTCAGATTCACGTCCATCGAGTCAGTGATGCCATCCAGCCATCTCATCCTCTGTCGCCCCCTTCTCCCCTAATCTCTCCCAGCATCAGCGTCTTTTCCAATGAGTCAACTCTTCACATGAGGTGGCCAAAGTACTGGGGTTTCAGCTTTAGCATCATTCCTTCCAAAGAACACCCAGGATTGATCTCCTTTAGAATGGACTGGTTGGATCTCCTTGCAGTCCAAGGGACTCTCAAGAGTCTTCTCCAACACCACAGTCCAAAAGCATCAATTCTTTGGCACTCAGCTTTCTTCACAGTCCAACTCTCACATCCATACATGACTACTGGAAAAACCATAGCCTTGACTAGATGGACCTTTGGTGGCAAAGTAATGTCTCTGCTTTTTAATATGTTATCTAGGTTGGTTATAACTTTCCTTCCAAGGAGTAGGTGTCTTTTAATTTCATGGCTGTAATCACCATCTGCAGTGATTTTGGAGCCCCCCAAAATAAAGTCCAACACTGTTTCCACTGTTTCCCCATCCATTTCCCATGAAGTCAAAAACGACAGAATGATCTCTGTTTCCAAGGCAAACTATTCAATATCACAGTAATCCAAGTCTATGCCCCACCCAGTAATGCTGAAGAAGCTGAACAGTTCTATGAAGACCTACAAGACCATTTAGAACTAACACCCAAAAAAGATGTTGGCATCTTTAGTTTGATATTATTCCTGGTTAAGTTTCCTAACTGTGATCTTTGCTTAACTCAGAAGAGCAGGAAGTGCAGAAAGGAAAGAAAACTCTAAGAAAGCCTTGGTCCATAAACTTTTTTGGTGGGTCATACAATCCCTGGTACAAGCATGCAACTCGGTCAGAGCATGGAAGCAGCCACAGACAAAACATAAGCAAGTGGGCGTGGCTGTGTGCCAGTTAAACATCATTAATAAAAGTGTCCTCAGCCCATAGTTTGTGAACTCCTGGTATGGAGAGAAAAGACATGCTCTTATAGGGTAGGGGTGGGAGAGGAAGGAAGAAACTTCCAGAGAGTGACTTTATGTAATGCCAGGCACAAAACTAGACACCCTCATTTATAGGTCTTTTTGAAATTCTGTGAAGTAAAAAGAAGAAAGGAAACTGTGGTAGGAATATGATGGATAAGTGATCTTTAAAAATTCACAAAGAGATGTGTGTTGGGACTTCCCTGGTGGTCAAGTCGTTAAGACATTGCACTCTCAGTGCAAGGGGTGTGGGTTCCATCCATGATCTGGAACGGAGATCCCAGATACCATATGACTTGGCAAAAAGAAATGTGTATAAATATAGGGGAAAATTAAGAACCAAATGAAGAGACCAAGCTTATTTAAGAAGACTAAATGGAAGAAGAAAAACCAGAGTATGGAGGCCAGATTGTTCAGAGAAATATCAAATATCAGGTCAGAAAGGGTACAATAAAATAGAAATGATAGGTGATGATATGAACTCACTGAAATAAAAGGGCCAGTAAATGGACTTGAGTTCTTAATTATACTGGGGTGACTTTTTTGAAGCAGGAGCCTGTCAGCCTCATTAAGCAAGCCCTGATTTTTCTTTCAGCAGCTGCCTCAACTTCCTTACTCTGTCTCTAGTCAGTTATCCTAGTGCTGAGAGGCAGATGCAAAAAGGAGAAATGAGGAGGGGAGGTGGGCATCTGTTGATGTTTCTGTGCCCCTCCCCAGCATCAGACCCAGTTGACATCTCTCCTGATTTCTGAAAGTTCAGTCTATTCTGGTGAGGTATGGACAATCCCATAGGCACAGCATGGTGTCTAATCTACAGAGTATTAAGGCTTGCAGGTGCCATTAACGCAATGTCCCCAGCTGATATAATGAATGCAGCCAGCAGGGGACTCAGAGAATTGAGTTTATCAAGGGGACTGAAGTAGTCTTATTATCTAGTTTAACAATTTGAGGATCACCAAATCACATATCATCATCACTCCCTTTCTGCCAGTGTTTTCCTCTTCTCTTTCAAGATCTGCCACTGAATCATTTCACAGGATGCTTTAATGACAGAGAATATGGGGTTCACTGTGGTTTCATAATGAAGCTGCAGCTGATGGGCTTGTCTGAAGAATTACAAGGTCTCTTTCCCAAGCACAGAGAAATGAATACCACATCAAAAATAGTTCCCAGATTTTAAAAAATAAAGGGTGCTTGCATACAACTTGCAAGAACCAAATCCTCTTTCAGTGTTTTTTTCCAGAGTGATTTCTGAGCCCCAAGAAGATGCCCTTTGAGTGAAGTGAATGTGAGGTGAGGATTAGCTTGGTCGTGATTTAGTTGCTAAGTCATGTCTGACACTTTCACAGTCCCATGGACTGTAGCCTGCCAGGCTCCTCTGTCCATGGAATTCTCCAGGCAAGAATACTGGCGTGGGTAGCTATTCACTTCTCCAGGAGATCTTCCAGATCCATGAATTGAATCTGGGTCTCCTGCATTGCAGGTGGATTCTTTACCGACTGAGCCACCTGGGAAGCCCCGAGGATTAGCTTAGGGTAAAACTAAATGTTCTGTGGCCTCCATCTTCAACCACCCCGGTGACATCTTATTCACAACCATGTGCAACCAGTACCTGGCTCAGTGCTTCACCTAAGAGATGCTCAGTAAATGGGAGGTAGGCTAGATGGATGAATAATTACAGATTTTCTTTGTGCTTCTCAGGTCTTGGGAGGAAGCTGGTTAATGTCCTCTTGTTATTTCATCTTCACTTTGCCAATCAAGATTGGGATGCATTCCAAAGAGGGATTTTTATTTAGCAATGTGAAAACTAGGCAACCTACTTTCTTATTTTCAATCAAATTTGAACCATTGCTAAGGAAGTGTTTTGGATTGGTAGACAGCTGGATCCTATTTCTGTACGCCAGCCTACAACCTATGACCCTGAAGCTTGAATTATTTTTTAGAGAGGCTTGTTAATGTCCATGCTGTGGCCAGTCCTAATCACAACTTTAATTACTTTATAATCACACAAGTACCACCATGTGGTTTTATGTTTTCTCTCACTGAGGGGAAGTGTAGACATAACCTCTTGATCAGACTTACCTCAAGCTCCTCCTTTGTCATCTCTCTGCTTTCTCTCCAGGTAATTAAAATCTATGAAATTCAGAACCAAATCCCATAGTTAAATAATTTATTGTATAGTTAACAGACAAGCTGTACTCTTCACTTATGGAAGGTACAATTAAAAATACATAATCTTTAATTCATACAATGTTTAATTGGTAGGTTTGAATCCAATTATGGTACCAATGTACTTATCTCCCAATTTTACTCCTATATTATTTTTCATTAAAAATGTTAAATGAACAGAAATTGTCATTCAGTTCATTTCAGTCACTCAGTTGTGTCCAACTCTGTGAGCCCATGAACCACAGCATGTGAGGCCTCCCCGTCCATCACCAACTCCCGGAGTTTACCCAAACTTATATCCATAGAGTTGGTGATGCCATCCAACCATCTCATCCTCTGTCATCCCCTTCTCCTCCAGCCCTCAATCTTTCCCAGCATCAGGGTCTTTTCAAATGAGGCAGTTCTTCGCATAAAGTGGCCAAAGTATTGGATTTAAGTATCAGGAAAAACTGTCACTGAACTTGGCAGGTGGTATCTGTTAGCAAAACTAAGTTCAATGAGAGAAATCATGTCTTGAAAACCACTTCCAGGCAACACACACACACACACACACACACACAACAGCATTCTTCTATACTAAAAGCTTAAGCATATATCCAGGCCAGAACATTGGAAAGTATCAAAATATGTTTTTTTTAAAATCCATAATGAAATAAACATGAGTTAATACTGATAACATCATAAAAGCGATACTCCTAGAAAAGATAAATATGCCCCATTGCCCCCAAGACACAGGATTACTCAGCTTAAAATGTTAAATGCTGCCAGTTAGCATCTCCTCCCCATTTTTTGGTCTTGTTCCTTTCACAAGAGTTCTTTCACATCAAAGAGAAAATGAAAAAAGTCAAAATCATTGGTAAGATCAAGTCCCTGATATGAACCATGAAAGTTATCTTTGTCCCTTTTGCTTCAGTATATTACAGGAGAGGGCTGTAGTTACCATTTACAGTCTTAATCAAAAGAATATAAAAAATGGTAATCTCTTCTCCTCTTTGTTTTATTCCTTTTTTCCAATTTCTACACTTTCTAGATTTATTTAATTAAAAACCCTGAGGAATGAATAAAGATATTTTGTACTGGAATGGAGACTGTGCACAGTTGATATAAGATGGGGGTAGAAATCATGCCATCCCAAGGAAAAATGAAACGATCTCACAATTCTATGTCCATCTATGGTTTTACCTGGATACAGTGTTTTCCAGTGTTTATGTGCTAATGGATCCCTGAGCTGTATCAAAATGTTATTGCCTGCTACTCGATTCACCTTCCAGGGCTTCCTCTCATCTGTGTTTCCTAAGGGGTCAGTGTTGCAAGGAACCACAAGTATTTTAATATATATTTCCAAGAGGGAGATGACCTCCACACAGCCTGGCAGTGTCATCACTTGGTTTCTGTTTGAAATTTCTCATGGAAATAAAGTTTGCTGTTCAGTTCAGTTGCTCAGTCAGGTCTGACTCTTTGCGACCCCACAGACTACAGCACAGCAGGCCTCCTTGTCCATTGCTAACTCCCAGAGTTTACTCAGACTCATGCCCATTGAGTTGGTGATGCCATCCAACTAACTCATCCTCTGTTGACCCATTCTCCTCCTGTCTTCAATCCTTCTTTTCAAATGAGTCAGTTATTCTCATCAAGTGGCCAAAGTGTTGGAGTTTCAGCATCAGTCCTTCCAAAGAATATTCAGGACTGATTTCCTTTAGGATGGCCTGGTTGGATCTCCTTGCAGTCCAAGAGACTCTCAAGAGTCTTCTCCAGCACCACAGTTCAAAAGCATCAATTCTTCGGTGCTCAGCTTTCTTTATAGTCCAACTCTCACATCCATACATGACTACTGGAAAAACCAAAGCTTTGACCTTTGTTGGCAAAGTAATGTCTCTGCTTTGGAATATGCTGTCTAGGTTGGTCATAACTTATCTTCCAAGGAGCAAGTGTCTTTTCATTTCATGGGTGCAGTCACCGTCTGCAGTGATTTTGGAGTCCAAGAAAATAAAGTCTGTCACTGTTTCCACTGTTTCCCCATCTATT
>SJYQ01002095.1:359133-369988 GCA_006410935.1 Redunca redunca | reverse complement strand
CCAAATTTGCTGGCATATTGAGTGCAGCACTTTCATAGCATCATCTTTTAGGATTTGAAATAGCTCAACTGGAATTCTATCATCTCCACTAGCTTTGTTCATAGTGATGCTTCCTAAGGCCCACTTGACTTTGCATTCCAGGATGTCTGGCTCTAGGTTGGTGATCATACCATCGTGGTTATCTGGGTCATGAAGATTTTTTTTTGTATAGTTCTTCTGTGTATTTTTGCCACCTCTTCTTAATATCTTCTGCTTCTCTTAGGTCCACACCATTTCTGTCCTTTAATGTGCCCATCTTTGCATGAAATGTTCCTTTGGTATCTCTAATTTTCTTGAAGAGATCTCTATATTTTCCCATTCTGTTGTTTTCCTCTATTTCTTTGCACTGCTCATGGAGGAAGGTTTTCTTATCTCTCCTTGCTGTTCTTTGGAACTCTGCATTCAGTTGGGTATATCTTTCCTTTTCTCCTTTGCCTTTCACTTCTTTTCTATTCACAGCTATTTGTAAGGCCTCCTCAGACAACCATTTTGCCTTTTTGCATTCCTTTTCCTTGGGGATGGTCTTGATCACTGCCTCCTGTACAATGTCATGGACCTCTGGCCATAGTTCTTCAGGCACCCTGTCTATCAGATCTAATCCCTTCAATGTATTTGTCACTTCCACTGTATAATTGTAAGGGATTTGATTTAGGTCATACCTGAATTGTCCAGTGTTTTTCCCTACTTTCTTCAATTTAAGTCTGAATTTGGCAATAAGGAGTTCATGGTCTGAGCCACAGTCAGCTCCCAGTCTTGTATTTGCTGACTGTATTAGAACTTCTCCAACTTTGCATGCAAAGAATATAATCAATCTGATTTCGATGTTGACCATCTGGTGATGTCCATGTCTAGAGTCTTCTCTTGTGTTGTTGGAAGAGGGTGTTTGCTATGACCAGTGTGTTCTCTTGGCAAAACTCTGTTAGCCTTTGCTCTTCTTCATTCTGTGCTCCAAGGCCAAATTTGCCTGTTACTCCAGGTATTTCTTGACTCCCTACTTTTGCATTCCAGTCCCCTATAATGAAAAGGACATCTTTTTCGGGTGGTAGTTCTAAAAGGTCTTGTGGGTATTCATTGAACGGTTCAACTTCAGCTTCTTCAGCATTACTGTTGGGGCATAGACTTGGATTACCATGATATTGAATGGTTTGCCATGGAAATGAACTGAGATCATTCTGTCATTTATGAGATTGCATCCAAGTACTGCATTTCAGACTCTTTTGTTGACCATGATGGCTACTCCATTTCTTGTAAGGGATTCTTGCCCAGAGTAGTAGATATAATGGTCATCTGAGTTAAATTCACCCTTTCCAGTCCATTTTAGTTCACTGATTCCTAACATGTAGATGTTCACTCTTGCCATCTTTTGTTTGACCACTTCCAATTTGCCTTGATTCATGGACCTAACATTCCAGGTTCCTATGCAGTATTGCTCTTTACAGCATTGGACTTTACTTCCATTACCAGTCACATCCACAACTGGGTGTTGTTTTTGCTTTGGCTCTGTCTCTTCATTCTTTCTGGAGTTATCTCTCCACTGATCTCCAGTAGCATATTGGGTACCTACCGACTTGGGGAGTTCATCTTTCAATGTCCTATCTTTTTGTTTATTCATACTGTTCATGGGGTTCTCCAGGCAAGAATATTGAAGTGGTTTGCCATTCCCTTCTCCAGTAGACCACGTTTTGTCATAACTCTCCACCATGACCCATCTTTCTTGGGTGCAACACACTTGGGTATGGCATAAGCCCTCTTGGAGGAGGTTGCCATTAACCCCACAATAGAGCCACCAGAACTTACACAGGACCGGGAAACAAACTCTTGGTGGGCACAAGTAGAACCTTGTATGCACCAGGACTCTGGAGAAAGAAGCAGTGACCCCACAGGAGACTGACCCAGACTTGCCCATAAGTGTCCAGGAGTTGGCAGAGGTGTGGATCAGTGATGGCCTGCTGCAGGGTTGGGGGCACTGAGTGTAACAGTGCCTGCATGGGACCTTTTGAAGGAGGTCACCATTATCTTCATTACATCCACCATAGTTTAGCCTAGGTAAATAACAGGGAGGGAACATAGCCCCACCCATCAACAGAAAATTAGATTAAAAATTTACTGAACATGGCCCTGCCCATCAGAACAAGACCCAATCTCTCCCTCAGTCAGTCTCTCCCATCAGAAAGCTTCCATAAGCCTGTTACCCTTCTCCATGAAGAGAGTAGACAAACTGAAAACCACAATCACAGGAAACTAACCAATCTGATCACATAGATCACACCCTTGTCTAGCTCAGTGAAAAAACTTGCTGTTAGCAGGTATCAAATCCCACTTGCAGAAGACTTCAGTTTCAAGGAAGAGCATTCCTGGATTTCCAGCCCTTATCCTGGATCAGGTTTCTGGTTATGGAAATAAGGACAGTGTTTTGTTATCCTGCTGCAGGGATTTTCAATTTCTGTGGTCTTGACACTTTGTGTGGAGGTTGGGGGGGGTAGTTCTTTTTGTAGGGGACTCTCCCTTGTTCTGATACACAAAGTGCTTGAAGGACTATGACTGGAGGTCCACGACGTTGTACAGGAGGCAGTGATCAAGACCATCCCTAAGGAAAAGAAATGCAAAAGGCAAAATGGTTGTCTGAGGAGTCCTTACAAATAGCTATGACTAGAAGAGAAGTGAAAGGTGAAGGAGAAAAGAAAAGATATATCCAATTGAATGCAGAGTTCCAAAGAATAGCAAGGAGATACAAAGCCTTCCTCCATGAGCAGTGCAAAGAAATAGAGGAAAACAACAGAATGGGAAAGTCTAGAGATCTCTTCAAGAAAATTAGAGACACCAGGGGAACATTTCATGCAAAGATGGGCACATTAAAGGACAGAAACTGTATGGACCTAACAGAAGCAGAAGATATTAAGAGGTGGCAAAAATGCATAGAAGAACTATACAAAAAAAAATCTTCATGACCCAGATAACCACGATGGTATGATCACCAACCTAGAGCCAGACATCCTGGAATGCAAAGTCAAGTGGGCCTTAGGAAGCATCACTATGAACAAAGCTAGTGGAGATGATAGAATTCCAGTTGAGCTATTTCAAATCCTAAAAGATGATGCTATGAAAGTGCTGCACTCAATATGCCAGCAAATTTGGGAAACTCAGCAGTGGCCACAGGATTGGAAAAGGTCAGTATTCATTCGAATCCCAAAGAAAGGCAATGCCAAGGAATGCTCAAACTACCACACAACAGCACTCATCTCACACGCTAGTAAAGTAATGCTCAAAATTCTCCAAGCCAGGCTTCAACAGTACGTGGACTGTGAACTTCCAAATGTTCAAGCTGGTTTTAGAAAAGGCAGAGGAACCAGAGATCAGATGGCCAACATACACTGGATCATCAAAAAAGCAAGAGAGTTCCAGAAAAATGTCTACTTCTGTTTATTGACTATGCCAAAGCCTTTGATCGTATGGACCACAACAAACTCTGGAAAATTCTTAAAGAGATGAGAATACCAGGCCACCTGACCTGCCTCTTGAGAAATCTGTATGTAGGTCAGGAAGCAACAGTTAGAACTGGACATGGAACAAGAGACTGGTTCCAAATAGGAAAAGAAGTACGTCAAGGCTGTATCTTGTCACCCTGCTTATTTAACTTATATGCAGAATACATCATGAGAAACTCTGGGCTGGATGAATCACAAACTGGAATCAAGATTGCCAGGAGAAATATCAATAATCTCAGTTATGTAGATGGCACCACTCTTATGGCAGAAAGTGAAGAAGAACTAAAGAGCCTCTTGATGAAAGTGAAAGAGGACAGTGGAAAAAGTTGGCTTAAAACTCAACATTCAGAAAACTAAGATCATGGCATCTGGTCCCATCACTTCATGGCAAATAGATGGGGAAACAGTGGAAACAGTGACAGACTTTATTTTCTTGGACTCCAAAATCACTGCAGACGGTGACTGCACCCATGAAATGAAAAGACACTTGCTCCTTGGAAGATAAGTTATGACCAACCTAGACAGCATATTCCAAAGCAGAGACATTACTTTGCCAACAAAGGTCAAAGCTTTGGTTTTTCCAGTAGTCATGTATGGATGTGAGAGTTGGACTATAAAGAAAGCTGAGCACCGAAGAATTGATGCTTTTGAACTGTGGTGCTGGAGAAGACTCTTGAGAGTCTCTTGGACTGCAAGGAGATCCAACCAGGCCATCCTAAAGGAAATCAGTCCTGAATATTCTTTGGAAGGACTGATGCTGAAACTCTAATACTTTGGCCACCTGATGTGAAAAACTGACTCATTGAAAAGACCCTGATGCTGAAAAGGATTGAAGGCAGGAGGTGAAGGGGACAACAGGGGATGAGATAGTTTGATGGCATCACTGACTCAGTGGACATGAATTTTAATAAACTCTGGGAGTTGGCAATGGACAGAGAGGCCTGTTGTGCTGTAGTCTGTGGGGTCACAAAGAGTCGGACCAGGCTGAGTGACTGAACTGAACTGAACTGTCCCTTTTTTTGTGGAATACCTGCCCTTTTCCCACTGGGTGACAGTAGTAACCCTCCATCTCCCAAACCCACTTTCTCATCAGCATCTGTAACCTTAAAAATTGCCTCTAGGCATGTTGTGAGTGTGTGTGTGTATGTGTGTGTTTGGCTGGGTTGGGGGTAATGGGGGGTTGGGAGGTGACGTGAAAGTACCCCTGGTTGAGGACCACTTTCTAGAGAATGAGAACATAGCTAGTTTGTGGCAAAGCTTGGCCTCAAACCCAGGGCTTTGAGGGTTTTAGAGCACTTCTACCAATGGCACCCCACTCCAGTACTCTTGTCTGGAAAATCCCATGGATGGAGGACCCTGGTAGGCTGCAGTCCATGGGGTCGCTAAGAGTCGGACATGACTGAGTGACCTTACTTTCACTTTTCACTTTCATGCATTGAAGAAGGAAATGGAAACCCACTCCAGTGTTCTTGCCTGGAGAATCCCAGGGACGGGGGAGCCTGGTGGGCTGCTGTCTATGGGATCACACAGAGTCGGACACGACAGAAGTGACTTATCAGCAGCAGCACCCTCTTACCATTTCTATATTAACATAGACTCTCATTTAAAAGAAAAGCCTTTTAGCTATAAATAGGACAGAGATTAGGATCCTCTGTTCTAAGTGGGTGTGTCTGAAATCACCTGTTGTCACTCAGTGGACTTGTTTCTACACGTTCACGATATCATATGCTCACCAGCTTGGGGCACTGGACTAAAATCTGTATGAGTTTTGTTTTTTTATTAAAATTCCGTGACCTTATATTACATAATGAAAGAGTTTAAGATACATCACCACATCACCTCTGCCATAGGTTGGCCTGCCTGCTACATTTTGGATAGGTACTCTGTACATAGTTTCTAGTTGTACATTTTGCTAATTTCACCCTCTGATGTCCTATTCCCCCAAATTAACTTTTAAAATATGGATGGGTTTTATTAGAATTTTTTTTTGTTGCTTTGATAGACAAATTTGCTTAATTTTTTAGTTGTCTTCCCATCCATATTTTCTTCCTATTATTTTTAGTGATCAGTTTTGTGAAATTTAAGGTTTCTTAGGAACCTGAATATCATGCCATTACTGTTATGACTTGTAGTTTAAAAAAGTAAAATAGTGACAAAAAGCTTATAAAAATAGCCCTAGATTTCTGTCCTCAAACTTCAGAACCTTTTCTTTATCCCCAGTGTTCTAAGATTTCGTGATGTGCCTTTTTGTGGGTCCTTTTTCATTCATTTCACTGGTCACTCAGTGGGTATTTTTAATCTGGAATTGTATGCCTTTCACTTTGGGAATTTTTCTCATATCATTTCTTTGATAATTCTCCTTTCTCCGTTTTTTTCTAGAACTTCTATTAATACAATGAAAGTAGAAGAAGATTTAAATGAAACTTCCTTAGTTATATAACCCAAACTATAAAAATAGAACTGAAAGTAGGCTGATGCCAGGTGTTAGCCTAAGAGTTGGCATATATTTGTTGGAGGTTTATAGAAAGCAAGTCTTGCTGTTATTTGTTTAAAATTTTCAAAAAGCTATACAACTTAGATCATTTCAAAACTACATAATTTGCATAGTGTGTTTGAAGGAAGTTATACTATTAAGAGTTACTAGGAAAGGATAAAATTAGACTATCTATATGGGGAAAATGAATGAGGAAGTTGCATTCAGGGAGTATGCTCTTTACCAGCCAGTGCTGTCACCCCCTAGCTGCTGGGAGTGTGGGCTAATATCTCCTAACATCTCCTTCTCCAGAGAATTGTCCTGGCTAACCTGCCTCTTCTGGCAACTATGCACCTACTCAGGGCTCAGAAACTCAGACAATACCTGACAGCTATGAGGATAAACAAGCTGGGTGTTTGTTCAAATAGGATTAATTTAGTAGGGCAGTGTGTAGTCTGTGTTTTTCACTGTTAAATCAGACTGAAGGAAGTCTCCAATTAAGGCTGGATTCTTGTGTAGGTTACTTGTTCTTTCCTATCCCCTCTCTCCCAAAAGCTATCCCTCAGTCTATCACTAGAACAAGAATCCCCATCTCAGGCTCTGTCTCTGTTACTGAACCAGACTTCAGTCCACTTGCCCTCACAGAGCAGAGCCAATCTACTGATCCTAGGCTGTGGTGAAGGAGAGTGCAGCGTTTATTGCAGGGCACCAAACGAGGAGTCCAGGGCAATTGGTGTTCAGAAATGTCTGCTCTCTTGATAGCTTTCAGGGAAAGGCTTTTACAGATAGGGTGATGGGGGTGGGGTCTGTTGTGGGGTATGTTATCAGCTCATGGACATTCTTTTGATCGGTTGGTAGTGAGGTAATCCGGTAATGGGGAGTCAAAATCATCAACCTTCTGATTCCAACCTCTCTGGCATCTCTGTGTTTATAGTCAGCATACAGTCAACTTCTTCCACCTGGTGGGGTGAGGGGTGGTTTCATTATTTGCAAAACAGCTCAAAGGACACAGCCCAAAATATTATCTATAGCCCTTGTGCTATGCTTAGTCACTCAGTCATGTCCAACTTTTTATGACCCCATGGACTATAAGCCTTCCAGCCCCCTATGTCCATGGAATTCTCCAGGCAAGAATTCTGGAGTAGGATGTCATGCCCTACTCCAGGGGATCTTCCCAACCCAGGGATCCAACCCAGGTCTCCTGAATTATGGGTGGATTTTTTACTGTCTGAGCCACCAGGGAAGTCCAGAGAAGGAACTGAATATCGTTGACTTTGTTTGATGGCTAAACTACTATTATTTTCTCCTCCTTGATTGTTTTCCTTTGTTTCTGAATTTTCTCACTTCTCTGATTAAATGTATAATTTGGACCTTGGGGAAGGCCTGGGAGGCTAAAGTCTTCTCCAGACAGGAGGCAGGTAGAGGGCGTAGTAGGGATCTGACCTGGGAAGGCCCCATAAGGCCCTGGTCTCAGTTACACTTCCAGTGTAGCTTATCTAAAACAGAAATTACACTTTTAAAATCAGAGAGCTCTCTCCCCACCCACCCTGTATTCCCAATTATCCTTATTTATAGTATCCTGTTCTTGTTACATGAAAGTGATATTTTAAAAGTCTTGCTCTGTTTCCTGGATCATCTCTTATTTTTTCTTTTTATCTGTCTGCTTTGGTCTCTCCTTTACAGTAAAGGCTTTCCTCAAATGTCTGATGATTTTTGTCTATCCATTTCTATTTAAAGTAGGAATACCAAAACACGGTTTGGAAGCTCTGTGTAGATGATGGACTTGTCTTTGTTGGACATCACTTGTAAGAAAGTTTAATGGCCACTGGTTTATCATGCTGCTGCTACTAAGTCACTTCAGTTGTGTCCGACTCTGCGGCCCCATAGATGGCAGCCCACCCGGCTCCCCCATCCCTGGGATTCTGCAGGCAAGAACACTGGAGTTGGTTGCCATTTCCTTCTCCAATGCATGAAAGTGAAAAGTGAAAGTGAAGTCACTCAGTCATGTCCGACCCTTAGTGACCCCATGGACTGTAGCCTACCAGGCTCCTCCATCCATGGGATTTCCCAGGCAAGAGTACTAGAGTGGGGTGTCATTGCCTTCTCTGGTTTATCACTAGATATGCCCAAATATTTTATCCTTGAATAGTTCAATTTCTCTGGGGAAGGGATTCCCTTCTTTCTTGCCAATCTTGTATAAGCTTGGTTTCCTGGCAAGTTTTCTGCAGCAGTACTGGAAAGGTGCAGATTCATTATTTAGTGAGCTTTCTTTCATCCCCTTGTTTTAATCTAACTGTTCATCCTTGCCCATTTTAAAGTTTTAGGGCTTCCTTAGTGGCTCTGATGGTAAAGAATCTGCCTGCAGTGCAGGAGATCCAGGTTCTATCCCTGAGTCAGGAAGAAATTCCTGGAAAAAGTAATGGCTACTTAATCCAGCTGCTCACCCCTGCCCATTTAAAGCTTAATATATTTGCCTCCAGAGCATCTCTGGTTCCATTTTTCTAGAAAATAAACCAAACCATCTTCCTGGCAAGAGTCAGGGAGGAGAAAAAATGACCAGATATCTGATTCTTATTGCAGGGACTTTCAGATAGGCTCCTGCATTCTTTTTTTCCTTATCAGCTTAGTTGCTTTTCCAGGATAGCCTTGCTTTTTATCAGTCCTATCACCATTCATGTGGAATAGATCTTTCTACAATATTTTATTTACTTAACAAATACTTATATAATGTTTACTAGATGATAGTGCAGGTCTAAGAAAAAACGAAAGTGAAGTTGCTCAGTCATGTCCAACTCTTTGGGACCCCATGGACTGTAGCCCACCAGGCTCCTCCATCCATGGAATTTTCTAGGCAAGAGTATTGGAGTGGGTTGCCATTTCCTTCTCTGGAGGATCTTCCTGACCCAGAGATCGAATCTGGGTCTCTCACATTGCTGAGCCACCAGGGAATCTTCTGGTGCAGGTCTAAGTACTCTGCGAACAAAACTTAACTTCAATAACACAATGATCCTATGAAGTAATATTGTTATTCCACTTTACAAATGAGGAAAGTGAGCACAATGTAACTTTCCCAAGTCACATAGCTACAAAATAGCACTGCCCTACTTTTTTGAATCCAGGAAATTTGGTGCCATGTTCTGGGCCACCATGTGACTATTTCTCTAATGTTAGGTTACTTGTCACTTTGCCAGACCGAAGAACTGATGCTTTTGAACTGTGGTGTTGGAGAAGACTCTTGAGAGTCCCTTGCACTGCAAGGAGATCCAACCAGTCCATTCTGAAGGAGATCAGCCCTGGGATTTCTTTGGAGGGAATGATGCTAAAGCTGAAACTCCCATACTTTGGCCACCTGATGCAAAGAGTTGACTCATTGGAAAAGACTCTGATGCTGGGAGGGATTGGGGGCAGGAGGAGAAGGGGACAACAGAGGATGAGATGGCTGGATGGCGTCACCATCTCGATGGATGTGAATCTGAGTGAACTCTGGGAGTTGGTGATGGACAGGGAGGCCTGGCGTGCTGCGATTCATGGGGTCGCAAAGAGTTGGACACGACTGAGCAACTGAACTGAACTGAATATGGCTTGGGATTACAAATATCTGAGTTTTATTGAAGGTAGAAATTCTCTTTCCAACCTTATTGTTTTGGGGCAAATCTCAAGAGGGGAAACTCACCAGGGTTTTTGAGTTATTTTTGTGGTTAAAATTTTAATTAGGCATAGTTATTTTCCTTAAAGTTCTACCATCTGGGTAGAAAGATGATAGTATTAGAATACTATAGCTTGAGAAAAAAAGAATGAATTACAGCTACATGGTAAGATTCTGGGGCTTTTGATAGACTCTCTCAGTCTGAACAAGTCATCTGATATTTTTAAATAGCTTTATCGAGTTATAATTATATAGTTACATAAGTAAATTATAAATATATATCTGAAGAGTAGGATATGGTGAATTTGACTCAAACCATCATCAAAATATAGATAATGATTATACTCATCACACCAAGAGCTTCTTTGTGCCCCCTTGGCAATCCATCTCTTGAATCACCCCCAACAAACTCCCCACTCTTGTAGCTCCTCCCCAGGAAACAGATCTTTCTATCACTACTAATTAGTTTTCAGTTTTAAGAATTTTATAAAAATATATTAATATAATCATAAAGAATGTTCTTTCTATTGCCTGTCTTTGTTTTCTCAGAATAATTATTTTGAGAGTCATCCATATTTTTATTTTTACATGTATCAAAGATTTGATCATTTTAATTGCTAAGCAGTGGTCCCTTTTATGGATATGCCACATTTGTTTATCCATTCATCTGTTGATGGATATTTGACTAGTTCTCAATCTTTAGCTATTATAAATAAAGCTGCTATGAACATTTGTATGTAAGCCTTTTTTATGCCTTTATTTCACTAGGATAAAATCCTGGAAGTGGAATAGATGGAACATATGGTAGAAACACATTTAACTTTATAAGAGATTGCCAAATTGTTTTCCAAAGTGGACATATTATTTTACATTCTCATCAGTAGTGTAGGAGCATTCTAGTTTCTCTATAACCTCATCAATATTTGGTATGGTCTGTCAGTTTTAGACATTCTGATAGGTTATTTTATTAAGGTTTTAACTTGCCTTTTCCTAATGATGTATGAAGTTCAGTACTTTTTCATGCACTTATTTACTATATATATGCTTTTTTGGGTGAAATGTTTAATTTTTTTGCCTAATTATTATTATTTTTCTCATTGTTGAGATTTGAAAATTGTTTCTTTTGTATTCTGGACACAAATCTTTTATCAGATATATGATTTGCAAATGTTTTCTTTCTGTGTGTGGTTTGTCTTTTTATTTCTCTTAATG
>SJYQ01002095.1:332172-358959 GCA_006410935.1 Redunca redunca | reverse complement strand
TTTATTTTTACTTTATTTTACTTTACAATACTGTACTGGTTTTGCCATACATTGACACGAATCCACCACGGGTGTACATGCGTTCCCAAAATGAACCCCCCTCCCACTTCCCTCCCCATAACATCTCTCTGGGTCATCCCTGTGCACCGGCCCCAAGCATCCTGTATCCTGCATCGGACATAGACTGGCGATTCGTTTCTTACATGATAGTATACATGTTT
Organism: Redunca redunca; assembly: GCA_006410935.1. Classification (NCBI taxonomy): domain Eukaryota; kingdom Metazoa; phylum Chordata; class Mammalia; order Artiodactyla; family Bovidae; genus Redunca; species Redunca redunca. The sequence continues at coordinate 358,738 of SJYQ01002095.1, read as the reverse complement.
CCATGCCATTCTCCCAAATCTTCCCACCCTCTCCCTCTCCCTCAGAGTCCAAAAGTCCACTCTACACATCCGTGTCTCTTTTGCTGTCTTGCATACAGGGTCATCATTACCATCTTTCTAAATTCCATATGTATGTGTTAGTATACTGTATTGGTGTTTTTCTTTCTGGCTTACTTCACTCTGTATAATCGGCTCCAGTTTCATCCATCTCATTAGAACTGATACAAATGTATTCTTTTTAATAGAATCAGTTTGTTGATTTCTGCTAAAAAAATCTCTCTGGATTTTGATTGAGATTGTGTTGAAACTATAGATCAACTGGGGAGAACTGACATAGTAACAACAGTGAATCTTTTAATCCATGATTTTCCCTTGAAGTTTTCTTTAATTTTTGCCAGCAATAGTTTGTAGTTTTCAGTGTAAAGTTTTGATAGTTATTTGGTCAGAATTATTTCTAAGAGTTTCATATTTTTCGGTGTGCTGTAAATGATTTTTTCATTTTTAATTTCCAGTTGTTAGTGGCTAACATATAGCAACTAAAATTGATTTTTGTATTGATTTTATATTTTGCAACCTTTCTAAATTTACTTATATTTTAGTAGCTTTTGACGTGTATATTCCATAGGATTTTATGCTTCATCTGCTACTGTCACTTTAACCTCAACTGCTATTCAGTCCTGGTCCATAAATTAAGATATATAGAAACTGATGCTAATCAGTTCTAATGACTATGCTAATCACTATGGGGAAACTGATGTCCAAACAGAATTCACCAAGTTCATGTTACCTTTGAAAGATAGATTCAGAATTGAATTGTAGCCTCCTGACACCAAATCTACTATATTCACACAAGTTATTAATGTCTTAGGAATAAGATTCTCACTCAAGCTGTCCTAAATAAAAAGGTATTTACTCTCTTCTCACCCCAAGAGATATTAAAAAAGATAGCCTCTAATGCTCATCTTCAAGTATATTTCTGCTAGTTAATTGCCCACCTTAAAGTACATTTCTGAAACAAATTTTGGGGAAATCTCATAAAGGACTTTGGTTTATCTCAAGCCCCATCTTAGGCTCTAATCGATCTCCTCCCCCACTTTTTTTAAAGGTTTCAAGGAAGTGGGTTTCATCCCACCTTCATCTCCTTTGGAAATTGCTAACACCCCTCTACCTTCTGGGGTCTTTCTCTTGCAAGCCTGCCTGCAGAATATGAAACTATATTTTTGCTTTCTTCTTTCTTAATGTCCTGAAGATAAGCACACAGACCCATTTTATTTTAAGGAGCTTAGTGCTAATCACTATGGGGAAACAGATGGTAATAGCAAAAATAGCATTACCAGGAAAGTTACAAAGGTTCTAAAAATTTTAAAAAATTCTTATGTTTATATTCTCTGACTCATGGTTTTTGGCTCCCTGTAAAGAGATAATGATCAGTCTTTTGTTTACTGTTTTCATTGTTTATGGTTGGGCTCCTTACCCACTTCTAACAAAGGAATTTTCTTTTACACTCTTTCACACATGACATTCTTTCTAATCAGAAGATGCAATAAATCTAAAGATTTAATAAAGAGAAGCATTGTATTTCCTCAAGTGGGAAGTTCATATCTCTGCAGCTTTTCAAAATTGGTGACAGTCATCATCCTATCCAAGAAGTGATTGCTTAGAATATTTCTACACTAAGACTCTGGGTATACACATTTGAATTCACACCAGGAAGTCCTAGTAAATAAAATTCAAATTCAGAGATCTGATTAGGTGAGGTTTCCAGAGGCTAGTAAAACTGAGAAGGCAACTCTTACAGTTCCCAGAAATTAGTGAGTAGGTTTTAGGGTTTTTCTGTTTCGTGGAGTTCAGAGAGCAGGTTAGAATAGGGAGACAGTCCAGAATTAAGAAAGTGTCTACAGAGTAGACAGTGGGGGGATTAAACACAGATCATTGGAATTGGAAATGAAGTCAGTATTGTCTGACTTGTGTCAGATAAGAGAAGGCAGTAATATGGCAGCAATACTAAAAGCTGAGTCAGAGTGGTGCCTCTAAACTGAACAGGAGCTAAGGCAGAATTCCTTTGGTGTCACTGATTATAAAGGGTAGTTTCAGAGAGTCAGGTCAGCAGCCTGGAAAAGTATTCTTGAAGGCTCTTGACATTTAGCTACATCTGGTCCTGACTTTTCTTTCATCTCTTCTGCCTTTAAGATGATATCCTTTGTCAACTGTCCACATGTTCTCAGCTCAATTGAACCTATTGTGTAAGTTCATAGATGCTCACAAGTGGCATGAACACTGAATGATCCTCTAGTGCAGCCCCTTCACTTAACACATAATGAAAAAGATATAAGTTTATGAAAAAAAAAAAAGGAGACAAGAGTGATATTGTGATGGTCCGTGAGGTATGGGGGAGAGCACACCAACAGATGTCAGCAGACCTTGAGGAGACTCCTGCTTAAGTCCTCTCTACATTGTGGTTTCATTGTCTATAGCACTTGTGTTTCTTGGGTAACTACATAGTTTGAAGATAAAATGAGATGATGCTTGTGGAAGTTCTCTGCAAATTGTGAAGAAAAACAAAGCCCAGGACTCAGACAACACTTTTGATACACTTTTGATATCATACCAGGAACCAGAATTTGGAGAACTTGTGAAAGATTATGTGTAGGTACATATAAGGAAAAAATAAATGACCAGCAAACATCATAAGCTAGGGGATAAGGACACAATGATATACCAATAAGGATAATGATTACCACTGGCTGAATGAATGCAATTTTCTCATCTCATTGAATTCTCTCTCTCAGTGACCTTTATTTACATGATTATCTCTGTTTTATGAAAGAGATGGCCATGACCCCGAGAAACTAGGGCAAGTCTCCAAAGTCACACAGGCAGCTGAGGCTGGGTTGGGACGATCATTTTGATTATAAGTCCATGTACTTCACTAATCACACTGCCCTGCCTCTTTAATAAGATAAAAGCACTTGGAAGATGTTTAGGGACAACATTTTGGAAAGTGATGGTTCCTGTGTTCAGCCTGCTACTTCTGAACAGTCAGTAGGCCTGGCTTCATAACTTGACAAGAGATTACTGAGAGGTAGGTGGGTACTTACCAAGGTGAAGCCCTGGGAGAAAGTGAGTGTTTCAAAGAACAAAGTAGGCTTTCTAGGGAGACATGTCTCAGTCAAGACATGAACAAACTATCCAATTACCTGCCATTCACAAATTTAAGGAGAAAACAAGAGATTTCCTCTGACCTACTGTTTGGAAAATAGGGTATGAAGTTGCCTCAATAAAAGGGAGCAGGAGAGCCTTTTATTTTACTGATAATTCTTTAATGAGGCTGCAGAGGTACTGGTCCCAATGTCAACAAGTAAAGCTAATTAAACTTGGAAATGGCCTTACTGGATTGGAGCAATAAAGAAAACCACTTCTTTCTCCCAAACTATCGACTCTCATGAAGAAATATTTCATTAACATCAGGATTCTGATTATGTAAGAACCAAGGATTTGCTGTCCAGGAGAATTTTGAGATTCCAGTGAGAGTAGAATTAAGAGAAATGAGAAATTCCTCTTAATTTTATGGTGGGTTTACGTTGGCAAATAGCAGAAACTAGAACTAGCAGATTTTGACAAAAATTTAGACTCCACCACTAGGTTTATTAAAGGAAAATCAAATTGCATCTTCTGGAGGTCTGGAGGACCTAGCTTGGTGCTCACCTCTCAGAATGGTTGTGAATATTAAAAGATTAAATGAATGGTTCTGAATGGAAGGCTGTTTCACCCTCTGATCTTCCCAGTGGTAAAGAATCCACCTGGCAAAGCAGAGATTCAGGAGACTGGGTTGGGGTGATCCCTTGGAGTGGCAAAGCAGAGATTTAGGAGACTGGGTTGGGGTGATCCCTTGGAGTGGCAACCCACTCCAGTATTCTTGCCTGGAAAACTCGATGGGCAGCAGAGCCTGGCAGACTACAGTCCCTGGGGCTGCAAAGAGTCAAACACAACTAAGCAGCTGAGCACACACGTCCGTCCTTACGTGTTGCCAATATTTGCCAAAATACCCAAGTAAGAAGGGAAAAATTCTAGATTTCTCCCTCCTTACTTTCCATATCCAGTCAGTGACTGTTTCCTTTTGTCTCTGTCACATGCTGTGTCTGCTCCTTCCTCTCTGATGGAAATTATTCACTTACACATCTTGTTACCCAGGATAGACAGTAAGTTCCTTAAGTTCACGAATATGTCTTATTCAACTTTATAACCCCAAAACTAATACGCAAGGTCACCTATGTCAATATAACTTAACTGTAAAGATAACACTATGAACAAATAAATAAATGCTGTTGTAATTCTGGCAAACTTATTTATTCAGACAATAAGTTTGCTCATCTGGGCAAATAGTTCTCTTCTTGGCCAACATTCTCTCTGGGGCAAACAGTTCACTTATCAAACAATTCTTTTTTCATCAAGAAATTTAAATTTTTATATCCACCAGTTTTAAATTATTGTTATGCATTTTGTCCAATTTTAACAGCATCCCATCTTGAAAGACTCAACTTAAATCATTTGAATCCAATCTCTAAAACCCTATAAATACCTTTCTCTAACTTCTCTTTTGAGACACTAAGACCATGAATGTGGGTTGCCTCCTTGTTGCAGAAACATCTAATAAATTCAGCTTTGCCTGATAAACAAGTTTCTCTGGTGGTTTCTGTGAAGGAGTCAACAAATATAGTTTGTTGGAGTAAATAAATATAGTATAGGTGTAAATAAATTTAGTTCATGGCACATAATGGGTTTTTCATTAAGTGAGTAGGCAGAGATTTGGGTAGGATGTTGTATACGAGAAATGTAGAAGGCAGAGGTGGATACAATACTGGAGGGATGCTACATGACCTGGCAGAAGCATTTTATAGTTCTCATGTGATAAGAGAATATTATCTCATTAACAACAATAAACCCAGGGGCTAAAAGTGTGTGGCATGTTTCATTTCTCAATCTGAAATAATTATATCCATGAATTTTCAGTATTCCTTATTTTTACTTTACCCTGGGCCAGAATTCTTTTTGTTCTCCTAATCCATTTTCTACTTTATCCATCTGTCTCCTCCTAATAGCTCTGCTTCTAAGAACCTAATTGCTTAAGTGTGCATTCAGGATTAGGAATTTTTATGATGCATTCATTAAGTTGTTTTGTTTAATAGGAGATGTTTGATCATGAAAATACCTTAATATTTGGAATAAATAAATGAATCAATATGCTTTATTGAATGAACCAAAAAAGAGGTTTATAGAGGGTAGGGGAAGGAAGGCAAATAAATTATACATACATGGATTCTTGATATTTTGAAATGAATTGTCATGAGACCCTAAAACTCTGAATTCACAAAAACTAACATGTTTTGCTATTTCCCCTATGAGTTATTTACCAGGTAAGAAATAGTGTGCAAAGCAAATCCCTACTGAATTGCAGATGCTGACTTGATGAGCACTCTGCTTGGATAACTTCCTAGCTAAAATAGTCCCCTTCTAACCTTACTCTCCACACAGATCCCCAACTCTTATGCATTATAATTCAAATCCATGCCTCTGCAATAAACTCTGTTATACCCTGAATTTAAACTCTGTTAAACTGTTATAAACTCTGAACAATAGTAACTGTTAAAATCTGAATATTGTATCTAGGAATGACAAGGTTCGACTCTATGAGATGTGCTCTTATTTACTCAATTAGCTGATGATAATCTTTCTGAAATTAATATTCTGAATATAAAGTGTTTTCATTTTCACCTTGATACAATAGGAATGATGCTGGACAGAGTAGGTGTTCAAGTGTTTGCTGAAGATATAAATTAATTTCCCTTGGTGAAGTGAAATATAGAGATGATGATAAATTTCCTCAGGTCATAAGAGGAGCCAATAGTGGTATCTGATGTGGTGACCACACATAGGTTTTTCCTAGGAAAATCCCTATTTATATCTGTTTTCTCATTCAATCTGTCTTGAATTTTGGGAACAAAAATATCCAAATTTGGATGGTAAATTGTAAGATCACTTTCTGTCTACCTCTGATTTTATCTCTCTAGAAATTTGAAACTTATTAATTGGTTGTTTTATTTTTGTTTGGATTTTTTTTTTCCTGAAGTTGAGAAGGTAGTCTTTCTCTGAGAATTACAAAGTACTGAAAGTGAACTCTTATTGTAAGAAGTTCTCTCAATCCAGTGGGCACTTTGCCTCACAATTCAGACACTGAGTATTTCATACCCGTTAATTGCTAGAGTATTTAAATTAAGTCATTTTGAGTAACAGACTTTTTCTACATTTGCCAATCTTCCTGGCAGATATTTTAATAAATTATCTTTCCTTGTTCTCAGTCAGGTTAAGGAAATGGAACTGGCTTTCATTTTTGAGAATCTTAGATCTCAAGAGATTGTCAGTTCATGAAATTGGCCAATCAGTATGTGGACATATGTGTTAGTTTCTGCAGGTTGTCACAGAGAAGTGAAGTGAAGTGAAGTCACTCAGTCGTGTCCGACTCTTTGCAACCCCATAGATGGTAACCTACCAGGCTCCGTGGCCCATGGGATTTTCCAGGCAAGAATACTGGAGTTGTTTACCATTTCCTTCTCCAGGGGATCTTCCCAACCCAGGGATCGAAACCGGGTCTCCCGCATTGCAGACAGACGCTTTACCGTCTGAGCCACTAGGGAAGTCACAGAGAAAGAACAATGAAATTACCTGATAGATTTGCAAGAAAAGTGTGACCCTGCCCACATTTTCTATTTCTAGAGGAGAAAACTTCTATACTTCCAGTTTATGCTGAGGCTCAAGATTAGCCTACAAGGGCCAATGGAAGATAAACATTTATTCATTCATACATTCAGTGATATTTATTCAGTATTTGCTATGTTAACAAGCACAATTTCAGCTTCTAGCAGACACTGAGATAGATAAAACAGAGTATCAGGTTTCTAGCATCTTTTGATATATGGATGGGGCTGAAAAGCTAAGATGCTGTTTTCTCAAAGAGAAACAAATAAAAGGAAATAACATTTTAGAGCTACACAATTTTAAAAGGTCTCATGTTCCTAAATTTTCAGATAATCTTCTGTTGATCCTCAAAGCTATCTATGAAGAGCAAAATCATCTCTCCTGGGGGGTTTCTCTTTATACAGACTCATATTAATTTAGCAAAATATTGTGGCTTAGAAATTATTGTCAATTTCATTTTTATTTGCAGAGGAGGAAAAACAAAACTTTTTGTCTAACAGTGGAATACCAAATAATTCTTGAAATGGAAAATGACTTTTCAGATACCATTTTAGTGTCATTATGACTTTACCAAAGACAGTGTCCATCAAGCCGAATTATTGTTAACACTCTCTAGTGTAGTAAATCCAGAGTCCACTTGGTCACTTACTCCAGCATATCATAGCCTTTAATGGCAGTAAATATTTTTTAGGAACAAATGTTAAATCTCCTTCCCCATGTGAATGCTACATCTGATTCTCTTGTTTTTGGCTCAGTCAAGATAGAGATAATCTGGTTGCTCTCCTAGGAGTGTTAAGACTTCCCTTAATTAAACCATTGGCACATTTGTTGAGGTTCATAAGACTCTAAGGTCTTCCTTGGTGGCTTAGAGGATAGTGTGTCTGCCCACAGTGCGGGAGACTCGGGTTTGATCCCTGGGTAGGGAAGATCCCCTGGAGAAGGGAATGGCAACCCACTCTGGTACTCTTGCCTGGAAAATCCCATGAACGGAGGAGCTTGATAGGCTATAGACCATGGGGTCGCAAAGAGTTGGACACGACTGAGCGACTTCACTTCACTTCACTTCACATAAGACTCTAAATTATACCTTAGGAAATAAAACATGCTTGCAATAAACAGGAAAGTAAAACTTCCAAGCTATAGAAAGGCCAAAAGTATGGTCCAGGCCAAAAAATCCATTGGGAATAGGGAGCTAGGAAAAGGATCTTGGAGAGTATGAGACTCTTAACAGGCACTGAAGCAGAGGAGCTGAACAGAAACTGAACAGAAAAGAGAAGTCGTGGAGGTGAGGAAAGGCGTCATGGACAGAGTTCCATAAAAGAGTGATTTTTAAGCAAAATTCAATTTTAGTTATTCCTAATATCAGAAATCATGTGCTACCTAAGAGTATTTATTAAATAATTATAAGAATAATATTCTTATTAAAGAAAATGTCAATATAGTTAAGATAGGAAGAACAACCAAATTTACCTCTAATCAATCATGCTATACCTTCCCACCCATTATTGATGTTTTAGGGTAGGTGATTCCAGACTTAATCTGGGCATTTTTAAAGCATGGTCTCAACCACGTTTTATCATGTTGATCTTTCAATTTAATGCAGTAATAAGCATTGTCTATGTTAATATGCATTTATTTTATTCCATCATGTACATTTCCCATAGTTTTATTTGATAATTCATATATAGTTTTACCTTTGAACAAAATCCCATTCATTATTATTATAAATTGTTTTGCAGTTAACATCTTTGTTAACTGCATCTTTGTATATAACACATTTTTTCAGCATTCAGTCACTTCGGTGGGAAGTATAGAGGAATGAACAAAACACAGACTTTGGAGTTCAATCTAATTTTGATTTTTATTTCTGCCACTTATAGCTTGTGATTTTAGACAATGTATCTAACTTCTCCTGAGCCTTGGTTTCCTAAAATATAAATTGACCATCACTATAGTTACTCTGTAGTACTATATTGAAAATGGGAATTAATAATTGCAAAGTGTGAAGTGCTTAGAACAAGTGCTGGAGTGGATGTTCAATTAATGATGGTTATTATTTTTAATATTGTTATTAGTATTAATCTTGATACCATATGGATCCCCTTGAGGATAATTGGGATTACTGACTAAGACTATCTCTTGGAAGATGGGGGGATCCTGTAAGGAAAACATGAAAAATAAACTCAGAGATATTCATAGCTTGGTTTAGTAGGATCTGAGTGTCTGTTCAAATCCTGCTTCTTCACGTAAAAGGGAGCTCCTCTTAGTTCCTCTTCTAGGAGTTGTTTATGATTCTAAACAAGAGAGTGTTTTAAAGAAAGCAATATTTTCAAGAAATCAATAATTCATTTTGCTTTTTCTCCAGGTTAAACAACCCCAGTATTATTAACCTTTCCCTAACAGACTTTATGCTTTGCAGACAAATTCCTTTGAATTCTTCCTGTGGCTTTCCACTTGGTAGATATGACTTATATTTAAGTCTGTGATGTGGCTCCTCCCCAACTCAGTCCTCACCCTAATACAGATAACTCCTAGTTTGGAACAGAAAATTAAAAATTTGAATTTGCTAACATCAGAAAAACAAAAACAAGACCTCTATAATTGAATCCTGATTCCATATCTTGGTCTAGCAAAATTAATTAAATGTCCAAGATTTGAGAGGAGACTGTATAAAATACTTTGGTAGGTATTTTATTGCTGAACTCTTAATATACATATATTCATGTAGGTCCTTCAGAGATTTATTCTCTCAATTACCAATCAAAGAACTCGTAAAGATAGAGGCAGTGGACCAGGCAGGATTAGAGCTGCCTAGGAAGACAGATGCACTCTCTACAGCGCCTGAGCCTTAAACAACCTCACCCGCTGCTCACTCCTGGACCAAATGATGGCTGAGAAAGCTGCTCAGGATGACCCATTTAGACTTTTAAAAAGCTACAGTTCCCTCTTATTAGGATTAATTAAGATTTAGACTAAATGGGTTACTTTTTAAATCTTATTTGTAAGAAGTCAGAAAGTAATTCTTTTAAGGCAGAAAAAAAAGTAAGCAAATATAATATTTAAAAGTCATTGAGCCATTCTTTGTTTCTTTTCAGGAAAAAAGAAACAGTCAGATAAAGGACATGACCTTACTCGATTGTGGACACTTTTATTGAAATCCATAAACATTGTGACTGCCTGCTTGGAATTGGATTTATTTCACTTCTTTCATTGGCATGAATGGCAGTTGTGAAGGGCATTTGTTTGTGGGATTTTCTAATATTCTTAAAGAAGGCTTTCAATAGCATTGCACTATCTATATTGATTTGCTTTCCCACAGATATATCAAAACTTTCACTGAAGTAATTAAAATAATATTTACAATATTGTTTTACTATGTATGATAATGTGTCATGCTCATGCTTGGTCACTCAGTCACATCTGACTCTTTATGACCCCTTGAACTCTAGTAGCCCACCAGGCTCCTCTGTCCAGGGAATTTTCCAGGCAAGAATACTGGAGTGGGTTACCATTTCCTCCTCCAAGGGGTCTTCCCAACCCAGGGATCAAACCTGCATTTTCTGCGTCTCCTGCATTGGCAGCCACTGAGCTGGGAAGCCCCTTAGGACAATGTAAACATTAAAGCACTGTGAGCTCAGGAAATTAACATATACAAGTCACATAAAATATCTTCAAATAAAAACACTTTTTCATTTTCCTAATATTGAAATACGACTATATCATTTTCTTCTTAAACTCATCTTCCATTGAAGGTATGTCCTAGAACTTCGGACAGATATGTTTTCCTGTCCTCCAGGATATCCTGCCATCTATTATCAATTATTGGTAACCAAATATTTGAAAACATTACGGGGATTTCCATTTAAAATTATCCAATGTTAAATTACCTTATAATGGCACCCCACTCCAGTACTCTTGCCTGGAAAATCCCATGGACGGAGGAGCCTGGTGGGCGGCAGTCCATGGGGTCACGAAGAGTCGGACACAACTGAAGAGACTTAGCAGCAGCAGCAGCTCATCTTTAATAAAATAAAAAAAAAAAGTGAGGAAGAAGGAAGCAGAACAGGACACAGTCTATGTCAAGGGGGAAAGGTAAAGTGAGAGGGCAGGTATTTGAGCACTGGAGTTTGATGTTTGATGTTTACAAAGAGCCATAGCTAGGGGATATGCCAATTCTATATGTCAGTATTTAGTAACCATTTTAAAAAAGTTATTACCTCCTGATTTTTTTTATTTTTTTTTTGCCTTTTAAGGCATTTTTTTTTCCTATCTCTGTCCCCTCCCTATAAAATTTTAGTACCAAAGGTATACTGAGTATCTGCTTTTTTTTTTAACTATATATACATCTGTTTTTTAAACTTAAAAAGAGTAAGTTTCTTTTTTCTTTTTCCCTCCCACTTATGTTTACTCCATTGGGAGTGATATTGAGAATCCATGTTCTATGTAAGCTTCCTGTGAGAATTCATGTTCTATGTGCCTAAGAAATAATTTGTGGACTCACTGTGGCTCAACAGAAGTTATGTATATCATAAAGAGCTGGCAAAAGTCAGGGCTATTTGAATGGAAAAGATGAGAGCCACTGTCCTTCATTTTGGGTTTATATGGAGGAGGAAACCCCAAGGTTCTTTTGGCAGAAACTACCATGTACCACATTGTCAGCATGAGGTCAGCTTTGAGTTCATCTCCTGTCCATGGAGTGGGACTTTCCCTTCTACCCATGAGATTCACTCACTGATTCCACTAATGCTCACTCATCAGCTTCTATGTTGGATGTTAAGGTGGTGTTTATCACCTGGCTATGGAAAGTATCCATAAAATCAAAAGTGTGTCATGTACTAGTACCACTAATACAATTTTTCAAATAATTCTACTCATTAGGCTTTTGCTGGTGTCTTTTAATATAATCAAGGTCAATTATTGTATCTTTTTAGTAGTCTTACATAGCAATTTAAAAAGTTAGACTCTCAATTTGAGGGTTCCTTCATGAGTGAGAGGCATGCTTCAGAGTCTGTGTCTGTTATGAGTTGAATTGTAACCCCACCTCACCCCCCAAAAGAGATACATTAGAAGCCTAACCCTCATTACTTGAGATAGCACCATTATTTGGTGACAAGGTCTTTACAGTTCAACTGAGGTCATTGGAGTGAACCCTATCTAATCCAGTATAACCAATTTCCTTATAAAAATCTGGGCAGTCTACTAGTCTTCTTGGACTGCTGAAAGAAAATACTAGAGACTGAGTGGTTTAAACTACAAAAATATATTTCCTCGCAATTCTGTAATCTAGAAGTTCAAGACCAATGGGCCATCAGAATAGGTATCTGGTGAGACCTCCTTTGCAGGCTTGGAGATAGCCATTACTCACTGTGTCCTCCTGTGGCTTTTCTTCTGTGTTCATGCAGAGAAAAACAGATATTTCTCTATTCCTTGTCTTTTCAGAATCCTATCAGATTCTCACCCCTATGATATCATCTAACTTCTTATTACTTACCTTTAGGGCCTTTCTCCAAATACAGTCACAACGTGAGTTAGAACTTCAACATATGGACTGGTGGTTTGGGGAACACAATTAAGTCCATAAAGACACGAAGACACACACAGAAAAATGATGATGTGAACTGACACAGGGAGATGGACAAGCCAAGGACAAAGGCCTGGAATATGGCACTAAGCTTTAGATTTATATCCTCCAGAACTCTGAGGGTATACATTTCTATTGTTTAAACCATCCAGCTTGTGGCATTTTTGTTAAGGCAGCCCTAACACGTTAATGCAGCATGCGTCCCATGGTCTGGTCTCATAAAGCAGAAGTGGTCTAAGTTAGCCTTGTGGTCATTATATTGAGACACTTGAGGTCAAGCTCAAAGGAACAAAAGAAAAGTAAATTGAGCCCAAGTCATAGGAATCAAATTGTGAAAGCTTTTATCAAACCGATAACTGGTCCATCATTCTGCTTTTGGCAAATAAATTCAGACTTAGCTGTTCCTGTGAGGTACTGTTCGTTTTCTGGCATTCTGGAACAGTTATTATGAGGACAAAGGAAACTGTGGAAGCTTAAATGGAAAAATCAGATGAGGGTCATCAAAGTCAGGGTGGGGAAGAAAGGGTAGCCCAAAGTATGAGGCTGCGTGAACAGAGTAGAAATTACAGATAAGGTTGCTTTAAGGACACTAGTGAAGATAAAGAACCTTTGGAATGGAGAAATGAATAAGGATCCTGAAAAGTAATGAATTACCTAAAAGAGTTGAAGTGAGAGTAAAATGTATTTTGTTGAAAATTTCCAGAGAGCACAGGTATCTGGCTGTGCAAAGTGATCAGGAATCGGACAATGAGAGATTAGCAAGTGACATATTGCATATTCCCAGTAAAGATTATTTCTTTTGTTACCTTTCAAGAGCAAATGTTCCTAGCTGCCCATGAGACCAAATTACTGGGATTCTTGGTCTCCCTTTAGTAAAGTGTGTTATTTTCTGCTTTAGCACTCTGGGTAAAAGACAACCTCTTTTACACAAAAACATGGAGCCAGAATTGACTGATGTGATAGTGTAGGATTAACAGAAAATGACAACATACAAGGCTTCAGAGATTTGAAGAGGAAACAATGACTTTTAGCCATCTTAATACAACTCATTCTTTTTGTAGTAATTTTTAGAGGTCTTTTAGAGGACTCCTAATTCTACTTTTCTATGTCTGGTAGAAAATATTTCCCCCGTATTATTACCATTAAAAAAATATTGCCAAAGATACAGATATCTCCATATTATTGTGCTATGGGACAGCACAGTTTTGGCCCTCTGTTTCAACATGTATTTTCACTATTCAAAGTAGATTTCCTTTTCTATTGTGGTTGTTGTGTTAGTATATAATGGAAGTTGTTTGCTTTTGCTAAAGCAGGAGAAAAAAAAAATGGAGTGAAATCAACCATGATTTTTTTCAATGCTAATTTTTCCTGCAGAGATTGTTACTGATGATATGGCAGAAAACATATTGCTGTATTAACAAGGTCACTCAGTCACAAAATCCTATTAATGTGGAAAATAACAGAACCAAGCTGTGTGGTGACAAGGAAGACAAATTCTCACCTTGTATTCTTAAGATTCCTTGTTCACATTCACACGGATGGCAGGGAAGCTGTGAATAGGTTCAGGAGGTGTGCATGACTCTGTAAGAAATATAATTTATATATCATCAGTATTGACCATTTTCCAATTTTATTTGTTTTTTACTTTTGGCAAAAATAATCATTGCAAGCTAAGTCAAGAAATATTTTCTAATTTATATTCATATTAAAGACTTATCTACAGAAGTATGAAAGGAACCTGCTGAGTAGAAAATTTCAAACTAAACATATACATTCATAATATCCCTGACATATTTACTTATTTTAGAAGTAAAAGCACCAAATAGTCATTTGCATTTTGAATGATAGCAAATGCATTTCAGATTTAGTTGTCAATTTAATGAAGCCTCAAATATTGATTTTAGAAAAACAGTAAAGTAGGATATAAAATAAAAAGGATCATTATAATGGTACCCCAGAGGGAATAACTATGGTCACTTCAGTCAATGATAAACTCATTTTAGTGGTGTGGACTAGACAAATAAAAATAAAGATTATCTTGATTTAGGTTAAGCTGGGAAAGAAATCTTGCAGGTTTATGGCTTCATAAATTGTTCTGAATGTTTAACATCCCATGAAGAAGAAGCAAACAATGAAGATACTTCATTCATGAATACAAAATCAGTATACTCAGGCAAAAGCCCTGTAATTCAGATGTAGCGTCATTATCCATGTTTGCATGACTGAAGGGCCTTCTTTGATTTTTCTCGAAGCATTTCCATGTGGACATTACGGACCAGTTAACTTTGTGTTTTAAACACCTACAGCTCTGTCTGACTTAATGGCATTGTAGTTAACTGACGCTTTTGTATACTAAGTTATTTGTTTTATGCTTTGACTTTCTGTGGATTACAGATAAATTACACACATATTGAAAATACACGATTCTTACATAGAGTGGTAACAACTAACTGAATCCACCAAATTCTTTCATTTCTCACTGGAAATAGGAGGAAATTAACATTAGATGTTTTAGAAAAAAAGAAAAAAATTACTTGTTTTATTAACTATCAGACTGACACAAAGCAGAATTACAAAAGAATTAAGTTTTACATCTATTTCTCAGTCAGTAATAAGCATGCCGTGGCAAGGTTCTCTTGAAATCCAGAAATAAGTCAATCTTGTCTTTCAATGGATCTGGAAATTTCTCAATGAATGCAGCATCATGACAGGTCCCACATAGTTAAACCTATGTCAACCCTCTTTCTGAGTATTCTATTCAAATAGAATTTCTGGAATAGATAACTAAATAAAGTAGAAGTTTGATACAGGCTTGTCAATGGTTCATTTCAAAATTTCTTTGTTGCCTACTGTGGTAAGTTATTTTGGAATTTGGTTCTTATTTCCAGTAAATTCAGTTTACCATGAGAGTAAGAGCTAGATACATATAAAAAGTCCAGATTAAGAAATAATATTATAGGTTTAAGGGCAAATGATTGTTCTAAATGGATCCAGCTTAAGAAGAGAAGGATGGTATCACTATGACATGAAAAACGGGCCATGAAGGACTGTGGAATTTGACTAGTTGAATTTTGAAGAAGACAACTTATTTGATAGAATTAGCATAAAGAAAAGAGTCAGAAAATAACACTAGAGGTTCAGCAAATTAGAACTGTTGGGGAAGTGTGTAATTTCTATGGTTCTGTCTCATCACAACAAAAATTTGAAGCAACGGACCAGCGTTAAAGCCCTTGGATAGACTATGTCACAGCTCTCAGACAGATCAGTGTTACAGCTCAGTTTTATTTAGAAAATAAAGGAAAATACATCCTTGAGGCATGAGGGCATGCAGACCCAAAAGACACGAAGAGAAGAGAGAGAGAGAGAGAGAGAGAGCGAGTGAGCAAGCGAGCGAGCGAGGAGCAAGAGTGAGAGAGAGCACAAGAGAGAGGCCCCCGCCCTTTGGCTCCTCTTTTTATATATATTTTTCCTCCCCCCTGGGCCTGCCCTATGTAAATTGGGCTAGCCAGGAGTGCTGTTTGTTCTACCTGAGGTCCTCACTCTGACCCTTGGACCTTCCTTTGTTCTATTTTTGTGGGCTTTTCCCTTCTATGTCTTTTAGCCACTGCCATTCTGGACTCCTTTTTCCTATTCTACCTACCTAACACTCCCCCTTCAAGAGGTGGGAGGCCCTGTTCTTTGGGAATAG
This sequence comes from Redunca redunca, assembly GCA_006410935.1. Classification (NCBI taxonomy): domain Eukaryota; kingdom Metazoa; phylum Chordata; class Mammalia; order Artiodactyla; family Bovidae; genus Redunca; species Redunca redunca. The sequence goes on along the minus strand of SJYQ01002095.1, from coordinate 342,716 downwards.
GGGTGTCGAGCTCTTTCTGGCTACTTCCCGCTGAACTGGGACGGTGGGGGGCATTGGGCCTCCCCCTCTTGCTAGTCTCAAGTCTCAGAGTCCTTGTAGCCATGTCCATCTAAGGGTGAGTGATATTTTCCATGGTCAGCTGTAGTTTTATATCTTTGTTGAATTGGTATTGCATGTTGTAGCTTGTTGACCTGGGCAGAGACAAAACAGGTTAGACAATTGATAATACATGGAGCAATCATAAGCAGCATCTATGTGGCATAACAAGGACTAGTAGAGGCATTAGCCAACTCCAAATTCCCATCACCAGGATGGCTCAAGTCCCTCCTTGTTCAGCGATCAGAAGATCTGTCTCCTGTCTGTTTTGCAGTACAACCCCTGCCAAGCTGTGTTGGCTCTTTAGAGGTGTCCTGAGATATCTTATCCCCAGAAACTAGATTTTGGGGGTATTCATTAGAATGGCACTCATTTGTAGTTCTATAGATATCTGAGATCTCCCAGGGGCTCACAGGTATATTGAGTGTCCTATTCTGTTTTATTCCACAGCTTGATTCATGAGTAGTGAAACCAAGAGTCATGTCCTGGTACCTTGACTGCTGTGGGCGTAGAAAGTATTACAGGGTAGGGGCTTTTCCATGTGGGCTGGAGTTGAGGCTTTGGGGACCATCTTTCTAGACTTTATTTAGGACTTAAGTCCCTGGAGCCTATAGTGGTGACTCCTTAGAATCTTTTGGGTCCTGGTTTACACCTTACAAGTGTATATCCTGTTGGAATTGCCCAATGGCCATGGTATAAGACTGGAGGATCTGAGCTCTGGATCTAGGAAGAGATCATTGACATAAACGAAAGATTTCCCATATAGCATCTCATAACTAAGACCTACCTGATCCTTAGGTGCAATATGGGTGTGCAGAAGAGCTCTTGATAAAGCCTCCTTCCATCCCAGGGAGGTCTCCTGGGTTATCTTTTTTATTGCTGATTTTAAGAATTGGTTGGTTCTTTCTACTTTTACTGGAGACTGAGGCCTCCAGGCACAATGGAGATAATAAATAATGCCCAACACTTTAGAGACCCTTTGGGTGAACTTAGAAGTAAATGATATCCCATTGTCACTTTGTAATGACTTGGGAAGACCAAATCTCAGAATGATTTCATGGAGAGTTTTTGTGTGTGTGTGTTTGTTTTTAATTTTTTACCACCTCCTCAGCCTTTCAGTCTGGGTGGGAAAGCCTTTAATCCATCCTGTGAATGTATCTATCATGACTAATAGGTATTTATACCCTTGAGAAACTGGCATCTGGGTGAAGTTCATCTGCCAGTCCCCTCCTGGGTAGATCCCACGTTGTTGGACACGCTGGGCCAGCTGGGGTCTTCGAGCTCCTTGGGGGTTGTTTAATTGGCATGTGGGACAAGAGGAGACGACTTGCCTTATACTCGTTTGGAGGCCTATTCCTCGGAAGGACCTTTCTAGTAATCTTTGGAGGCCCTTTTCCCCTAAATGAGTGGTGACATGTAAGGAGTTAACCAGCTTCCACTGGAGGTTCCCAGGCAGAAAAAGGAGTCCCTCCTTTTGAAACCACCCCAAATGATCTTCTTGAAAGTCCTCACTCTTAGCTTTAAGAGTCTCACCTTCAGTATATGAAGGAGTTTCTGGCAAATTAATCTGTGGAAATATGGTGGCAATTCCTTTTAGGTCATGGTTCTGTAATGCTGCTCTCTTAGCTGCCTGATCAGCTGCTTGGTTCCCTTGTGCCACTTCTGTGCTCCCTTTTTGGTGTCCTTTACAGTGGGAGACTGAAACCTCAGTGGGCAGATGGACTGCCTCCAAGAGCCTAAGGATTTGATCATCATATTTGATTGGGGACCCTTGGGTGGTCAAGTGGCCTCTTTCTTTCCAAATAGCAGCATGTGCATGTAGCACCAGAAAAAGCATACTTGGAGTCAGTGTAAATGGCCACTCTTTCTCCTTTCCCAGCTCTAAAGCTCAAGTCAGGGCTATGAGCTCAGCTAATTGGGCTGAAATACCTGGTGGCAAAGGTTTAGCCTCTATGGTCTCAAAATGGAGCATATCCAGCTCTTCTTTTTCCATCCAAGACAAAGCTGCTTCCATCAGTGTATGAGATTTCTTCAGGATCGGTCAGAGGATATTTTGATAATCCCTCTTGGGGTTTTGTCCAGTGGTCCAAGGTTTCTAGGCGTGAGTGAAAGGGGAGAGAGCCCTCGGGGGTAGGCAGGAGGGTGGCTGGCTTAAAAACCTCACAAGAGGATATAGTGAGGCGTGGGTTTTCCATCAGCACTACTTAATAATCTGAGGGTTCTTTGATCAGACATCCATAAATGACCTCTTTCATTTAGGAATTGTTTCACTTGGTGGCTGGTAAAAATATTTAGTTTGCCCCCAAAGGAGAGTTTTAAAGCATCTTCTATCAGGGTTGCAACAGTTGCCAGATTTCGAAGGGAGGGAGGCCAGCCTCAGGCAGTTGGTTTGAGCCTCTTGGATAAGTAAGCTACAGACTCGGGCTCAGATCCCATGAGTTAACACTCCCAAGGCTATTCCCTCTCTTTCATGGACATAAAGTTGCAATGCTTTCTCTGAGCCTGGCAACCTCAAGGCAGGTGCTTGAGTTAAGACTTGTTTTAGTGTAGCCTCTGCCTTCTTTTGAGGAGTTCCACACATCACTGGGATTGAATCATCCCGTCCCTTTAAGCTTTCATATAAGGGCTTGGCAATTAGACCATAGTTGGTTATCCAGATTCCACAATACCCATTTATTCCCAGGAAAGCTTGCAATTATTTTTGAGTCATGGGGGAGGGTAACTGGAGGATTCCTTGTACTCGATCAGAGGACAGCCTCCTGGACCTGTTAGTAATCTGAACTCCCAGGTAAGTGACCTTTGTCTCAACCATCTGTGCCTTAGCCTGGGAAACTTTATATCCCCTCTCTGCCAAAAAGTTTAGAACCTGAATTGCATGTTGTTGGGCAATATGGAGATTGCTCATTTTTTCTCATCTAGAGAGCAGATTAGTAGGTCATCTATACATTGTAATATTTTCCCATTAGGTCCCAGGTCCAGATCTAGGAGATCTTGGCTAAGAGCCTGTCCAAACAGGTGGGGGCTATCTCTGAACCCCAGGTAATAGTGCCCAAGTCATCTGTTGGTGTTTTTCTCTTGGAGCATCTCACTCAAAGGCAAAAAGATATTGGGAATCTTTAGCCAGTGGTATGCAAAAAAATTGCATCTTTGAGATCCAAGACTGTAAACCACTTGGAACTGGGTGGGATTTCTCCCAGTATTACATAGGGATTGGGTACTGTGGGATGGAGGGGGATTATGGCTTCATTTATGATCCAGAGATCTTGAACCATTTGCCAGGTTCCATCCTTTTTCTTTACTGAGAGGATTGGGGTGTTACATGCAAATTGGTGGGGACCAATAGCCCACAAGCAAGAAATTTATTTATTAGAGGCTATAGTCCCTCCTGAGCCTCTCTTCTGAGTGGATATTGTTTCTGGTTAGGAAACCGAGTTGGCTCTTGGAGGACAATGATTGGTTCAGCTTGGTGGGCTCATCCAGGAGTCCCCTGGTCCCACACCTGGGGTTAATTAGAGGAGAGGGTCTATTGGAGAGGGTGTAATGTGTTCTTCAGTGGTAACCAGAAGCTGTAGGGCTCTAGGGGCTGGAAAGCTTCCCATCATAAGGGTGGTCCCCAGTTTAGTGAGTATATCTCTTTCCAACAAGGGAGTAGGGCACTCAGGGATCACCAGAAACTGGTGGGAAAATATTTGTCCATCCCAGCAACAAAGAAGTGCTTGGGTGAATCTTTTAGTAGTTGTTTTTCCTGTAGCACCCAAAATGGTACAGGTTTGGGAGGAGAAGGCTCTGGAGTAGGAGGTCAGGGCAGAGTAGGTAGCCCCTGTGTCAACCAAGAAATTCTTGGAACTACCTGCCACATCAGTTGCACCCTTGGCTCCAGCCCCAAGATGGTTATCTGTGACAGGCGGGCTGGCTGGAGCAGGCCACTTCAGTCCTGTTGAACCATTCTGAGGGAAGGCTTGGCACTTGACCTTGAGGCTCTTGTGTCCCAAGGGCAGAGTGCTGCCCAGGTCCCAGTTGATGGCATTTGTAGCAAGCCATTCTAGGAGACTTGTCATGGTTTGGACACTCTTTGGCCCAGTGCCCCACCTGTCTACAGATAAGGTATTTGCCTCGTGCCTTGTCCTTCAAGGACTTGGGGTTTGCCATAGGGCTTCCCTGGAGGGTGGCCAGCATCTGGGCATGCCTTGTCTCTTTCCTTCTCTCCCTCTCCTGGGCCTCAGCCTCCCTCTCCTGTTCTCTGTTATAAAAGGTATTGGTGGCTGTGTGGACCATCTCATCTAAAGAGGGAGCAGGGTCCTGCTGCTATAGCTGTTGTAACTTTATCCTGATGTCTGATGCACATTGGGACAGGAATTTGTCCTTTAAAATCACCTGTCCCTTGTAAGAGTCTAAGTCCAGATTGGTAAACTTTTGGAGGGCCTCTTTTAGCCTTTCCAGAAAGGCAATGGTATTCTCATTGGGCTCCTGAGTTATTGCTGAGACTGGGCACAGTCCCACAAGTAGTAGGCTTCCTTCTGTTATGGGTGGACTTCCTTAGGGGTGAGTCTTTCTGAAGCTTATCCTACCCAGTACTGTTGCAACCTGAGAGCCAGGTGTCCCTGGGTCAGGGTGCAGATCCCCAGGCCAGCTGAGGCATGACAGCCTCCTGGAGATTGAGTCCCCAGGCAGGTCGAGGCATGTCAGCCTCCTGAGAATTGGGTCCCTGGGCAGGTCAAGGTGTGATGACCTCCTGCGACCCCCAGACTGGAGTTGGGCATCGCCAATGTCTCCAGCATGACCAGTGCTGGGTAGAATTGAAGGGTTGTAATTTTAACTCATTGCCAGTTTGTTCACCACAGATGGGAATAGATATCATGATGTAAAGCAGTCCAAGCCTGTGCGCTGAGACTGGGGACCTGGTGAAACAGTCATAAGCCTTATCCTTTTACTGCTTTAAGAGCTTGTAAGTCACTGATTTCCTCCCTTAATCCTGCAGAAGAGCAGGTTAAGGTGTCTGAAATGGTAAACATTTCATTGTCATAGACCCACTTTATGTAATAACAGAAGTAATGACAAGGGAGTGGGTTATCTAGCCCTGTTAGGGGCATTAAAGTATTTTAATAATAGGCTGGGTGGAGCAATGTTGCCTACAAGGGTCCTGGTTGTAAGAGTTAGTAATTGGCTTAAGAACAAATTGGTAAGAGGCAACAGACCAGATGGTACATAAAAGTGGAGAGGAGATTTGATCCAGGGGTACGTTTGTAACTTTAGGAGAAGAGTGGTGAGGATTTGGGCCCAAATGGCCTGCAGGGCTGACTCCCAAAGTGGCCAACATTATCCGTCGGAGCCCAATTGCCTTTGAAGGGATGCCCAACAGATGGACTTCCAGCAGGCATCGTGTGCCTGTCGCCTGCCCTAGTGGGTCCACTGAGAGATGCTGTTGTTGCACATGTAGGAAACATGGAAGATGAAGGCCTGAATATCTAGAGGGACTGGATATTATACAGTATTTCCCTCCCAAGGGCCAGTAATTTTCTGGTTGTCCCTCCAGAAGATTGTACAGGCAACGTTGTGGGCCCAGATGGGGCTCAGGGGAAGAGCATGAAACAGAAGGGAAGGGGACAGCGCACAGTTTTTGAAAGAATGACATATCACAAGGGCATAACATAAACCAACTAAAGTCAAATGGGTACAAGATGACAAGTCACATTCAAGTAAACCTTAATCCTCAATCGGCCAGCTAAATGACACACCCAGAGGTGACAGGACAGCTCCAAGCCACTGTCGAAAGATGGAGGAGTAGGTGGTTCCCCAATCCTGGGGATGATCCTCCCACTCATTAGCATATGAATTCACCCCACTCAGAAAAACCTAGCCAGACCACATTCCATGGCCTAAGTATTTGCCCTCTGCAATGGCCCATACCCTGCAGAGAGTGCTTCTTTCTGAATCCTAACAAATCAACCTCTTACCTATCGCTGTGTCTCTGAGTTTTTGCAATGAGACTTCAGAGCCCGAGTTTCATTAGGTCCTGAAGCCAGGCATCATGGGTTTTGGCTGGGCTCAAGTCCCGGGAGAGAGGAGTTGAAGAATGGGAGGAAAAAGCAGTGGGAAATGCGTGGCTAAGGAATCCCCTTCATAGCCTGCTGGAAAGTCTGCTAAATACCTAACCTGTGCTCACAATTTTCATTGGCCTGATCCTTGGCACAGAGAAGATTAAGGACAGAAGAACCCCCACCAGCTTGAGTAACAGCTACTGGGGCTCAGCAGATAGTGCCTTTGGGACATACCAAGGAGTAGCCTTTCCAGAGTCCTTCAATTTCACCACTGCCACTCGCCTGTTTGCGGGGGATTCAAGGAAACAAGAAATGACAGGTTGTAAAGGAATTAAGATTTTGTTAGGCATATGTCCCTCCAGCCATAGGAGCAAGGACCTCCTACAGTAACCAGAGGCCTTCCGGAATCTGAGACTGAGCCATGTGAAATTTCTGCTGAGTTCGTTTTTTGCTGTCCCAAGTTCCAGCATGCTGGGCTTCTTGTCACTTCCCCTGCACTGGGTTTTCTTTGCGTTCAGCTCCCACTTGGGGAGCTTTCACCGAACTGGGCTCCTGCTGTACTTGGCTTCCTCCTTGAGCGGGCCACACCAAGGTTGTTTCAACGAGGTTAAATCAGAGTCACGGCACCATAGATGTTGGGGGAGTGTGTAATTTCCTCGATTCTGTCTCATCACAACAAAAATTTGAAGCGACGGACCAGTGTAAAAGCCCTCGGACAGACTGTGTCACAGCTCTTGGACAGGTCAGTGTTACAGCTCCATTTTACAGCTCAGTTTTATTTAGAGAATAAAGGATAATACATCCTCAAGATGCGAGGGCATGCTGACTGAAAAGACATGGAGAGAAGAGAGAGAGAGGGAGCACGAGAAAGAGAGCGAAAGACCCCCAGGCCTTGGCTCCTCTTTTTATGGTGTTTTTTGTTGTTGTTGTTGTTGTTTTTGCCTCCCCCTGGGCCTGCCCTCTGTAAATTGGGCTAGCCAGGAGTGCTGTTTATTCTACCTGAGGTCCTCACTGGCTCCTGGGACTTGTTTTGTTCTGTTGTTGCAGGCTTTTCCCTTCCTTGTCTTTTAACCACCGCCATTCCAGACTCCTTTTTCCTGTTCTAACTACCTAACAGAACCATACCCAGAGAGCTGAGAGTAAATAGAATAGGTTGAAATAGATATTAGTTTTTAAAATAAAAATATATTCAAATAAGTCATGAATTAGAAAAACTGTAAAACTGCTGAATAAATTGAAGAACTGGTTCTTTATGAAGAACAATATTGTAGGTAAACCTTTTACAAAGATAATTGAGAAAAAGGAGATGAATTTTTAAAAATACTAGAATAAGGAAATGGATATAAATCCAATACAAAAGGACTTCTATGAAAATAAGATACCATCTGCTCAACCAGAAACAAATCAGATTATAAAACTGCAATAATAAAATGGAGACAAGTTGGTACAAGAATAAACTTATGGACTAATAAAATTGGGGAAAATATCCATAAAGAAGTCCAGATACCAATATAAACTTAATACTTTATAAAAATGGCAATTCAAATCAATTAGAAAAATTATTCAATAACTAATGTCAAGTAACTAACTGATAAGTTAGGAGAAAGCTAGTTAGATATTTTTCTCACATCATACACTGTGTAGGGACATAAGTAAAATCTTAAGAAAAATTTTAAATTGTTAAAAAAATTATAGTTAAGTATACATTCTTGGTATGGCAAAAAGGCATTCTGAAAATGGCTCAGTTTCTACAACCAGCCACTTTATTTTAAACTTAAAAAATTATTAATTTTAGTAATAATAAAAAACTAATTTTATTAAAACAAGTAAGGAGACAAAAAGCCAAAGAAATCTATTTAGAAAACAGCAGAACAGGAACTGCTTTGTATAAATGGTTAAGGAAGTAAAATCCATTCATAGCCTCTACTTTTTAGTAGCTAAAAATCTAAACTATGTGTCATTGACATGGTATACTTACACACATAAATACACACACATTTGTATTTGAATGTGTTTTTGGATATGTGTGTGTGTATATGTGAATGCATGGATACAAGCATGCACATATAATATATACACACATACAAATATCTCTAAGAGTTTTTATTTACAGCCAAAAAAAAAAAAGAAAAGATTTGAGGAATGTTTGAAAGGATACCCATTTAATCTCAAATTCCCTAGGAAGCTTGAGCAATAAAAGGTCTGAATTCAAGTACTGTGTGGTACAAATCATACTTAGGAGCCTTCTTCACTGTCATGGTTACCAACCCTCTCAGATCAAACAGAACTCAGTTGGGTCCTTTCATTGCAGGTGCTGCTTGTGAAAATTAAACGAGACCATATCTGCGAGAGCAGAGCAGAAACTTCACTGTTGATCAAGGAATAAACAAAGAAGGATTCACGCTCTAAAGGCTCCTTCTCCCCGAGGGAAGGGGGAGGCCAGAAACTTTTGAGAGGTAAGAGATAGGTGCAGCCATCAGAATTCCAGGAAAGGGGCGGCAATTTCTAGAATAGTTGGAGCGTGCACTTTGGGCTTCTCTGCCAGGGCACTAATTAGGGGGAGGTCTTAGTGTGGTAATAAGGCAAAGGCAAACCTTCCCACACTTTTGGTCTCATCTGCGTGGCGCTACCTTCCTGGTCAGGCTGCTGCCTTGGCCTTTTGGGTTCTGGGTGGTTCTGCAGTTTTGCATATGTGGCACCTGACTTAATTTCTGTTACACAAGCACAGTGGTGGGCATAGTCTAATGGACTGGGGTGCAGAAAAAATGAAGGTAGGTTAGTCTGTGTAGAAGAGTGGATCTCTTCCCGCTGACTGCCTTGCTGCCTCTGGAAATGTTCTCACTGCCTCTGCTGAAAAGGCTTCACCTGTGTCCTTGATTCTTTGCATCACTTCGAATGAGCCAAACTTGGATTTTGTATCCTTGACCTGGCTACAAGGTAAGTGGAACAGCTACTTGATTGTAGCTTCTTTAGTGAGAGGCAACCACGACAGTGACTCCTCTGTCAAAAACAGGAAGAACCGTGGATTTGCAGGCTTGCATGTGAGAGTGCTGTGAGTGTGTTTATGTCTCTTTGCTTAGGTAGCATTTGATATTATTTTGCTAAGTGTAAATCATATTGTCAATAACTTTGGGTTTAAAGTATCTTACACAGTGGTTAGCGAAGTATTTTGGTGTATACACCAATATATAATTGTGTTGCATGCAAAAGATTTTTCCCTCACTCAAGAATGTGTAGTCTGGGAGATAAAGCTAGCTTATGTGAAAAACATCTAAGGAATACTGTAAGACAGCCTATATTGTTTGCAGTTATTGATTCAGTTGACGATTGCTGGTGGAAATAGAGTAATTTAAGTGATTTGAAGAACTGAAAAGGCTTCATAGAAAAAGTACTATCTTGAAATGGATTTTGAAAGATGGATAATATTTATTACATATTGTCTACAAGTCAGTGTGTGGACAAATATGCTTGCAGTAGTAATTATATGTTCATTCAAGTCAAGATGCACTTGATTAGTGAGTTGGTTAGTAAACTGTGTTTAGCTCATTTCTTGGGTAGATTCAATTCTTCTCAAATAATCCACTGATTTTTGAGCTAAAATAAATCCAGTTACTTATAAATAAACTTTTAATGAGGTAAGTGTACATAAAGAGTAGTGTACAAGTTATGTGTATACATCTTGATAAATATTTATGAAGTAAACAGACAAGCACACAGATTAGGAAACATACAATTTTCAGTTTCCTAACAACCCCAGTTGTGGCTTATAATCACTGCCTTCACAAAGCTAAAGGGTATCTTGATATCTCTTGCCATTCAGTTCAGTTAAGTCACTCAGTCGTGTCCGACTCTGCGACCTCATGAATCACAGCACGCCAGGCCTCCCTGTCCATCACCATCTCCCGGAGTTCACTTAGACTCACGTCCATCAAGCCTGTGATGCCATCCAGCGATTTCATCCTCGGTCGTCCCCTTCTCCTGCCCCCAATCCCTCCCAGTATCAGAGTCTTTTCCAGTGAGTCAACTCTTCGCATGATGTGGCCAAAGTACTGTAGTTTCAGCTTTAGCATCATTCCTTCCAAAGAAATCCCAGGGTTGATCTCCTTCAGAATGTACTGGTTGGATCTCCTTGCAGTCCAAGGGACTCTCAAGAGTCTTCTCCAACACCACAGTTCAAAAGTGTCAATTCTTCGGCGCTCAGCCTTCTTCACAGGCCAACTCTCACATCCATACATGACCACAGGAAAAACCATAGCCTTGACTAGACAGACCTTAGTTGGCAAAGTAATGTCTCTGCTTTTGAATATACTGTCTAGGTTGGTCATAACTTTTCTTCCAAGGAGTAAGCGTCTTTTAATTTCATGGCTGCAGTCACCATCTGCAGTGATTTTGGAGCCCAAAAAAATAAAG
>SJYQ01002095.1:318313-328842 GCA_006410935.1 Redunca redunca | reverse complement strand
AGGGAGCACGTTGAATTTTTACATACCTATCAAGATCTTATATTTGTTTTGTCTATCTCTTCTTTAGATTTTTTTCCATTTCTGAGGCTTCTAAAAACAAATCAATGGTGACAGGTCATTTCGCTTGTACTTCTATCAGTATATATTGTTTTAAATGTAAATGTTTTCTTGCAAAACCAAACTGTCATTATCACATCTGACAAATAAACAGTTGTTTATAAGTGTCATTTAATATTCAGTCTATAATCAAATTTCCATGGTTATCTCAAAAATGTTTTATTATAGTTGTTCTACTCATTGTTTCTGTGCCGTGTCTCTTGAATTTTTTGATTGATTGTCTCTGCAGCCCTCCCTCTTCTCCCTTTCTTCACCTCATGTTCTGAAGTTGTGCAAAAGCAGATTAGTGGTCCTAAAGAATATCCCATGTTTTGAGTTTGTTTATTCACTTTTTTTTTCCCAGTGTCATTTAACTAAGTTTTATTTATCTCTTATAAATGAAGTTAGCTGTGAATCTGGATGAGATTTAGATTCGGGGTTTTTATTTTTTTTGCAACAGCACTTTATAGGTAAAGCTGTGTGTCATGTTACGTCACATTTCAGGACCACAATGACTGCTGGTTTCATCTTCAGTGATGCTAAGACTCATCAGTGGATACAAGTCTTGGCAGTCCAACCCAATTATTATGAAACATCTCATAACTTTTAATCTACTGTTTTCATTAATTTATAATCATTGCTTGAATCCATTATTTATTTCGTTAGGAGTTGCAAAAAAAAAAAAAAAAGACTGCCTATTCTTTCAATGCTTCTACATTTCTAGCTGGAATTCTTCAGTGAAGGACTTTTTCCCATCAACTAGAGATATCTGATTATCTTGAAATATGTTGAACACAGGCTAATGTCCTTCTTCTTAAAGGGCCAGTTTTCAGAGTTATTGCCATATTTATTTTCAATGATGTTCAATGAGGCATTTTGTTGAATTCATAGGACTTAATATAGTCAGTATGTTCTAACTGGCTATATTCGCTCAAGTTGCTTTTCCTGGGACTTCCCTGTGATCCAGTAGTTAGGACTCTGCTCCTCCTGTGCAGAGGGGCACGAGTTTGATCCCTGGTCAGGGAACTAAGATCCCACATGGCAGCCAAAAAATGAAATAAAGTGATGTAGTGTAAAACAACATCAACAACAAACTGCTTTTCCTTTGATCAAAGGGGGCCTCAGCATTTGTCTCTCTCTCTCTCTCTTTTTTTTTGCATTAACCCATTATTCTTGAGAACGTCCTTGCTTTCTGGCATAGGATGTGCTTTTTTTATGCTCAGTTGCTTCGGTTGGGTCCCACTCTGTGTGACCCCATGGACTGTAGCCCGCCAGGCTCCTCTGTCCATGGGATCCTCCAAGGCAAGAATATTGGAGTGTGTTGCCATGCCCTCCTCCAGAGGATCCTGACCTAGGGATTGAACCTGTGGTGTCTCCTGCATCTTCTGCATCAGTGGCAGGTTCTTTACCACTGAGCCATCTGTGAAGCCCTCTGGAACAGGATATCTTGGCCTAACTCTATATATTTCCAGTTCTAGACTTGGAATCAGCTAGTCCTTCAAGGATCTCTGGGTTGTCAGATTACTCATTGCTAATGTGTTGTCATTTATTACAGGCATGTTCAGTGGACATAGCTAGAAAATACAGTTTTAAAATGACAAAATAATCAAGGGTCCATACTCATATGTACGGAGAAGGCAATGGCACCCCACTCCAATACTCTTGCCCGGAAAATCTCATGGACGGAGGAGCCTGGTGGGCTGCAGTCCGTGGGGTCACTAAGAGTCGGACACGACTTAGCGACTTCACTTTCACTTTTCACTTTCATGCATCGGGGAAGGAAATGGCAACCCACTCCAGTGTTCTTGCTTGGAGAATCCCAGAGACAGGGGAGCCTGGTGGGCTGCCATCTATGAGGTCGTTATAGAGTCGGACACGACTGAAGTGACTTAGCAGCAGCACTCATATGTAACATTACAGTATTTTTACTTAATTTTTTTACTTTATCATTGTATCTGTTTTCTTTAATACTAAACTTTTGGCTCATAAAAGTAGTAATTTGATTTCTAATTTGGATTTTCCTATGTATAAAATAGATTTAAAAATTACAATATCACTATAACATAAACCACATAATACAACTTAGTAGATAAATATTATTAATAATGTGAACATAGAATTCAATTTGTCCCTCAGGAATATATAGTGAAAATTCTGTTTTAAAGTCACTTGAAATAATTCTTATCTATGTTTATATTGCCATTTGATATATAGCCAAACTCTCAATCAAGCAGGAAGGAATAATAAAGATATTTTTGATACAAAATAACTCAGAAAATTTACTTTCCATATTCTCTATATTAAGAAAGTTCCTGAAGATTTCCCTCAGTAAAAAAATAAAATAAGAGTTTTAGGAACCATGAAATAGTGCATTAACTTTAAGAACAGAGTGGAGCTGTCCCGAAGTGGCAGACAGCTGGGGTCCTAGAGAACAACCCCTACAGATTGGGACATAATCCTTAAAGTTTTATAGAGAGTAAAAGCAGTAACCGAAGTATCTATCCCATGCACAGTTCAGTAGATTGTTTGAGATATTGGAATAGCTTAAAGATATAATAAAGGTACCATGTAGAAGAAATTGGGAGGACACTTAGAGCCTATAAGAAGGGAAATGTGGTTACATTACTTTCATTGGTTCTGCAGTGAACCTCCCAAAGTGATGCTAACTTGATGACTTTCAACTTATCATCCATGTATGGACAAAGCACAGAAGGTTTAATTATTATTATGAAGGAGAATATAAATATTAATGGTATTGATTATGTAATAATACAGGATACAGAATTTAGAAGGTGGAAGGGATGGGGGAGGTGGGCAAAGACAGAGCAACTGCTTTGATAGCTCCCTCATACACAGAATGAAATCAAGAGCTTCTAACTATGAAGCAAGAATTTTAGTGTATTATTTGAATACACAGAGGAAACGTATAATCATAAAAAGAACTGAAGCAGAAACTATTAAGATGGGTATTCTTTGGGAACAGCATTAAGACTGAGGTGTATAGGGCTGGGGTAGGTAATTTACGTTTTTCATAAACCACTGTATAGTAATAGATTTATTTTAAAATGTAATGGAACACAATGATTCAAATGTATAATATTAATATTTACAATAGTAGTTATAGATGGCAGAATTAGCACTTCAAGAAGTATATCTCACAGTATGAGGCTGGGAATAGTCTTCAGGATGCCAACTGAAGTTTAAATTATTGAAAGTAATGACAGAATGATGGCCAATATGGAAGCCGGAAAATAGAAATACCCCCACTGAGTAATTCAGTTCAGTTCAGCTCAGTTGTTCAGTGGCATAGTATCTGACTCTTTGTGACCCCATGAACCGCAGCACGCCAGGCCTCCCTGTCCATTACCAACTGCCAGAGTCCACCCAAACCCATATCCATTGAGTCAGTGATGCCATCCAACCATCTCATCCTCTGTCATCCCCTTCTCCTGCCCTCAATCTTTCCCAGCATCAGTGTCTTTTCAAATGAGTCAGCTTTTCTCATCAGGTGGCCAAAGTATTGGAGTTTCAGCTTCAACAACAGTCCTGCCAGTGAACACCCAGGACTGACCTTTAGGCTGGACTGTTTGGATCTCCTTGCAGTCCAAGGGACTCTCAAGAGTCTTCTCCAACACCACAGTTCAAACGCATCAGTTCTTTGGCACTCAGCTTTCTTTATAGTCCAACTCTCACATCCATACATGAGTACTGGAAAAGCCATAGCCTTGCTAGATAGACTTTTGTTGACAGAGTAATGTCTCTGCTTTATAATATGCTGCCTAGGTTGGTTATAACTTTCCTTCCAAGGAGAGAGCATCTTTTAATTCCATTGCTGCAATCACCATCTGCAGTGATTTTGGAGACCCCCAAAATAGTGTGCCTAAAAAAGAGATAAAATTATATAAATAGGAGCTGTATACAATGAAAGAAGAAAAATGTCTGTACCCGTGAGAGCTCTGGATCAAAAGAAATGGCTTACCCTTTACAAGAAAAAAAAATTTATAAAAAGCAATACTTAGACATATCTGCAGATCAAAGTTATGAAATTTAAAAAAGAGAAAGATTACAATAGACATGCAGTCAGACTTCCTCTTTAAGTTAACTTGTAGAGACAAAGACATGGTGCTGTCTGAGGACTTCAGTTTCCCAATATATGATCATTTGTATAGGGTTAGATAAACAAAAGCAGTGACCCAGGAATTTGAGATAGAAACAAACTGTTGTTCTCATATGAAAAGAGCAAAATAATTTCTCAGATACTTAAGGATTCAGAAAGTACCCCACCAATGAACACCATATTCTAGAGTGAACCCTTAAAAAGAAGGCAGTGTGGTGTTGACATTAAAAGCAAGCTTTTGAAAGCATATTTCCTAGTTCAAATGTTAATTCATTTCAGTTTTGGTTGCAGGAGGCTAATTTTCCATTTCTGGAATTTCTAGCTATTGGCCAGAAGTGAATGGAATTCCTCTGTGCAGCACAATAGCATTATACTAAGCCACAGCATATCTCTAAAACTTTCATATGAAATATTAAACACGAGATTAGACATAATGAGAATAAATCATGAAAACACTAACACAAAATAAAGATACATAGAAAAACCTACAAATGTCAGCTCAGTTCAGTTCAGTTGCTCAGTCATGTCCAACTCCTTGTGACCCCATGAATCGCAGCACGCCAGGCCTCCCTGTCCATCACCAACTCCCGGAGTTCACTCAGATTCACGTTCATCGAGTCAGTGATGGCATCCAGCCATCTCATCCTCTGTCATCCCCTTCTCCTCCTGCCCTAATCCCTCTCAGCATCAGAGTCTTTCCCAATGAGTCAACTCTTCGCATGAGGTGGCCAAAGTACTGGAGTTTCAGCTTCAGCATCATTCCCTCCAAACAAATCCCAGGGCTGATCTTCAGAATGGACTGGTTGGATCTCCTTGAAGTCCAAGGGATCTCAGGAGTCTTCTCAAACACCACAACTCAAAAGCATCAATTATTGAGCACTCAGCTTTCTTCACAGTCCAACTCTCACATCCATACATGACCACTGGAAAAACCATAGCCTTGACAGACCTTTGTTGGCAAAGTAATGTCTCTGCTTTTGAATATACTATATAGGTTGGTCATAACTTTTCTTCCAAGGAGTAAGCGTCTTTTAATTTCATGGATGCAGTCACCATCTCCAGTGATTTTGGAGCCCCAAAAAGTCAAGTCTGACACTGTTTCTAGTGTTTCCCCATCTATTTCCCATGAAGTGATGGGACCAGATGCCATGATCTTTGTTTTCTGAATGTTGAGATTTAAGCCAACTTTTTCACTCTCCACTTTCACCTTCATCAAGAGGCTTTTTAGTTCCTCTTCACTTAATGCCATAAGGGTGGTATCATCTGCATATCTCAGGGTTATTGATATTTCTCCTGGCAATCTTGATTCTAGCTTGTGCTTCCTCCAGCCCATTGTTTCTCATGATGTACTCTGCATAGAAGTTAAATAAGCAGGGTGACAATACATAGCCTTGACGTACTCCTTTTCCTATTTGGAACCAGTCTGTTGTTCCATGTCCAGTTCTAACTGTTGCTTCCTGACTTGCATATAGATTTCTCACGAGGTAGGTCAGGTGGTCTGGTATTCGCATCTCTTGAAGAATGTCCCACAGTTTATTGTGATCCATACAGTCAAAGGCTTTGGCATAGTCAATAAAGCAGAAATAGATGTTTTTCTGGAACTCTGTTGATTTTCCCATGATCCAGTGGATGTTGGCAATATGATCTCTGGTTCCTTTGCCTTTTCTAAAATCAGCTTGACATCTGGAAGTTCACGGTTCACATATTGCTGAAGCCTGGCTTGGAGAATTTTGAGCATTACTTTACTAGCATGTGAGATGAGTGCAACTGTGCGGTAGTTTGAGCATTCTTTGGCATTGCCTTTCTTTGGGATTGGAATGAAAACTGACCTTTTCCAGTCCTGTGGCCACTGCTGAGTTTTCCAAATTTGCTGGCATATTGAATGCAGCACTTTCACAGTATCATCTTTCAGGATTTGAAAGAGCTCAACTGGAATTCCACCACCTCCACTAGCTTTGTTCGTAGTGATGCTTTCTAAGGCCCACTTGACTCCACATTCCAGGATGTCTGGCTTTAGGTGAGTGATCATACCATTGTGATTTTCTTGGTTGTGAGGATCTTTTTTGTATAGTTCTTCTGTGTTCTTGCCACCTCTTCCTAATATCTTCTGCTTCTGTTATGTCCATACCATTTCTGCCCTTTATTGAGCCCATCTTTGCATGAAATGTTCCCTTGGTGTCTCTAATTTTCTTGAAGAGATCTCTAGTCTTTCCCATTCTGTTATTTTCCTCTATTTCTTTGCATTGATCACTGAGGAAGGCTTTCTTATCTCTTCTTGCTATTCTTTGGAACTGTGCATTCCGATGCTTTTATCTTTCCTTTTCTCCTTTGCTTTTCACCTCTCTTCTTTTCACAGCTATTTGTAAGGCCTCCTCAGACATCCATTTTGCTTTTTTGCATTTCTTTTCCCTGGGGATGGTCTTGATCCTTGTCTCCTGTACAATGTCATGAGCTTCCATCCATAGTTGATCAGGCACTTTATCTATCATATCTAGTCCCTGAAATCTATTTCTCACTTCCACTGTATAATCATAAGGCATTTGATTTAGGTCAAACCTGAATGGTCTATTGGTTTTCCCTACTTTCTTCAATTTAAGTCTGAATTTGGCAATAAGGAGTTCATGATCTGAGCCACAGTCAGCTCCTGGTCTTGTTTTTGTTGACTGTATAGAGTTTTTCCATCTTTGGCTGCAAAGAATATAATCAATCTGATTTCGGTGTTGACCATCTGGTGATGTCCATGTGTAGAATCTTCTATTGTGTTGTTAGAAGAGGGTGTTTGCTATGACCAGTGCATTTTCTTGGCAAAACTCTATTAGTCTTTGCCCTGCTTCATTCTGTACTCCAAGGCCAAACTTGCCTGTTACTCCAGGTGTTTCTTGACTTCCTACTTTTGCATTCCAGTCCCCTATAATGAAAAGGGCATCTTTTTTGGGTGTTAATTCTAAAAGGTCTTGTAGGTCTTCATAGAACTGTTCAACTTCAGCTTCTTCAGCATTACTCTTGGGACATAGACTTGGGTTACCATGATATTGAATCGTTTGCCTTGGAAAAGAACAGAGATCATTCTGTCATTTTTGAGATTGCATCCAAGTACTGCATTTCGGACTCTTTTGTTGACCATGATGGCTACTCCATTTCTTCTAAGGGATTCCTGCCCACAGTAGTAGATATAATGGTCATCTGAGTTAAATTCACCCTTTCCAGTCCATTTTAGTTCGCTGATTCCTAGAATGTTTACGTTCACTGTTGCCATCTCCTGTTTGACCACTTCCAATTTGCCTTGATTCATGGACCAGACATTCCAGGTTCCTATGCAATATTGCTCTTACAGCATCAGACCTTGCTTCTATCACCAGTCACATCCACAACTGGTTATTGTTTTTGTTTTGGCTCCATCCCTTCATTCTTTCTGGAGTTATTTCTCCACTGATCTCCAGTAGCATATCGGGCACCTACTGACCTGGGGAGTTCCTCTTTCAGTATCCTAACATTTTGCCTTTTCATATTGTTCGTGGGGTTCTCAAGGCAAGAATACTGAAGTGGTTTGCCATTCCCTTCTGCAGTGGACCACATTGTGTGAGACCTCTCCACCATGCCCACCCATCTTGGGTGGCCCCACAGGGCATGGCTTAGTTTCATTGAGTTAGACAAGGCTGTGGTCCTAGTGTGATTAGATTGACTAGTTTTCTGTGATTATGGTTTCAGTGTGTCTTCCCTCTTGCAACACCTACCGTCTAAGTTGGGTTTCTCTTACCTTGGAGGTGAGGTATCTCTTCACGGCTGCTCCAGCAAAGCGCAGCCTCTGCTCCTTACCTTGGAGAAGAGGTATCTCCTCACCACCTCCCCTCCTGACCTTGAACGTGGAATAGCTCCTCTAGGCCCTCCTGCACCTGCGCAGCCACTGCTCCTTGGACATGGGGTCACTCTTCCTGGCCTCTGCCCCTGACCTCGGACGCAGGGTAGCTCCTCTAGGCTGCCGCCCCTGACCTTGGACGTGAGATAACTCCTTTTGGCTGCTGCCCCTGACCTCGGATGTGGGGTAGCTCCTCCTGGCCGCAGCCCCTGACCTTGGACGTTGGGTAGCTCCTCTAGGCCGCTCTCTACGCATCGTCGCAGTGTCCTGCGCTCTGCACGCGTTGTCGTAGCAAGAACCATTAGAAACCCAAAACAAGATAAATACTGGATGTTTGGGGCTGGTGCACTGGGACGACCCAGAAGAATGGTACCGGGAGGGAGGAGGGAGGGGGGTTCAGGATGGGGAACACGTGTATACCTGTGGTGGATACATGTTGATGTATGGCAAAACCAATACAATATTATAAAGTAATTAACCTCCAATTAAAATAAATAAATTAAAAAAATAAAAAGATAAATACAAAGAAAAGAACGCTTAGCTTGAGCGTGGCAAAACTGTAAAACTGCCAAAAGCCAACGTAGAAGGAAAAACTTTAAGGAGACCAGAACAAAAGGATATAATATGTATAGAAAGAAAGAAAAAGCCCATCAGCTAGTATCTCAAAAGTTACCTTGGAAGGCAGATGATAAGATTTTGTCTACAAAGTAGCTGATAGAAAATAGTTGCTAATCTAGAGGTCTGTGCCAAGCAAATGTAGCCTATAATTTCATAGTGAAAAAACATACTTTCAAGCACTCTAAATTTTAAGAATTAACCACCAGCAAAGAGATCAGCCCTGGGATTTCTTTGGAAGGAATGATGCTAAAGCTGAAACTCCAGTACTTTGGCCACCTCATGCAAAGAGACTCTGATGCTGGGAGGGATTGGGGGCAGGAGGAGAAGGGAATGACAGAGGATGAAATGGCTGGATGGCATCAGTGACTCGATGGACGTGAGTCTGAGTGAACTCCGGGAGTTGGTGATGGACAGGCAGGCCTGGTGTGCTGCGATTCATGGGGTCGCAAAGAGTGGGACATGACTGAGCTACTGAACTGAACTGAATTTGCAGCAAAGAAAACATACTCCAGGCAGAAGAAAAATAATTCTTGGTACAAACTTGAAGGTACAAGAATGAATACAAAGCAATAAGGGTAAATTTGGATAATTCTAAAAGAACTTTAAATATATAAAATCATCATCATCTTTTGTGGAATTTAAAATGTAGAGAGAGTTAAAATTCCACAATCCATTACTATTATTTAAATAACACTGACCCCCAGTTCCCAAGAGAGCCAGCCTATTTCTTTATATTTGTGCCAGACATATAGCCTGTCAGCACTTCCCTTCTAGGTGACAACTGCACTTCAGTTTTTGTCCTCTTAGAGCCTCGCATCTAATGAAACAATCTTCTTCTTCTGCCTTTCAGCCACATCTTCTAGGATAGTAGGTGCTCCAGGGGGATAAGAGGTTTCACTACCGTGGTAGTGGTGCTGATTCTTCATTTTATCTTTTAAAATTTGGTCCAGCTTTTCTAGGTGTTTTCTGTAGGCGGCTGGTCTAAATCATGTGGTCTGCCATTACTAACAATGATATGTATGTTTTAAAATTTAATAACTATCCTTTGCTATTAGAATTTATCTTATTTATTTTTTAAATTTTACTTTATTTTACTTTACAATACTGTATTGGTTTTGCCATATATCAGCATGAATCTGCCACGGGTGTACACGTGTTCCCAATCCTGAACCCCACTCCCACCTCCCTCCCCATACCATCTCTCTGGGTCATCCCAGTGCACCAGCCCCAAGCATCCTGTACCCTGCATCAAACCTAGACTGGCGATTCATTTCTTATATGATATTATACATGTTTCAGTGCCATTCTCCAAAATCATCCCACCTTCTCCCTCTCCCACAGAGTCCAAAAGACTGTTCTATACATCTGTGTCTCTTTTGCTGTCTTGCATACAGGGTTATCATTATCATCTTTCTAAATTCCATATATATGTGTTAGTATACTGTACTGGTGTTTTTCTTTCTGGCTTACTTCACTCTGTATAATAGGCTCCAGTTTCATCCACCTCATTAGAACTGATTCAAATGTATTCTTTTCAATGGCTGAGTAATACTGTGGTGTTGGAGAAGACTCTTGAGAGTCCCTTGGACTGCAAGGAGATCCAACCAGTCCATTCTGAAGGAGATCAGCCCTGAGATTTCTTTGGAAGGAATGATGCTAAAGCTGAAACTCCACTACCTTGGCCACCTCATGCGAAGAGTTGACTCATTGGGAAAGACTCTGATGCTGGGAGGGATTAGGGGCAGGAGGAGAAGGGGACGACAGAGGATGAGATGGCTGGATGGCATCACTGACTCGATGGAAGCGAGTCTGAGTGAACTCCGGGAGTTGGTGATGGACAGG
>SJYQ01002095.1:291133-311847 GCA_006410935.1 Redunca redunca | reverse complement strand
GCAATAAAAGATAGTTGTATGATTGAACAAAAGTGAATTATTAAAAAATTATTTAAAAGTAACTAGATAATCACAAAAACAGATATAAAAAACTCATTCTACCCATACTTTACCACAAAACTCCTAGTGGTTTAAAAGCTATATTTTTAAAATGGACTTATGGAAGCCTAGGAAGCTTCTGCACAGGAGAGTGATTTCTGAAAGGGAAATTGCTTAGGTTTTATTGCTTGCAGAGAGTTGCCAGGTTGCAAAAGCAGGAAGAGGAAATCTGAACAGAGCTTCGTGGTCTTCTTGGGTTTAGAAAATGGTTGCATATTCAGGGAGAACAAATCAGTTAGAATTCACAGGGCAGAAGACTGGGGAAGAGAGAGCCACACGGGGAAGGACCCTCGAGAGAGCAGAGATCCTCTTGAGTGTGCCCTGGTGCTCTGATAGAACACGTTTGTGAGGAATTGCCCAAAGCTGGGGTACAACTGCTCCAGAGGAATTGTGATGACACAATTCCTAAAGTTTTCATAGGGCTAGACATAATTCATTAACACCCACAGTGAAAAAGATCTACTAATATTCAGAGTATCACAGTAGACTCCTCTGCAGTGGAGACAAATTAGCTGTAGATGCAAGGCCACTCTCTTCTGCCTATCAGAGATTAGAAGCTAACCTATAAAAGATTCCACTTTTCCAAGTAACATCACTGTGTACCAGAATAAAGCTCAATATTTAGAAATTATTTTTTAAGTTAAATAATTAAAAAATATTCTTAGTTACATATTAACTAACTTTTATATACTGCTTTACAGTTCACAAAATAATTTTCACATTCTCTCACTTTGGGTCTCGCTTCCTTGTATGACAAATGCAAATATATAGGTGAAATAGGATAAAGGTGACCCTAACAGCTGACAGTCCTCACACACAGGAGATGAATCCTGGTAGTCTTGCTTGTAAAACAGTTTGGAGATGGGTCTCTTGGAGGTGGATTGACTAATATTTACATAAACTTTTGTGACTGAAAAAAAGAAGACTTTTGTTGGAGAAGACTCTTGAGAGTCCTGTGGACTTCAAGGAGATCAAACCAGTCAATCCTAAAGGAAATCAGTCTTGAATATTCCTTGGAAAGACTAATGCTGAAGCTGAAGCTCCAATCCTTTGGCCCCCTGATGCAAAGAACTGACTCATTGGGAAAGACCCTGGTGCTGGGAAAGACGGAAGGCAGGAGGAGAAGGGGACGACAGAGGATGAGATGGTTGGATGGCATCACTGACTCAATAGACATGAGTTTGAGCAAGCTCTGGGGGGTGGTGATGGACAGGGAAGACTGGCGTGCTGCTGTCCATGGGGTCTCAAAGAGTCAGACATGGCTGAGCCACTGGACTGAACTAAACTTGTGACTGAATAAAGCATAGGGTGTATTTATGACTTAGACTTGTCTCAAAGCCCATCCCAGAGATCAAGGTTGCACCAAGAGGGGCACTAATTATTCAAGAAAGTAGTAAACACTTTTGGTAGTTTAATTTGGTGATAGATCTCTTTTGTTGCAGGATGCTTCACACTAACATACAAATAGCTGATCAACTGTTTTGTTGCCTGCCAACTGTGCTAGTGCCAAGGTCAAATGACTAATATAGTTAGGAGTAGGGGAAGTAGAAAATGAAAGTGTTAGTCACTCAGTCCTGTCTGACTCTGCAACGCTATGGATGTAACCCGCCAAGCTCCTCTGCCCATGGGATTCTCCAGGGGAAGGAGAGAACATCCAAAACCTTAGGAAGTTGCTTTGGGGGAAGATAGTTTTGATACGTGTGCAGTTTGTTCAATGATCAAAAAGAAAAATGGCAGATGTGGCAAAACCGCTTGGAGCTTTTAGTGTTTATTTAAGGCCCATTTAATGGTCTCATTAATTTAAGCAGTGAAATAAAACCCATTCATTATTAATAGAAAAAATTTACCAAAGCATTAATATGTACAAGGAATACCTAAATAGATTCTACACCCAAAGTGTAAAATAAACCAGGCTGGTCTACAGAAGGTTGCACTCCTATAAATTACTGGTGAATCTTTTCAAAAGTTAACTCCTTCCAAGTATTTAAGTAGTTTTCATGCTATCAAATTGCCTTTTTTACATAAGATCACGTGTTGTTAAATAATGTTATGTTTGATATTAATCACTGGTGGTTAGGTTTTGGCCTTGGTAGTCATAGTAGTTTTACTTTATTTAATGCAATGTAAACTCTGCCCTGTTGCTTAACAGAGACTTATCTCAGTGAATCTTTCAGTCACTCTTCAAAAGGGCACAAGATCAATTTTTTAAAAGCAAATATTATATGAAACACAACTACATGTGGATAAGAAATAAATATGCTCTAGCTTTCAATGGCACCCCACTCCAGTACTCTTGCCTGGAAAATCCCATGAACGGAGGAGCCTGGTGGGCGGCAGTCCATGGGGTCGCGAAGAGTCGGACACGACTGAGCGACTTCACTTTCACTTTTCACTTTCATGCATTGGAGAAGGAAATGGCAACCCACTCCAGAGTTCTTGCCTGGAGAATCCCAGGGACGGGAGAGGCTGGTAGGCTGCCATCTATGGGGTCGCACAGAGTCGGACACGACTGAAGCGACTTAGCAGCAGCAGCAGCAGCAGCCTTCTTGAATAACATATTTAATGATGATACACATTATTCTTCATGCTTTAATTCTTCTTCTTCCTGGGACTCATCCTTTAATACCAAACTTATGACAAAGATAATTTTGAAAGATGTAATAAACTCATTGATTTTTGTCTTTGAGGAAAGTGAAAGTGAAGTCGCTCAATTGTGTCGGACTCTGTGACCCCATGGATTATACAGTCCATGGAATTCTCCAGGCCAGAACACTGGTATGGGTAGCTGTTCCCTTCTCCAGGGGATCTTACCAACCTAGGGATTGAACCCAGGTCTCCTGCATTGCCCAGCAGATTCTTACCAGCTAGCTACAAGGGAAGCCCAAGAATACTAGAGTGGGTAGCCTATCCCTTCTGCAGGGGATCTTCCTGACCCAGCAATCAAATCTGTGTCTCCTGCATTACAGGCAGATTATTTACCAACTGAGCCATCAGGGTAGACCATCTTTGATTAAGTTCAGTTCAGACGTTGAGTCGTGTCCAGCTCTTTGCGACCCCATGAATTGCAGCACACCAGGCCTCCCTGTCCATCACCAACTCCCGGAGTTCACTCAAACTCACGTCCATCGAGTCGGTGATGCCATCCAGCCATCTCATCCTCTGTCGTCCCCTTCTCCTCCTGCACTCAATCCCTCCCAGCATCAGAGTCTTTCCCAATGAGTCAACTCTTCACATGAGGTGGCCAAAGTACTGGAGTTTCAGCTTTAGCATCATTCCTTCCAAAGAACACGCAGGATTGATCTCCTTTAGAATGGACTGGTTGAATCTCCTTGCAGTCCAAGGGACTCTTAAGCGCCTTCTCCAACACCACAGTTCAAAAGCGTCAATTCTTTGGTGCTCAGCCTTCTTCACAGTCCAACAATCACATCCATACATGACTACTGGAAAACCCATAGCCTTGACTAGACGGACCTTAGTCGCCAAAGTAATGTCTCTGCTTTTGAATATGCTATCTAGGTTGGTCATAACTTTCCTTCCAAGGAGCAAGCGTCTTTTAATTTCATGGCTGCAGTCACCATCTGCAGTGATTTTGGAGCCCAAAAAAATAAAGTCTGACACTGTTTCCACTGTTTCCCCAGCTACTTACCATGAAGTGTTGGGACCAGATGCCATTTTCTGAATGTTGAGCTTTAAGCCAACTTTTTCACTCTCCTCTTTTACTTTCATCAAGAGGCTTTTTAGTTCCTTTTCACTTTCTGCCATAAGGGTGGTGTCATCTGCATATCTCGGGTTATTGATATTTCTCCTGGCAATCTTGATTCTAGCTTGTGCTTCCTCCATCCCAGCGTTTCTCATGATGTACTCTGCATAGAAGTTAAATAAGCAGGGTGACAAGATACAGCCTTGACGTACTCCTTTTCCTATTTGGAACCAGTCTGTTGTTCCATGTCCAGTTCTAACTGTTGCTTCCTGACCTGCATATAGATTTCTCACGAGGTAGGTCAGGTGGTCTGGTATTCCCATCTCTTTCAGAATGTTCCACAGTTTATTGTGATCCACACAGTCAAAGGCTTTGGCATAGTCAAAGAAGCAGAAATAGGTGTTTTTCTGGAACTCTCTTGCTTTTTCCATGATCCAGAAGATGTTGGCAATTTGATCTCTGGTTCCTCTGCCTTTTCTAAAACCAGATTGAACATCTGGAAGTTCATGGTTCATGTATTGCTGAAGCCTGGCTTGGAGAATTTTGAGCATTACTTTACTAGCGTGTGAGATGAGTGCAGTTGTGCTGTAGTTTGAGCATTTTTTGGCTTTGCCTTTCTTTGGGATTGGAAAACTAGTCAATCTAATCACACAGACCACAGCCTTGTCTAACTGAGTGAAACTATGCTGTGCCATGTGGGGCCACCCCAGACGGGATGGTCATGGTGGAGAGGTCTGACACAATGTGGTCCACTGGAGAAGGGAATGGCAAACCACTTCAGTATTCTTGCTTTGAGAACCCCATGAACAGGATGAAAAGGCAAAATGATAGGATACTGAAAGGGGAACTCCCCGGGTTGGTACGTGCCCAATATGCTACTGGATATCAATGGAGAAATAGCTCCAGAAAGACTGAAGGGTTGGAGCCAAAGCAGAAACAATACCCAGCTGTGGATGTGACTGGTGATAGAAGCAAAGGTCCAATTCTGTAAAGAGCAATATTGCATAGGAACCTGGAATGTCAGGTCCATGAATCAAGGCAAATTGGAAGTGGTCAAACAGGAGATGGCAAGAGTGAACGTCAACATTCTAGGAATCAGCGAACTAAAATGGACTGGAATGGGTGAATTTAACTCAGATGACCATTATATCTACTACTGTGGGCAGGAATCCCTTAGAAGAAATGGAGTAGCCATCATGGTCAACAGAAGAATCCAAAATGCAGTACTTGGATGCAATCTCAAAAATGACAGAATGATCTCTGTTCTTTTCCAAGGCAAACCATTTAATGTCACAGTAATCCAAGTCTATGCCCCAACCAGTAACGCTGAAGAAGCTGAAGTTGAATGGTTCTATGGAGACCTACAAAACTCTTTAGAACTAACACCCAAAGAAAGATCTTTGATTAAAGATGTGGTCAAAGCCCATCCTGTATTCCTGGCAGTTTTCTCAACATCTTCATGTGTATTCTTCTCTGTTCAGGTTTACTGCCTGTCATTAATGAAGTTTTTGGTTTTTAATGTTTTTGTCTTATCTGAAAATAAGCTCAAGAAACATTCTTGCCATAAGATAAGGGTTTTGTAGAGACAGTGCAATCGTTAATTGCTTCCCATTTCTCCTTCTCTGTAATAGTTACAACAGAAAGAGATATTAGAAAAAAAGCAAAAATAAAGCCCTTTGATGCAGAATGAGATCAGATTAACTGACTAGGGGTCTTCCTCTTGTTTCTGTAAAAGTATTTTCCCTTCCAAACTTTTCAAGAAATGTATCCCTCAAATGATCTATCCCTGCTTCTAATATGTCAGACTCAGAATGTGTTTTTTGCAGTGAGTTATGCTGGGGAGATTGAAAGAATTAATAGGAAGCTAGGAGAGAAATTAATATTTTTGCTTTGGGACATTCATAAAATCTCTGTTTCTTACCAGAGTGATGAAATAATAGTTTTATTTCAATGAATAGGAATCTGATAAAACCTTTGAAGTTCCTCCATCCATGGACATTCTCCTGGTAAGAATACTAGAGGGGCTTGCCATGCCCTCCTCCAGGGGATCTTCCTGATCCACAAATTGAACCTGTGTCTCATTGGCTTCTGCACTGCAGGCAGATTCTTTACTGATGAGTGACTGGGGAAGCCCCCTTAGAAACAATAGAGAGGGCAAAGCCATCCATCATATACGACCCACAGTAAAACCTTTTGAGGTAATAGTAAGAGCTTTTGCTCAACCAGTCATCTGAGAATAGAGCTGGAGAATAGAGACTTAAATTGATCACTTAATAAATATGACTAATTGTTGGACATCAACGTTTTGAACAGCCAAATACCTTTCAAACATACCAAGTCTCTGGAAAATTACTTCAAAATTAAGATCTCACTGTTAACTTATATGCAGATACATCATGCAAAATGCTGGGCTGGATGAAGCACAAGCTGGAATCAAGATTTCTGGGAGAAATATCAATAAACTCAGATACACAGATGACACCACCCTTATGGCAGAAAGTGAAGTAGAGCTAAAGAGCCTCTTGATGAAAGTGAAAGAGGAGAGTGAAAAAAAGTTGGCTTAAAACTCAACGTTCAGAAAACTAAGATCATGGCATCCAGTCCCATCACTTCATGGCAAATAGATGGGGAAACGACACAGTGAGAGACTTTTTTAATTTATTTATTTATTTATTTTGAGTTTCAGAATCACTGCAGATGATGACTGCAGCCATGAAATTAAAAGATGCTTGCTCCTTGGAAGGAAAGCTATGATCAACCTAGACAGCATATTCAAAAGCTGAGACATTACTTTGCCAAGAAAGGTCCATAATAGTCAAGGGTGTGATTTTTCCAGTGTTCATGTACAGATGTGAGAGTGTGACTATAAAGAAATCTAAGTGCCGAAGAACTGATGCTTTTGAACTGTGGTGTGGGAGAAGACTCTTGAGAGTCCCTTAGACTACAAGGAGATTAAACCAGTCAATCCTAAAGGAAATCAGTCCTGAATATTCATTGGAAGGACTGATGTTAAAGCTGAAACTCCAGTCCTTTGGCCACCTGATGAGAAGAGCTGACTCATTTGAAAAGACCCTGATGCTGGGAGGGATTGGGGGCAGGAGGAGAAGGGGACGACAGAGGATGAGATGGTTGAATGGCATCACTGACTCAATGGACCTGGATTTGGGTAGACTCTGGCAGTTGGTAATGGACAGGGAGGCCTGGCGTGCTGCAGTCCATGGGGTTGCAAAGAGTTGGACATGACTGAGCCACTGAACTGCCTAGACCAAACAAAAAACCAGTTAGCAGAAAACCCAGACCATATGAAAATAGTACAATTTTAATACCACTGCAACACAAGTAAAAAAAATTCCACAGAAGGAAACTTCATTAAGTCCCTACATGTCTTTCAATTCATTGCTTATCATGAAAATTGCATTACACTGTCAAAACGTTCTTTGAATATAAAGCCTCAACTTTTATTGAGGGCAGTTTGGCAATATTTAGATAATTTATGCCTTTGCTTTTTGACATAGCTGTCCCATTTCTAAGAATCTACACCAAGTTATCATGGGAAATGTATGAAGAGACTTGTGTTTAAGTGTGCTATTCTGGCATTATACACATAGTGGAAGATTGGAAACAACTCAAATGTGCAAGAAATAGACAATGACAAAGCAAATTATTGCATCTCAATACACTGAAATACTATGCAACGTTATATAAGAATGAAGATTTCTCAGTATAGATGTGGAATGATAGCCATTAAATATGTTAATTAAATAGAAGCAAGGCAGAGACTTCCTGTGGTCCATGCTTCCAATGCAGGGGACCTGAGTCTGATCCCTTGTCAGGGAACTTGATCCCACAAGCCACCTCGATCTTGCAGGCTGCCACTGAGATCCAGCACTGCCAAATAAATAAATGCTAAATAAAAGACTCAAGATTTTCTTAAAAAAAAAAAAAAAAAAGGGCAAGACATAGAATAGTACATGTGAACTATGCTCCCTTTGGTGAAAGAAGAAAGTTATATATAAATACAGATAAGCATCATTTTATAAAAAAGAAACTAAAAAGCATATACCAAAAATTGATAAAAATGTTTACTTATAGAAAATAGCAAGAAGTGAGGTGGAGGGGACACATAAAGACTTTAAAAAAAATAATAGTGTTGGTTTCATAAGTGTTTTAAACACCTAAAATAAAAACTAGGAAAAGAATCTAAAAATTAAAAAATAAAGGAAAAAAGATTAATTGTAATAAAGCACACAGAGATACAACTTTTTAAAAGCAAATTTAGAATATATTATTTTCACTATATGGGGTTTTTGGAAAATACTCTATTCACAAAAAGCACTACAAAAAAACTTGGACTTTAATTGGTCTAAGTGAGGGTGGTCATATTATTATTATTTTGATGTTGTGCTATAGATTAATGAAAATAAGTAATTTTTCTGTTAAACCAAATTCAGCTCAAGAGAAAAAAGCTACAATTGTAAAATCCAAGTGTTGAATGAAAGCACAATAGTATTATATTTGAAATGGAAATGTAAGTATGAACTCTTGATTTTTTTGCCTCATCAATGCCTATTTCTTAATAATTCGTTAAAGTAATGACTACTTCCAATAGCAGTGAGCACATCTAGTGCCCAGATTATGATCTTTAAATACCGTAAGAAGACAAAGCTGCTTGGAGTAATGAATGATTCCATATCTAATGTAAAAAATATACAAGATGACCTTTGAATATCTAGTTGTAACAGAAAGCAAGAAAACTATCAAAGATAAATGGATTCTGTCACAGGGATACAGGAACAAACATAGAAGAAATCTCTTGGCCAAATTTGAGACAATTTGCACGTGAAAAAGAATAATGAATGCAATTGATTGTAAAAGATTGAATATATAAAAATCCATGTGTTTGTAATGTTCCAAAAGGGAATGGAGAAGACAAAATAGAAAACACAACAACCAAGGATACCGTTGGAAGCACCTAGGAGATCAACCCCTTAGTCAGAAAATTAACAAGGAAAGGTTTAAATATCTTATATATTTATTTATGCTGTCTTTCCTTTATAAATTGTATTAATATTTCTTAATAACCAAGTATCCTGAGCTAAAGAGGGACTCCAAATATGTGTATATACAAAGAATAATAAGGCTATGTGTGGAAAGAATAGTAGAACTAGAAAACACCATTTTCAACCTCTCATGAAATCATTAGTCATTATTAATGGAAGAAAAAATATGAAGAAAATTGATAGTAAACTTTATAATGGTGAGATCAGTCTAGCACCACCTGAATCTTCGAATCAATCTTAACATTACTGAAAGTGGGACAAACTGATACTGCTTCTCTTTATATGAGACAACATGAAGTACATAGCATCATTTTGAAGATTTCTTGACACTGCCCACAACCCCCCTCCAAAAAGGTAAACTTGAATCTAATTAAGACTCACTCACTTATTTCTACTTACAGGAGATATAAGGAATAGGGAAACAATTAAACCACACTGAAAGAAAGTTAATAGAAAAATCTAAATCATTGACACTCAATAGGAGAACTGATTCTGCTTCTGTGAAAAGTTAATAACATGAAAGAAAAAAAAGAGGGAGGCATCAGCTTTTGGTTAAAAAGTCTTGAGAGACATGACACTCAAAAGTGAAGTGCAAAGATTGTTTTCATCCCAAACAATCCAACTCCGACAACAACTTAGAGACTAAACAAGAGCTGTAAAAAAGATACTGTTTTCTTAAAAATGCTATAGAAATATGGGCATGACTTGCATATTGATGTCAAGAAATTACCATTTTTATGTTGACAATAGCATTATTTTTATGTAAGAAAGTAGCCTCATAGATGCCTGTTGAAGAATGTGTGGGTAAAATGTATGAAGCTTGGGATTTTCTGTAAAGTACTTGAGCACAGAACAAAAGAAAAAGACAAATGAAGCACATGTGGCAAAATCTTCTTAACTGTTGAATCTGAGTTACAGTTATATAGGGGTTAGTTGCACTATTCTATTATTATATATGTTTAAAAACTTTCATAGTAATTTAAGTTGCATAACTTTAGTACTTCCTGACCATGCATTTAATTAGTAATTAAATTCCTGGATTTGAAAAGCAAATGTGTTTATAGATATGCTTATCACCTGATGTGAAGAACTGGCTCATTGGAAAAAGACCCTAATGCTGGAAAAGATTGAAGGCAGGAGAAGGGGACGACAGAGGATGAGATGGTTGGATGGCATCACTGACTCAACGATGGACATGAGTTTGAGCAAGCTCTGGGAGTTGGTGAAGGAAAGGGAAGCCTGGCATGCTGCAGTCCATGCCGAAGAGTCGGACATGACAGAGCGATTGAACTGAACTAAAATGGGTAGATATTGAGTGTCATCTTTTTTCATTAGTTTTGAAATTTTTGCATATTGAGACATCTTTTAAACACATTTTTAAAAAAATCACCTTTTAATGAAAATATATCACATGATAAATACCTAACCTTTCTCACACACATTTAATGTAAGTTTTGCTATTGTTCAGTCACTAAGTCATGTCCAGCTCTTTGCAACCCCATGGACTACAGCACTCCAGGCTTCCCTGTCTTTCATTATCTCCTCGTTTGCTCAAATTCATGTTCATTGATTCAGTGATGCTATCTAATTATCTCATCCCCTCGGCCAACCTTTTCTCCATTTGCCTTCAATCTTTCCCACCATCAGGGTCTTTACCAGTGAGTTGGCTTTTTGCATCAGGTGGCCAAAGTATCAGAGCTTCAGCTTTAGCATCAGTCTTTCCAATGTTTATTCAGGGTTGATTTATTTTGTATCTGACTGGTTTGATCTCCTTGCTGTTAAGGGTCTTCTCCAGCACCACAATTCGAAAGCATCAATTCTTCGGTGCTCAGCCATCTGCATCATCCAATTCTTCACATCCATACATGACTAATGGAAAAATCATAGTTTTGACTATAAGGACTATGTTGACTATAAGGACATCACTTTGTTGGCAAAGTGATGGCTCTGCTTTTTAATATGCTTTCTAGGTTTGTCATAGCTTTTCTTGCAAGGAGCAAGGGTCTTTTAATT
This sequence comes from Redunca redunca, assembly GCA_006410935.1. Lineage (NCBI taxonomy): Eukaryota > Metazoa > Chordata > Mammalia > Artiodactyla > Bovidae > Redunca > Redunca redunca. Next base: position 300,975 of record SJYQ01002095.1, on the reverse strand, counting down.
TCATGGCTGCAGTCACCGTCCTCAGTGATTTTGGAGCCCAAGAAAAGAAAATCTGTTACTGTTTCCACTTTTCCCCCTTCTATTTGCCATAGATTGGTGGGACCAGATGCCATGATCTTCATTTTTTGAGTGTTAAGTTTTAAAGCCAACTTTTTCAATCTCCTCTTTTACCCTCATCAAGAGGCTTTTTAGTTCCCCTTTGCTTTCTGCCATTAGAGTGGTTATCATCTGAATATCTCAGGTTGTTTGTATTTCTCACAGCAATCTTGATTCCAGCCTATGAGTCATCCAGCCCAGAATTTTGCATGATGTACTCTGCATAGAAGTTAAATAAGCAGGGTGACAATATACAGCCTTGTCCTATTCCTTTCCCAGTTTTGAACCATCAGTTTTTCCACGTAAGATTCTAACTGTTGCATCTTGACCCGCATACAGATTTCTCAGGAGAAAGTAAGTTAAGATGGTCTGGTATTCCCAAGTGTTTAAGAATTTTTCACAGTTTGTTGATTCACAGAGTCAAAAGTTTTGCATGGTAAATGAAGCAAAAGTAGATGTTTTTCTGGAATTCTCTTGTTTTCTCTATTATCCAACAAATGTTGACAATTTGATACCTGGTTCCTCTGCCTTTTCTAAACCCAGCTTGTACATCTGGAAGTTCTCTGTTCATGTACTGCTGAAGCCTAGCTTGAAGGATTTTGAGGAAAACCTTACTAGGATGTGAAAAGAGTGCAATTGCACAGTAGTTTGAACGTTCTTTAGCACTGACCTTCTTTAGAACTGGAATGAAAACTGACCTTTTCCAGTCCTGTGGCTGTTGCTGAGTTCTCCAAATTTGCTGGCATTTTGAGTATGGCACTTTTACAGCATCATCTTTCAGGATTTTAAATAGCTCATTTGAAAAATGTAAGTTTATCTTTGCATAAAGTAGATTTTCTTAACTTGGGTCCACCTCTACTAATAGTTTAATATGTTATTTGCTCAATTTTATAACTGTGAATAATTCAAGATAAGACTGTGTGTTTCCATACTCACATAAAGGTGTAGGATATTAAAGAAGAGTTGCCCCAGTACTGAAAATAATTGTTAAATATCAGAAGGCAGTGTTCCAGAGGTTAGTTTTCTAACCAAGTAAAGCTCATATCCAAATATACTAATTGATATGATTGACTATTTCTTTAAGATATTAGTGTGAGATTTTAACAAGGAGACATTTAGTTATGAGGTAAAAAGTCATGAAGTGAGAGATTGTTTTTTACATTATGGAGAAACATTTGTAAGCAAGTGTTTATTTTCTATTTTATCCTAATATATTTATTTTCTATTTTATTCTAATTCTGTATCCATTTATTCATTTATTTGGCTGCACCAGGTCTTAGTTGCAGCCTGCAGGATCTTTAGTTGTGGCATGTGGAATTTAGGTGGTATGTAGGATCTAGTTCCCTGACCAGGGATCGAACCCAGATTCCCCACATGGAAGTGCTGACTCTTTAGCCACTGGACCACCAGTGAAGTCCCTCTATCTATTTCTTATTGTTGATTGTAACACTTGAAATACTCTGTACATTTCTTAAGTTGTAGGCCAATTCAAAGAAGGCATTCAAGCAATGGATTTTCTGGCCTCTTCCCCAACAGATTGGCCATAAAATGAGGTTAATGACTGATAGTTTTTACTTACTCCATTATTCTCAGCATTCAGTTCATGATGGGAGTATAATAGTTGAATATGCATTCCTTTGAATTAAAGAATTTAGCAGGTTCATTTAACATCATTGCTATAGAAAAAAGCACAACTATTCATATAAATGTTTTTTTAAAAAACTCATTGGATTGACATCAACTATTGAAAACATCAACAAAAAGTAAAAAAAAAAAATAATTGATGGCTTATAAGAATTCAGCTGGGGAAGAAGATGGAGAAGCAAACATAATAAAGTTAGTACACTGAAGCTCAAATAACTTTTGTGGTTTTTTAATTTTATCTTTGGTTTGGTATATAGGCGTGCTTTTAAAATTTTATACAGTGCTTTCAGGAACAGTTTTAGTGCTTTAATATGGAAAGCCTGTGGCCTAAGATGAGACATCTACTAATGATAAAAGAGTGGGTTAATTTCAAATGAACCTCATCTTGAGTGTGAGATAATATGTTTTGCTGCATGCAGAGGCAATTACAGGTTTAATAGATTTGGTGTTGGGCATCAATCTTCCTAAATCAATCATTGTAAATTATCTCACAAACATACTTGCAATTCAATGGCACAGTCTCAAGTGGAAGACTAGCAAAGTTCACCCAACAAAAGTGACACACAGATTTATTTTGTTGTTGCTTGAGAAGGATTCTCGAAGAATTTTCAAAGTGCAGATATAATGATAAATACTCATTACAGTAGGCCTCCTGTGCCTCTCACTGGACATAATAGACTCAGTAAAGATTTGCTAGTATACGATTTTTTAAAAACCTGTTGGTCTTGGCCCCACTTACTGTATTTGGTATCTTCATTTCAGCATTCATTCAATGTAAGTTTTTGAAATACCATTGCATCCTGATAGGCAGAGTAATTTTATACCCCTCTGAAAATACACAGTGCATTGTATTTCTATAGACTTCCATTCTAATGAATCTTGTATCTTTTATATTTTTACATGATTTTTAAAGGTTACTTTCCATTTACAGTTATTGCACAATATTGGCTCTATTCCCCATGTTGTACTATATGTCCTTGAGCCTATCCTACACCCAATAGTTTGTACCCCCCCTTCCTCAACCTTGTATTGCCAATCCCTCTTCACCCTCCCCACTAGTGACCACTAGTTTGTTCTTTCTGTCTGTTTCTTCTATGTTATATTTAATAGATTGTTGAATTTTTTAGATTCCGCATATAAGCAATATCATATAGTATTTATCTTTGTCTGACTTCTTTCACTTAGGATCATATCCTCCAGGTTCATCCATGTTGCTACAAATTGCAAAAATCTATCTTTTCATGGCTGAGTCGTATCCCATTGTGTTTGTATACCACAGCTTCTTCATCCATTCATGTGCTGATGGACACTTGTTTCCATGTCTTGGGAGCTGTAAATAATGCTGCTGTGAACATTGGTGTGTGTGTATCTTTTCAAATTTGTGTTTTTGCTTTTTTCCCCTCTGGATATATATCCAGGAGTGGAAATTTCTGGGTCATATGGTAGTTCAAGTTTTAGTATTTTGAGGAATCTCCACACTATTTTCCATAGTTGCTGCACTATCTTATATTCTCAGCAACAGGGACAAAGGTTCCTTTTTCTTCATGTTGTCACTAATATTTGTTATTTATAGACTTTCTGATAATAGCTTATCTTACTGGTGGGAGGTAATACATCATCATGGTTTTGATTTGCATTTCCTTGATAATTAATGATGTTGAGCATCTTTTCATATGCCTGTTGGCCATCTGCATTTTCTTGTTGGAAAAATATCTGTTTGGGTCTTCCACTCTTTTAAAATTGAGTTGCTTGTTTTTTTCATGTTGAGTCATATGAATTGTTTATATATGTTGGATATTAACCCCTTAAGGGTCCTATCATTTGCAAATATTTTCTCCCACTCATTGGTTTGCCTTTTTGTCAGTAGTTTCCTTTGCTGTGCAAAAGCTTTTAAATTTGATTAGGTTCCACTTGTTTATTTTTGTTTTATTTATTTTAGGAAATGGATCAAAAAATACTCCTTTGATTTATGTTGAAGAGTGTTCTATGTTTTCCTCTAGAAGTTTTATAGTATTCAGTCTTACATTTAGGTCTTTAATCCATTTTGAGTTTTTACCTGTATATGGTGATAGAGAATGTTCTACTTATATTGTTTTACACATAGCTTTCCCATTTTTCCAGCATCACTTACTGAAAAGACTGTCTTTTCTCCATTGTATATTCTTGCCTTTGCTGCTGCTACTGCTAAGTCGCTTCAGTCATGTCCAACTCTGTGCAGCCCCATAGACGGCAGCCCACCAGGCTCCCCCGTCCCTGGGATTCTCCAGGCAAGAACACTGGAGTGGGTTGCCATTTTCTTCTCCAATGCATGCAAGTGAAATTGAAAGTGAAGTCACTTAGTCGTGTCCAACCCTTAGCAACCCCATGGACTGCAGCCTACCAGGCTCCTGCATCCATGGGATTTTCCAGGCAAGAGTATTGGAGTGGGTTGCCATTTATTGACGATAAGTGCTTGGGTTTATTTCTGAAATTTCTATCCTGTTACACTGATTTATGTGTCTGTTTTTGTGCCAGTTCTAAACTGTTTTGATGACTAGAGCTTTGTAGTATAATCTCAAATCAGGATGCATGAGTCCTTCAGCTCTGTTCCTTTTTGAGATTTTTTTTTTCTATTTGGAATCTTTTGTGTTTACATAGAAATTATAAAATTATTGTTCTATTTCTGTGAAAAATTCCATTGGTATTTTGATAGTAATTTCATTGAATTTGCCATTTGCCATGGGTAATATGGTCATTTTACTTAGTATGGTCATTAATTCTTCCAATTCAAGTATATGGTATTTTGTTCTGTTTATGTAGTCTTCAGTTTCTTTTATCAGTGTCTTTCAGTTTTCTAGTAATGAATATTTTAATGGTGGATAAACAGTTTAAGGATCTCTATGATACATGGAAATGATATAAGCACAATTATTTAATTTATTGAAAATTCAAAAGAAAGAAAGCAGCTTTTTCTGAAAATGGAAAGATCTCCTTCTTGTCTCTCCACCTCGGGATTCTTTTTGCTTATTTCTCAGTGGTACCATTGATTTTGAAACAAAATTCCTAATGTAAGTCATTTCTGTTGTAAATAATCTTGTTACATAAGTAGAAATTTCTAACTAATGTTTCCAAATAGCAAGATAGGAGAAATCCTTTCACAACTTATACATAAATCATCACAAGGTACACTTAAAATATCTTACAATTATATTCATTAGTTATATCTCAATAAAGCTATAAGAAAAATATTTGAGTTTTAAAAAATATGAAAATTGAATATGAAAATATGAAACAGTTTTCCATCTGTTTACTGTATATACTGATAAATATGTATCAAATATATTTCTCTCAATAGATATATAGATAGTTATGCTATTAGTCTAGCAAATGTTGGCTTTCAATTTGTTGTCTTTAGTACTTATAATTAAACAAAAGTGGGCTGATTTCAATAGAAGAGATCTTTCAGATACTGGAATGAGTAAGATTTGAATCCTACTACTACTACTAATTTCAACTACTTTTGGCTTGAAAGAAAAGGCTTGGTAAAAGAATGTATATTCAAAGATAGTGAATCTAGATATGCACATATATTGTTAGATTTGGAATTTCTATTTTCCTAATGTATGAATCACAAAATGTAAATAAAATAGGAAATATAGCCCTCCCTTGGTATACTTATAATATAAATGCTAAAAGATAATTGCAGTAATACTATAACGAAAGACACCTTCTTTGATCAACATGCTGACATACTCTGGCTAAATTAGGCACTGTTCATGTGGTTTCCATTTGGAGCTGGTTCCTCTGTAAGTCTTTAGTAGTATTCTCTGGCTGAGATCATGCTCCTCCTACGTTTCAAATGGTCATCTAAAATGGCTACATAATGGGCCAGCCTGATGACTTCTGGTATGAAAACTTCTTTCAACCTATTATAAGCTAATTTTAGCTAATAGCCTTTCATATCACTGCTTCTCTAAGCTGCACTTTCCCTTCTTTGCCCACCTGCGGCCCTTAATCCAAGTCCTCAAATATTTAAAAGCATTTTGAGCTGATTTGAAATTACTTTCATTTTACTTTGGTATAAAACTCATATGGACAACCTACCCTCCAAGTCTGGCTCCAGACACTATCATAATAATGTACAACACAGCTAAAAAAGAATTCCAATTATTCTAACTGGGCTTCATAGGAAAATGAAGTGAGGCTTTCAGCCTACTAAATTATTCAGTGGTAGTATGCATTCTCTAGATTTATTACTCTTGGCTGATCTATGGTTTTAAACATAAAATAAATGTTAGAATCTGAACTAAAAATGCAGTAAATAGAACTGTCTTTATCAACTGTAGCTATAAAGAAAATTCTATTTTCATAATTCACTGACAGTGACTATATATCATCAAATTTATTTTGATAAAGTTTTAACAAATAAAGTGAGAGAAACAGATCTAACTAAAATAGCATTCAGTACTCTAACTTCAGGGTCATAGGAGGGCAAGTAATTACATATTTTTGGTTAATTGCTTCACACATATTCCTGTTTTTAACACTTCTGCAGTAAATTAGACAAGACTACTAAATGTGTTATAGAAGTTATGTCAAAGATCACATATTACTCCACTTGGTTTTTGCATTATTATAGCTTATAGGAAAAAGATGAGCAAGAGTAATATACGTAAAATAAGATGCAAAAAACAATTTTTTAATTTGTTTATTGCCCTCGCCCAGTTTTGAAATTATTACTTCAGCAACTAAATTATGTTTTATGTAATCCATCAGTTTCTCTGTCCTCTCCATACTTTCTATCACTGCATACTTTGACATGGTTATCTTCTCTTGTGAGGCTTTCAATAGGCTTACTTAATAGTAGTGGTGATATGCAACAGTATTAATTTAAAAACAACTGTAAAGACTATTTATTGAGCATTTAGTATGTATGAGGCATCATGCTGAAAGCTTTACCTGAATCACCTTTTGTAAAATCTTCACAACGTCCCTGTATAATTACAATAATTAACACCTTTCTACACATGAAGAAACAGACCTGGAGCAATTAAATAACGAGGCAGATGTCCTAGGACTGGAAATTCATACACAGGCACCTGGCTCCAGGGGCACACATCTAGTATTTAAAACATGTCAGGTGTTATCCCCTGCTCAGAAGCGTTTATCAGTTTCTCATCACACTTAGAAGAAAATCCAGGCCCTTGCCACATCCTACAAGATGGTTTTATTTTTTTTCTCTTAATTTCTTTTTAATTGAAGGATAATTGCTTTACAGTATGATGTTGGTTTCTACCAAACAGCACGAATCAGCCGTAGGTTTACTCATGTCCCCTCCCACTTAAACATCTTTCCCACCTTTCTCCCCCCATCCCACCCCTCTAGGTTGTTACCAAGCACAGGTTTGAGTTCTCTGAGTCATACAGCGAATTCCATTGGCTATAAGAGGTTTTATGACTCAACCACTGTTTCTCCAGTCTCACACTTATGCATCTTTCTTCAGGTGCAATGGCTTCCTTGATTCTTCAAACTTGTGATGCACACTCTGACCTCAGGGCCTTTGAACTGCTATTACTTCTGCTTGAGCCAGTTTGCCCTCGTGGATTTGCTTGACATTTCCTTACGTCATTCAAGTCTCTGTTCAAATGATATACAAAGTGAAATTCATTCAGTATCCTCTCTAAAGTAGTGCAGACTTGCTCAGTTGTGTCTGACTCTTTGCAACCCCATGGACTGTAGCCTGGCAGGCTCCTCTGTCCATGGGATTCTCCAAGCAAGAATAATGGAGTGGGTTGCCATTCCCTTCTCCAAGGGATCTTCCCAACACAGGGACCAGTGCCAAACTCTTGCATCTCCTGCATTGTCAGATGGATTCTTTACCACTGAGCTACCTGGAAAGACCTCTAAAATACTGTTTCACCCCTACTTTTTTGCTTTATTTTTATTTTTTTGACTGTCTGTCATTATGTTACATATTTATGTATGTATTTTTTCCTTCCTCACCACAGTGGAAACTGCAAGAGAGCTGATAGATACTTTGTTCTGTTCACTGATGTATCCCTAATACCTGTGCTGTGTATGACACATGGTGAGTTGTCAACGAACAGTTGTAGAAGAGAGAGAGAGAAAAAGAGGAGAAGCAAAGGAGGGAAGGAAAGAAATTAGAAATCACAGCAGAATACAAGTTCTAAAGCCTGACTCTCTGTTCCCAACAAATTTCTAACAAGATCAAACACACATCAAAAAACAAACAACAACAACAACAAAAAAAAAACCAGAAAGCATGACTGTTGTTTAAGGAAATAACAATTTTTTCTCAAAGCACATTATGATTAGATATCATAATGAACACATATATAACACCACATCTGGCTTAAAGGAAAAATATGAGATTTGTAGTTATTTAATTTTATAATTCCAAGCATTCCTGGGAATTGTTCACTTTATTCTGTTTTGAAATTGATTGCAATTCTACACCAGGGTTGTGTATATACTATGCTAGACATTTACTTGGAAGTCATGATATTTAATCACTATCCAGATGTTTTTAAAGAAACACCCCAGATGGTAGACATTGTGTCTGAAAGATCCAATGTGGGAAATTTTCAGAATTTTTATTAAGCTTAAACTTCTATCGAATGCATAAAGCCAAATGAAAATGACTAATATTCCATTTTTGCTTTTCTACCTGCTCTTGCTGCTTTTTTTCTTTCTGTTGCCACCACCCTAAGTTAGCCTTCTCAGATTTCCTGGGTATTATTGCAATGAATAATCTCTCACAACTGCTCCCATTATCATTCCTAATCAACTCTGGTTCCAAATGGAAGATCCACTGTCTTTGTTTATAAAACTTTCAGGCTCTTCATTGCTTACAAGATAAATTAAAAATTCTTTTAACTGGCTTTAAGGACTCTCACAATCTTATCTACCATCCTATTGAATATTATCTTTCAGAATTACCCCCTTCCCATAAAGAAGCAACAGTATTCATTGCTCCATATAATCTGAATGGGAAATAAATTCTAGCTGGCTTAAAGTATGTTGTTATAAAAAAAATGCTCACCCCCAAATCCAAAAAGGTCTGTTTTTCATTCAGGTCCAATGTCCCTCATGGGTCAACATGGCTGCACTCTACCATACTGTCACTATGGGGCCCAGGCTTCTAGCACCTTCTTAAACATTTCAGAGTGCAGGTCACATGCAATGTGCAGGTTACAGGGTCAAGCCCAATGGGAAAAAGGATCCACTACCCCAGGGAGAGGCAGAGAATAATTTGAACAATAATACAGTCCAACACAAAGAAAAGTGTATTCTTTCTGTTTAAAAGGAATATATCAAATTATTAAAACAGTTACTCAAGAAAATATAAAATTCTCAAGCATCTTATTCCTGAGGCCCAGCCCTTTTAACGCAAGAAACAAATTCTCATCTTCCTTGCTGGGTTCTTTAGTTCTCTGACTTTTTCTTCTTACCCTTACTTTACAGTACCTAGAACTGCATTTCCATAACAGACAATCCAAACATGTTTACAAACTGGAATGATTTTACATTCCAGCTCATGGTAAGATACTGTATGTGGAAAGTGTACTCTTGTTATTTTTTTTCCTTTCTCCTTCCTGTCTTCCTTCCTTCCTTATTAATTTTCCCCTAAAGGAAAATAACTTCTAGAAATCAATAAGAAAGTGAAAATGATACTTTATAAATAAAAACAAATATGACCAATGAGTTCACTTAAATTTTAAAAGGACAATAAACTTTAAAATGCTCAGCTATGATTGTTATTAAACACATTCAGAACAAATTGGGACAGTTTTCTACCTTTAAAAATCATCAAAAATTAAAAAAATTTTAAAACCCATTGTTGGTGTTCAAATATTGGTTCAGTTCAGTTCAGTCGTTCAGTCGTGTCTGACTCTTTGCGACCCCATGAATTGCAGCATGCCAGGCCTCCCTGTCCATCACCAACACTTGGAGTTAACTCAAACTCACCTCCATCGAGTAGGTGATTCCATCCAGCCATCTCATCCTCTGTGGTCCCCTTCTCCTCCTGCCCCAATCCCTCCCAGGATCAGAGTCTTTTCCAATGAGTCAATGCTTTGCATGAGGTGGCCAAAGTACTGGAG
>SJYQ01002095.1:257578-290603 GCA_006410935.1 Redunca redunca | reverse complement strand
TGGCATATTGAGTGCAGCACTTTCACAGCATCATCTTTCAGGATTTGAAATAGCTCTACTGGAATTGCATCACCTCCACTAGCTTTGTTCGTAGTGATGCTTCCTAAGGCCCACTTGACTTCACATTCCAAGATGTTTGGCTCTAGGTGAGTGATCACATCATCGTGATTATCCAGGTTGTGAAGATCTTTTTTGTACAGTTCTCCTGTGTATTCTTGCCACCTCTTCTTAATATCTTTTGCTTCTCTAGGTCCATACCATTTCTGTCCTTTATCGAGCCCATCTTTGCTTGAAATGTTCCCTTGGTATCTCTAATTTTCTTGAAGAGATCTCTAGTTTTTCCCATTCTGTTGTTTTCCTCTATTTTTTTTGCATTGATAACTGAGGAAGGCTTTTTTATCTCTTGATATTCTTTGGAACTCTGCATTCAGATGCTTATATATTTCCTTTTCTCCTTTGCTTTTGCATTACAATTGGTGGGAGTACAGCCAAGCCAACTTACTTGAGTAAATGTGATTACCACTTGAAACCAGAGATTTCTGATGAATAAAGATAATTATGAATAATACTGCACACCTTGCCTTGGTTTGGAGCATATGACAGTGGTTCTGCATTGCCAGGAAAATAATGTTTCTGCCTGCATATATTCCAGTGTTTCACTTAGGAGCTTTACCTACATGTGACTCACAAAATCACAAGAAGGGCTTTGCTACACCATGCTGACTTAATTCACTGCAAAGGCCGTCATTCTAAACAAAATCATCAGGAGTTGCATAGAATTAAATTTTAATCTGATGCTGAACTGCAAAAGCAGTTCAAATACATACAGTATTTCTAAAGACCATGCTTTTGTGCACTCATAAATATCAAATGCTAACAGACAGCATGATTCAGTTGGTGGAATTTCTCCCATGAAATTATTTGAGATTTTTTTCGAAAGTGTATATTTTCTGACTATTATTATTTGTAAATAATTTTTATTTCTAAGTACAGGTTTCTCCCTGCCATTAGGAAGTATTCACCTTGGAGAGGCAAATTAACTCTTTGATTTTTCCTATTCAGAACAGTGAAGTGAAATATTCACTACCTCCCCTTGTCTGCTTCTTCTGAATCTTGCTCTCAGTGTAACTCCTCCTTCTAAGAATCTAATATCCTCAAATTTCTCAATCCTCTACCATCCCCAGTAAGCAGGATTTCACTCTGGCAATACTTCCCCATCTTTGCCAATCACTAGTACCATATCAAAACGTTACTATTCTCTCTCAGATTCTCCAGATTCCCCTCATTAAAAAAAATAAACAACTCATTTTATCCAGCAATGACAAAATTGTGAGTGAAAGATTTAACCTATTATTTTTCTCCAGTAGCCTGTTATTGTTGTGATAATGCTGCATAGCAAACTACTCTCTGAAACCCATTGTCTTATAACAATAAGCATTTACTTTTCTGACTCACAGATCTGAAGAACAGCTAAGGTACTCTTCTTCAGGGCCCAGGGACGGAGGAGCCCAGTGGGCTGCCATCTATGGGGTCACACAGGGTCGGAGACAACTGAAGTGACTTAGCAGCAGCAGCAGGGCTTGGCTCTAGGCTCTAGATGGGTTTAGATCTGCCTCACTGAACTCTTTCTGGGGCTCAGGCTAAAGGGACAGTGGTTTTCTGAAACATACATGTTTTTTTTTTAATGACAATCAGAGGAACACATGAAATCAAGCCAAATTGTGCACACATTTAAGACTTTTACTCACATAGTGTCCACAAGTATTTTTTAACAAAAGCAAGTTGCATGACCACGTTTACTATGGATGGGGTAGTGAAATATACTCTATGCACTGAAGTATACTACAAAATGAAGTATATGATGCTGAAGCTGAAACTCCAGTCCTTTGCTACCTCATGCGAAGAGTTGACTTGTTGGAAAAGACTGTGATGCTGGGAGGGATTGGCGGCAGGAGGAGGAGGGGACGACAGAGGATGAGATGGCTGGATGGCATCACTGACTCAATGGACATGAATCTGAGTGAACTCCGGGAGTTGGTGGTGGATAGGGAGGCCTGGCGTGCTGCGATTCATGGGGTCACAAAGAGTCAGACACGACTGAGCAACTGAAGTGAACTGATACTGCAAAATCACATGGCAAAAAATAATGAAGAATTGAGAATCAGTATAGCTTCCAAGGATATATATTTGCTCCTTAGTGTGAATTTCCTATAAATAATACAGTAGCTTAAGTAAAAGTAGAATTTGCATTGGTATAAAATGTTATAATTCTTATAATTTAATGTAATACCCAATGAATCACATACAATAGAATTTCTTTTATTCTACTGAACATATAAGAAAAAAAATTCTAATACTTATTATATGCTAGGCACTGTTTTAAGTACTTTACATATGTTAATTCACTTAATTACCTTAAAATCCTATAAATTAATGACTATTCTAATTCCATTTGATAAGTTAGGGGACTGAGTCACACAGAGATTTACCCACTGCCCAAGGCAACACATTTAGTAAGATGCATATTTCAGCTCCAGACCCAGTGCTTTTAATTGGGAAACTGAATATGCAAATAGACAATGACTAGACTGTATATAAGAGCAGAACTCTGACTCACAGTTTGCAACAGGCTATACAGGAAACCAACTGGAAGCCATCTTGCTATAAATCAGATTTATAGGAAGTCAGATTACTATCTCTGGCAGGAATCCAGGAAGCCCCTATAACAGTTAACCCAAGTATCTCTGACTTGACAACTTCCTAAATATTTGTCCCCACTTTGGACTTAGAGCCAAGCAGAGAAAGCCAAGTAATGTACCCTAACCAATCACATGGGATGCCCAACTTCAAGGTGGTGTACGTACAGCTTCTCCTTTCCAACAGCCTCCAATCAGGGCATACCTGAAGCATTCCATTTTACCATTGTAAAGCTTTCCCATTCCTTTGCCTGCCTTTGAGTCTCTGCCAAAACACAAGTGATAGTGACTAACTTCCTGGCTGTAGCAAACTCTGAATAAAAAGCTTTTGCTTTTCTCATTTGGTTAATCTTCATCTATCTCCATATAACCAGAGCAGTATCTATCATATCTAGTGCAGTTGAATTTGTTTGTATCTAACATAAGTACTAAGACTGTAGTTAAAACTGCTTAAAGGCCAATAATCAGCTCTTTTCAGTGTTTAATTTTCTTAATATGGCCCCACAAATTCTTGGTATTTAGAGAAGTTTATAGAAATATCTATGGAAAGTCCAAGTTAATGATAATTGTGGTAATAACAATAACAGAAATTACAAATCAATGATAAGAACAACAATAGCAGCTATTCTATTAAATACTTAAAACTATCACACACATTACAAAAAAACATTACTTTAGATTTCTTTGTTGCATCTTCAGATTAACAAATTGAGCTGATTACTGGAAATCTCTCTATTTTGCCAGTGGGAAAGAAGAAAGTGAGCCACTTGCTGATACCTACATTGTTTGGAAAAAACATACACACAAACATTAGATTTTCTGTTTAGATAAAAACATCTTAAGATCATGCATTCACTTTTCCTCAAGGGTTCAGTTTAACTGTGTGCATAATATAACCATTCAATCAGTGCTGAAGAGAAGCAGACCCAAGATTATATGTTACCCACTTGCTTCTATGCCTCGTGAATCTACCAGAGATTATTGGTAGCATAAGCTCTGGCCTATCACATCTCCAAGTCCAAAGGTCTTCAGTCTCTCTATTAAGCAGCCATCAAATCTTGGCTGACTACTATGTATGCAAAAAGTTACGGCTAAGAAGTGATTTCCTGACAGTCAAGTCTCATAAGTATTCTCTTAGCAATGAAATGTTAAAAATGACTTGTTTTTCAATTCTTCAGCAGGATGGCTATTGATATTGTAATGCCTATGTGCATATGAATTAGAAGGTACAGCCAATTTAAACCTTAAAGAGTTTGAGATCCACTGTAAAGTGACCGGGAAATTACTTAAACTTCATTGATAAACAGCAATGATATAAGGAATGTGTACTAAATTGCTTCAGTCTTGACTCTTTGTGACCCCATGGACTGTAGCCCACCAGGCTCCTCTGTTAACGGAATTCTCCAGGCAAGGATACTGGAGTGGGATGCCATTTCCTTCTCCAGGGGATCTTCCTGACCTAGGGATTGAACCTGTGTCTATTATGTCTCCTGCATTAGCAGGCAGGGTCTTTACCACTCGCACCACCTGGGAAATTTAATGAGGAATGGATTCAAGAAAAATTTACTTAAAGATAAAAAAAAAAAATTGCCATCTGCTGTCACCCTGTTTGTTTAACCTATATGCTGAACACATCATGTGAAATACAGGACTGGATGAGTTACAAGCTGGAATCAAGATAGGCGGGAGAAACATCAGCAACCTCAAATATGTGGATGATACCACTCTAATGGCAGAAAGTAAAGAGGAACTAAAGAGCCTCTTGATGAAGATGAAGGAGGAGACTGAAATAGCTGGTTTAAGACTAAATTAAAAAAAAAAAATTAAGATCATGGCATCCCGCCCCATTACTGCATACCAAATAGAAGGGGAAAAGGTGGAAGTAGTGACAGATTTCCTCTTCTTGGGCTCTAAAATCACTGCGGACAGTGAGTGCAGCCATGAAATCAGAAGACAATAGCTCCTTGGCAGGAAAATGATGACAAGCACAGTGTGTTGAAAGCAGAGACATTACTCTGCTGACAAAGGTCCTTTATAGTCAAGGCTATGGTCCAGTTATGACCAACCTAGATAGCATATTCAAAATCAGACACATTACTTTGCCAACCAAGGTCCGTCTAGTAAAGGCTATGGTTTTTCCAGTGGTCATGTATGGTTGTGAGAGATGGACTGTAGAGAAGGCAGAACACTGAAGAATTGATGCCTTTGAAATGTGGTGCTGGAGAAGACTCCTGAGAGTCCTTTGGATAGCAAGGAGATCATACCAGTCAATCTTAAGAGAAATCAACCCTGAATACTCATTGGAAGGACTGATGCTAAAGCTGAAGCTCCAGTATTTTGGTCACCTGACAGGAACAGCCGACTCATTGGAAAAGTCCTGGATACTGGGAAAGATTGAGGGCAGAAAGAGAAAAGGGTGTCAGAGGATGAGATGGCTGGATGGCATCACCAGTGCAGTGAACATGAACTTGGGCAAACTCCAGGAGACAGAGAGGGACAGGGAGGACTGGTGTGCTGCAGTCCATGGGGTCACAAAGAGTCAGACATGACTGGGTGACTGAACAAAAAGATTGCAAGGAGAAATTATGACTTGCAGTTATGAAAAATTAAGACAAGAAAGGGACCATTCCAATTATGGGACATAATATGGCCAAGGGCACCACAGTAGGTAAAATAAGCTTTAGAGGCATATAGTCTACTGTCAGTCCAGTGGGAAAAAGAGAGGGCTTATGTAAGGAGATAGTGTCCCTCTTCTCTGTTGTGCCTTCAGTTTATATGAAGAATGTCTGACCTTTAGTAGAAGGTCAAAGTATAACAGGAAGTAACACAACTACTTAGTTTGGAACCAGAACTTCCAACTGGCAGTTCTACAATTTACATTTTTAGGGGCTCAGTTATCAGGATTAAATGTCATTTTTTCTTCATATGTGGTGATGCCTGTCCGTGTGAAAACACAACATTTTATAAATAACACTTTGTACCATCCTTCACTGTTTTACAGGAAATATGCCTGCTGTCTACTCCATTTCTTTCTTGGTATCTCACTGCCTTTATGCCTTAAAAAATTATATTCTATTCCAAAGAATTATACTGACACCTTTTTTCTTTCCACCCAGAATATCTAGTAAACCATGGAACTCCAGTCCTCTTTTCTGAAGATTCAAGAGTAAGTTCACACCCCATATTATCATAACATGCGAGGATTTTTTGACCTCTCTGCCATTTGCTGACACACTGAGCTTATCCCTTTATTAGTCTTTTTTGCCTTTTTTTTTTTTTCCTACTTGGGCTATGACATTTCTCACATCAAGCATCTCTCTATCATTTTCTCCAGTTTTGTTATCTGGATTTTCTTTTTTCAGTCCCTGGCACTTATCTACCTCAGATCTATGAACATCTGTGGGATATTTCCAAAGACCTGGCATTTGACTATGAAAGAGCTACTCTCAGGGAATGGAGACAGTGCAGACCCTGGAGGACTTGACGTGGCCTCCTCCATTCATGCAGCCTGTGTGGCAGAATGGAGTCAGAGAGAATTTGGGGTCAGCTTATCACATCCTGTAAAGAGTTTCACTGGACAGTTATTAACTAACGGCCATTTTTCACAAGGCCCTGTTTTTCACAAGGTACTATGTGGCTTGTTGTTAGTTGCTAAGTCGTGTCTAACTCTTTTGCGACCTTGTGGACTGTAGCCCACCAGGTTCCTCTGTCCGTGGGATTTCCCAGGCAAGAATATTAGAGTGGGTTGCCATTTCCTTCCCCAACTGTATGGGTACCAGGATGGAAAAGATTCTGTTCTTGCCATCAAAAACTTGTTATCTAACATATAAGATCAGATCCCATTTATGTCAGAAAAGTAATGGGTGGTTGTAAGAAAAGTAAGAGATAAAGGGCAATGAAAGAGGAGAGGAAGATCCTTGCTTACTGGCCAAGGGCCAATCATGCTTTCTGAAAAAAAAAAGCAATAATTTACCTTCATCCTAATGATGAGGCAGGAAGCACATTGTAATAAAATTGTACAGCTATGCACTTTAAGCTGTAGAGAATTGGTCAATATCATCTATCACAATCAAACCCTCTCTTCTCCTTCCTAGAAATGGTTCTATTTAAGTCTTTGTACCTGATCCCAAGGAGCTCAAGCAAATGCACATCAGCAGTATAAAATGGCCTGTCTGATTGTTAATTTCAGTGTTCTTACTTTTGCCAACATTGCCTACAACTGTTGCATTTATTTGGATAACGGTAGAAAGATAGCCTAGGAAATAATTAAGTAATGGTGCCAAAGTTTCCTTTCCACCACAGCATTCTAGTCTTCTCATTTCATCATAAACCTTAAATTTGCCTTAAGACTCTAACTCACTTTAATGAGCATGAAATGTGATTATAATTATGAAAGTAACTGGGAAAGAACGTATGTTATTCTAAAATATAAGTACTTAGGGATGGGGGAATCTATAACTTGGAAATGCAAAGATTATTTGAGGATGTAAATTTCATCATTGAGCTGCTGATTATTGTTTCTTTTTTTCTTTTGTTACTTCTCTTTTATGTTACATGTCTATATTATGAAATAGCCTGCATTTTTCCAATTCAAATTTTCTAATATGTGAGAAGTAATTAACCTTATAATAGACCTAATTCTAAATGCCCAAATGGTCTTTTTTCTCATTAGTTATTTTAAGTGGTCTAACATGTACTGGGATCCTGACAATAAGCAGTCCAAATTTTAATTTAATAGACTGTAATCTGTTTGGAACTGAAAACTGTCTCAATCTGTTTGGAAGAGAAAACTGTCTCAATCTATAATAACACACTGTAATTTTTTTTATGTATGTGTATTGCTGAGTGACATATTACTGTGGTTCACCCATCCATGATCATTTTAAATAAAAAGTTACTGGTTTTTAAAATTTTCTATTAAAAAGTAAAAAAAAAAAAGTTACTGCCATTATTCCCTGTATTATAAAAATATCACCCAAAGTACAATTTTTTCTCTTTTTCCAGCTNTTTTCTATTAAAAAGTAAAAAAAAAAAAGTTACTGCCATTATTCCCTGTATTATAAAAATATCACCCAAAGTACAATTTTTTTTCTTTTTCCAGCTTTGTTGAGGTATAATTGACATATAATACTGTATAAGTTTAATGTTTATAACATGCTTATATACTGCAAAATGATTTCCATCATAGCATTCGCTATCACCTGTCTCTACATAATTACCATTTCTCTGTGATAAGAACATTTGAGATCTTCTCTTTTAACAGCTTTCAAGTATATAATACATATTGATAACTAGTCACCATGCTGAATATTAGATCCCCAGAATTTATTCCATCTTAAAACTTAAAGTTTAGCTAATATTTCCCCTTTCCGCCAATCCTCCAGCCCCTTGTAATCACCATTCTAGTTTCTGTTGGGCTTTTTAGTAAGATTCTACATATAAGTGATATCGTGTATTTGTCTTTCTCTCTCTCTTATTTCAGTTAACATAATGCCCTTAATGTCCATTCATGCTGTCACAAATAGCAGGAATAACTTTTTCTCTCGGGTGAGTACTATACCATATATATAAAACATCTCTATCCGTTCATGCACTGATAGACACTTAGGCTGTTTCTGCATCTTGACTATTATGGAAAATGCTGCAGTACATCTCTTTGAGTGCAGATATCCCTTTGACATATTTTGTATTTCCTTTGGACATGTACCTATAAGTGGGATTGCTGATACATGTAGTTCTTTTATTAAATTTTTTAGGAACCTCCATATCGTTTTCTGTAATGGCTATACCAACTTACATTCCTACCAATAGCACACGAGAATTCCCTTTTCTCTTCATTGTTACCAACACCTGTCTTCATCTCTTTGTTACAGGCGTTCCATAAAGTATGAGATGATGTTTCATTGTAGTTCTGATTTTTATTTTCTGATGATTAGGAATGTTGAGCACCTTTTCATGCACCTGTTGGACATTTGTATGTCTTTGGAAAAATGCCTATCAAGACATTTTGCTGCTGCTGCTACTAAATCGCTTCAGTTGTGTCTGACTCTGAGTGACTCCATAGATGGCAGCCCACCAGGCTCCCCCATCCCTGGGATTCTCCAGGCAGGAACACTGGAGTGGGTTGCCATTTCCTTCTCCAATGCATAAAAGTGAAAATTGAAGTCGCTTTTGTCTAGACACTCTACCCATTTTTAATTAGATTGGTTTTATTATTTTGAGTTGTATTGAGTTCTTTCTATATTTTGGATATTAACCTCTTAACACATGGGTAATGGAAAATATTTTCTCCCAATCCATAGGTTGCCTTTTCATTTTGTCAATGGTTTTATTTGCTGTGCAGAAGTATCATAGTTTGATGCAGTTCAAGTTGTTTATTTTTACTTTTGTTACCTTTGCTTTTGGTTTCAAAAAAAAAAAATTATTGCTCAAAACTGAGGTTGAGGAGCTTATCTTCTATATGATCTTCTAGGAGTTTTATATTTTCAGGATGTACATTCAACTCTTGAGCTCATTGTGAGCTGATTTTGTGTACATTCCAAGATAGGAATCCAGTTCCATTCTTTGGCTTATGGCTCTCCAGTCTTCACAACACTTTTTGAAGAGATTATTCTTTCCCCATTTTACATTCTTGGCTCCTTTGTCATAAATTAATTGACCATATATGCATGAGCTTATTTCTGGGTTCTAAATTTAACTTTGATGGATTATTATCTAAGTATAATGTGCTGTACCACAGAGTTTTGTTCATATGTCAGTGCCTCTAATTTATTCAGCATTTCCTGCGAAGGTGGGAGTACACTTGGGATTTGCTCTTTAGTCACATGAAATTACTATACTAACAAGATAGAAGCATGGAAATAAATTTATTTCAACAGGGAGAAATTAATCTATTTATTGGTATACATTGCATAAAAAAACTGTTTCCTATGAAAAAGCGATCCAGAGGGAGCTGAAAGGTGTATTGAAAGTTAATTTTTCAAGTGTTCACATAAAATACTCTCACATATTAAAAAATCTCTATGATTACAAGGAGGAAAAATGTTTCTTGTACTTTGAATAAAATGAAAAGTAACAAGGATCTTAAGCTATTAATATATGTGCTGTTTAAGAATTACTACATGGGCTATCAAAATTATGGTAATTTGCAATCCTGAGGTTTTGTTTCTTAAATATATATTTTAAACAATAGCTAGGCACATTTTATAAACTGCATCAATGAGAAACCATCTGTACATTTTTATGTAAGCCACTTAGATTTTGTTGAATTTGTCAGCTACTGAGCTATGGTTTCTCAAATCTTTACAAGGTGGCTCTTAAGGTCTAAAGCCCTGTGGTTGTAGGTGACACTATACCCAGTGCCTGTTGCTGCTTTAATATGCATTGAAAGCAAATAAAAGCATAACACTGTGAAGACGTTGTGTCTACACATAGTTAAAATATCTCACAAATGTGGAGGATTTAGTGAATTAACCAAAATGCTCCTGTGACTTATAAACCCCCAAATTTTGGAGGGTTAGCATTACTTTTCACATTGACTTACAAATGGTATTTGGTAAAAGTCATCCCCCCTCCACCCCAACCCCACCATATGCTTGAGTGTCCTTGGCTGGTGCATTACTAGGAGTATTTGATTTGTTGTTATTTTAGTAACTCAGTCGTGTTTGACTCTGTGACCCCATGGACTGTAGCCCGCCAGGCCCCTCTGTCCATGGGGTTTCCCGGGGCAAAAATACTGGAGTGGGTTGCCGTTTCCTCCTCCAAGGGATCTTCCTGACCCAGGGATTGAACCTGCATCTCCTGTGTTGGCAGGTGGATTCTTTACCACTGAGAACATGGAAGCGCAGGAGCACCTGCCAGGAGTAGCCATTCTGTATGAAATTAGCCTAGGACACATGGATTATCCTCTTTGGCTTGTACTTACAGGTAACTGAACAAGGCAGCCATAGTCTGCTGTTCTAGTCTCAGCTGGCCTTTGAAATGCTTCTCTTCTGTCAGGGATACANAGTTCCATTCTTTGGCTTATGGCTCTCCAGTCTTCACAACACTTTTTGAAGAGATTATTCTTTCCCCATTTTACATTCTTGGCTCCTTTGTCATAAATTAATTGACCATATATGCATGAGTTTATTTCTGGGTTCTAAATTTAACTTTGATGGATTATTATCTAAGTATAATGTGCTGTACCACAGAGTTTTGTTCATATGTCAGTGCCTCTAATTTATTCAGCATTTCCTGTGAAGGTGGGAGTACATTTGGGATTTGCTCTTTAGTCACATGAAATTACTATACTAACAAGATAGAAGCATAGAAATAAATTTATTTCAACAGGGAGAAATTAATCTATTTATTGGTATACATTGCATAAAAAAACTGTTTCCTATGAAAAAGCGATCCAGAGGGAGCTGAAAGGTGTATTGAAAGTTAATTTTTCAAGTGTTCACATAAAATACTCTCACATATTAAAAAATCTCTATGATTACAAGGAGGAAAAATGTTTCTTGTACTTTGAATAAAATGAAAAGTAACAAGGATCTTAAGCTATTAATATATGTGCTGTTTAAGAATTACTACATGGGCTATCAAAATTATGGTAATTTGCAATCCTGAGGTTTTGTTTCTTAAATATATATTTTAAACAACAGCTAGGCACATTTTATAAACTGCATCAATGAGAAACCATCTGTACATTTTTATGTAAGCCACTTAGATTTTGTTGAATTTGTCAGCTACTGAGCTATGGTTTCTCAAATCTTTGCAAGGTGGCTCTTAAGATCTAAAGCCCTGTGGTTGTAGGTGACACTATACCCAGTGCCTGTTGCTGCTTTAATATGCATTGAAAGCAAATAAAAGCATAACACTGTGAAGAGGTTGTGTCTACACATAGTTAAAATATCTCACAAATGTGGAGGATTTAGTTAGTGAATTAGCCAAAATGCTCCTGTGACTTATAAACCCCCAAATTTTAGAGGGTTAGCATTACTTTTCACATTGACTTACAAATGGTATTTGGTAAAAGTCATCCCCCCTCCACCCCAACCCCACCATATGCTTGAGTGTCCTTGGCTGGTGCATTACTAGGAGTATTTGATTTGTTGTTATTTTAGTAACTCAGTCGTGTTTGACTCTGTGACCCCATGGACTGTAGCCCGCCAGGCCCCTCTGTCCATGGGGTTTCCCGGGGCAAAAATACTGGAGTGGGTTGCCGTTTCCTCCTCCAGGGGATCTACCTGACCCAGGGATTGAACCTGCGTCTCCTGTGTTGGCAGGTGGATTCTTTACCACTGAGTCAACATGGAAGCGCAGGAGCACCTGCCAGGAGTAGCCATTCTGTATAAAATTAGCCTAGGATACATGGATTATCCTCTTTGGCTTGTACTTACAGGTAACTGAACAAGGCAGCCATAGTCTGCTGTTCTAGTCTCAGCTGGCCTTTGAAATGCTTCTCTTCTGTCAGGGATACAGGCCAATGAAGAATTTCCTGAAGCCTGTACTCACGGTCCTGGGTTTCTCACCTGGCACTCAGCTCCACATGAATTTTTCTTTTGCATGTGGCCAGGAGCCTTAGTCCTGTCCAGGATGTCTAGCAAATCATTTCTAAGCTTTTAGTTTAGACAACATGCCTTAGTGAAAATTCACTGAGTTTTTTTTTTGGAGGGGAGTGAGGCTATTACTTATCTTTTCCCTCTTTATTGTGTGTCATTATTTCTTATTGTTAATATTGTCCTTTGGAATGAATTGTTTCACCTAATATAAGTGGTAAATAGCAGCACCAACAATAATAAGGAGTAACCTATACTAAACTTATGTAATATATGTATATGATTTCTTTTCTGAGCTATTTGAGATTATGGTGCAACTCCTAAATACTTCAGTGTGTGATTGTTAAGAACAAGGACAGGTTATAACTNATTATGGTGCAACTCCTAAATACTTCAGTGTTTGATTGTTAAGAACAAGGACAGGTTATGTTATAACTACAGAAAAGCTATCAAAATCAGGGAATGAACATGAATACAAGCTATTGTGTAATTGGCAAGCTTTGAATTTCACCACTTTTTCCCACAATGGCTTTTGTAGTCTGTGTTTCCTTACCTGTCCCTCCAAGTTTCCGTCTAATATCCAATTCAGGATCACTTATTACATTTAGTTGTTATATCTATTTCATTCACATAACCTGGCACATTTTCTCAGTTTTTTTCCCTTTTATGGTTTATTTTTTATATTTTTGAAGAGTAAAGGCCAATTATTTTATAGTATCTTTGGGTTTGTCTGATGTTTCTATGTAGCCAATTTTAGGCTAATAAATTTTGTGTTCAGGAATAACAGAAGTGATGTTTTTTCCTTCTCAGTGTATTATTTCATGGGGTAGAGGGTGTCATTTTATCCCATAAGTCGTGATGTTAACCTGGATTACTTGGTTAAGGTAGTATCTGCCAGGTGACTCTGCTGAAAAATTCCTATTTATTTTCTTTGTAATTAGTAAGTATTTTAATCTGATTTATAAAAGGCAGAGGAATCAGAATCAAATTGCCAACATCTGTTGGATCTGTTGTTCACTGACTATGCTAAAGCCTTTGACCATGTGGATCACTGCAAACTGTGGAAAATTCTTAAAGAGTTGGTAATAGCAGACCACCTTACCTGGCTGCTGAGAAATCTGTATGCAGGTCAAGAAGCAACAGTTAGAACTGGACATGGAATAATGGACTGGTTCCAGATCAGGAAAGGAGTCTGTCAAAGCTGTATATTGTCACTCTGCTTATTTAACTTATATACAGAGTACATCATGCAAAATGCCAGGCTCAATGAAGCACAAGCTGGAATCAAGATTTCCTGGAGAAATATCAATAAACTCATATATGCAGATGATTCCACCCTTATGGCAGAAAGCAAAGAACTAAAGAGCCTCTTGATGAAAGTTCAGGAGAGTGAAAAAGTTGGCTTAAAGCTCAACATTCAGAAAACAGATCATGGCATCTAGTCCCATCACTTCACGGCAAGTAGATGGGGAAACAGTGACAGACTTCATTTTCTTGGGCTCCAAAATCACTGCAGAAGGTGACTACAGCCATGAAATTAAAAGATGCTTGCTCCTTGGAAGAAAAGCTTTAACAGACCTAGACAGCATATTAAAAAAGCAGAGACATTACTTTGCCAACAAAGGTTTGCCTAGTCAAAGCTAGGTTTTTCCAGTAGTCATGTATGGATGTGAGAGTTGGACCATAAAGAAAGCTGAACACCAAAGAACTGATGCTTTTGAACTGTGGTGTTGGAGAAGACTGTTCAGAGTCCCTTGGACTACATGGGGATGCAATCAGTCCATCCTAAAAGAAATCAATGCTGAATATTCATTGGAAGGACTGATTCTGAAGCTGAAACTCCAATACTTTGGCCACCTGATGTGAAGAACTGACTCATTGGAAAAGACCCTGTTGCTGGGTAAGATTGAATGCAGTAGGAGAAGGGGATGACAGAGGATGAGATTGTTTGATGGCATCATGAACTTGATTGACATGAATTTGAGAAACCTGCGGGAGTTGGTGATAGACAAGGAGGCCTGGTGTGCTGCAGTCCATGGGTTGCAAAGAGTTGGACACAACTGACCAACTGAAATGAACTTTGAATCTGTTTATATATGCTCTCCCCTCATCTAAATATTACTTAGTAGTTTTAGCATCCTTTGATGATTTTTGCCTGAGTCATCAATTTTTACTATGCTGATGCCCACTGTGAATTTTTTCCTCTATTTATCAATTGGTGTTCTATTAAAAAAAAAAAGCTGTTCTTACTCCATTTGTCTATTTATATAATTATATCAGTATAGATTCTTGAACTCCTTTTCATTCAGTGGATTATATTTTATGTGAACATAGAAATGCACCACTCAAATCTCCTGCCACAGGAATGTATTCTGTGGATGTGGGCATCTCCACAACAACCCACATCAACAGCAACCTCCAGCTGCTGCACGTTCAGATTCACTGCCATGTTCAGTTCAAAGCCGTGCTCTCCCAGGGCTCCTTCTGATCAGTTCCTGAGTATGGCACAGGTACTATAGTTTGGCCATTTATGCCCAGTGATGTTGTTGTGTAGTGGCTAAGTCGTGTCCTACTCTTTAGTGACCCCATGGACTCTCGCCTGCCAGACTCTTCTCCTTGGGATTTCCCAGGCAAGAATACTGAAGTGGGTTGCCATTTCCTTGTCCAGGGGATCTTCCTGACCCAGGGATGGAATCAGAAGTCTCCTGCATTGGCAGATGGATTCTTTATTACTGAGCCACCAGGGAAACTCCAAAATAGGTTTAAAATAAGACTTATTATAAAATAAGTCATCTTATTCTGTTCTTCAGTAATATCTTATTATTCTTGACTTTTTGTTTTTCTGTATGAATTTTAGCTTGTCCAAATTCATTAAAATTCCCATCAGGATTTCTTCGGGTTTTTATTGAACATATAGAGTATTTTAATGAGAATTTCTGTCTATGATACTGAAATTATTAAGGAACATAATATTTCTTTTTTATGTAANATGTCCAGCTGTTTGCAACCCCATGGGCTATACAGTCCATGGAATTTTCTAAGCAAGAATACTGGAGTGGGCAGCTGTTCCCTTCTCCAGGGTATCTTACCATCCCAGGGATCGAACCCAAATCTTGCACATTGCAGGTGGATTCTTTACCAGCTGAGCCACCAGGGAAACCTGTTCCTAGATATAGTAGCTAATATTTTGCTTAGCAGTTTTGCATAAATATTCATGAGTGATATTGGCATGTAATTTTCATTTTTAGTTAATACTATTCTCTTCTGCTTTAGTTTTAAAGTCATATTAGTCTCAGAAATAATTAAGGAGGTCTCCTCTTTCTATTTGCAGTGACCAAGACAGCCTTAGTTTGACTATAATTTAGAAAGATTTATTTTTTATTGTTGGTCCCTAACCTCCTTTCTCTTAGAACAGTTATTTAGAAAGTTGCAACTATAAGTTTTTTGCCCCTTTGATATGTAAATCCTTTACAGCTTAGGAATGTCTTTTCTAAGAACCCAAGAGCCATCTCTGAAATAAAATAAATAATAAGCATATATTGATACTACTTCAGTTATCAATTTTTAACTTTTTAAGTTAATCTACACAAACTTCCCAGTGTTATTTTCTCATATCACCTCTCCTATCCTCTCCACTTATATCAACTTCAGGGAAGTAAATTTTATTTAAGTTTTATGTGTTTAATTAATTAGAATTTATTTTCTTTATTAATAATGGCCAAATATCAAGTAAACCCTTTTTTTGGGGGGGGGGATCATGTCTTCTAGAGTCTTCCATTCTCTTGTTCCTATCTTGTTTGATTGATTTTTAGGTCAAGTGTACAGCTGACATCCTGGGTTATCTTCCTTTCCCCAGTGTTGTGCATTAGGGACCCTGTATATTAGGTTCCTATATTTTTCTCTCCTTGGTTTATTCTTTTTATTTTTTCACTTTAATTTCTTGAACAACACTTCTAGGATGTGAGGGAGATAAAATGTTAACCTCACAAATGAGAAAAAAATCTTTATTATATCTTATACTTGGTTTACAGGTTAATTAAATGTAAAATTCTGAGTAAGAAATAATTTTTAGTCAAGTTTTTGAAGGCTTTGTTCTATTACCTCTAGTTTCAGAGGTGACCACTGATATTTCTGAAGGCACAGGGAATCTTAATTCTTTTCCTCTAGAATGTGTTTTCTACCTCCTAGAATATTTTAGTCTTTATGAGAATTTTAAAACTCAAGATGTTTCTCAGTGGGAATTATATTTGTGCTGTTTATTTATTTATAAATAGCAAAGCAAAGGGCTTGCTACCCAGCAAAGGGCTTGCTATTGGAAGCACGTATTTGCCAATGCCATGGCACTAGATTTTAGGAAAATAAAAACGGTTATTGCAAGGTTGACCAGCAAGAGCACAGGGAAAATGAAATGGATCCAGTCTTTCTCCCTGATCAAAGGTTGGATCAAACTTTTATGAGTTATGGAAGAAGGGTTGGTGTTGCAAGCACTGGCAGGCAGATTTCAGTTGGAATTTGGCCATGCTTTGGTTTTAGGTGTTGTTTGAGGTCAAAATTTTCTCCTCTGCACTTGGCTTTGGTTATATGACTTGTGGTTTTGTACTGTTGTCTCTGAAAGACAACTTAGTATTCTATTAGAAAGAGGATAATGTCAGTTTTGAGCTGGTTCCGTGGTTACAATGACTCTAGACCCTTAGAGAACCCTCTAAACCTAGAAACCCAAGCTCCTTGATTCTAATAAATATTTTAATTTATTAAGCTTATAATTTTCTCTATTCCTTCTCTTTTTCAGAAAATATTAATTTTCTCTATCCAATTGAATCTCTGTCTCAATCCAATCTCTATCTTACTCCTCTGTTAGAGGAATAAACCTCTAATTTTGATATTTCTCTCCCTCTTTTAGCTATTCATCTCTTCATATATTTGTTCTAATTTCTTGAAAATGTGCTCAACCTGTTAAATTGTTCCCATCATATATTCACATATGCTATTTCTTTTTCTCTACTTGTCCATTGTCTTGCTTTTGTTTTGTGTATAAAATAACTTTTTATTTCTGATGATATAAACTGTACTTCTTTTTAAAAATTTCCTGTCACATTGCTTCTTTTTCCTCTGTCCTTTATGCTAATGATTTCCTTAAACGGCCTGATTCTTGCCTGCCCTTCATATCTAAGAATGAGACCAAAGCACTGAAACTTTGACTGGAAAATGTGTGCATAACAAGGATTTTGACCAGAGAAATTTAGCAGAGAGTGAGCCTAACATCAGATATGCAAATGACACCACCCTTACGGCAGAAAGCCAAGAACTAAAGAGCCTCTTGATGAAAGTGAAAGAGGAGAGTGAAAAAAGTTGGCTTAAAACTCAACATTCAGAAAACTAAGATCATGGCATCCAGTCCCATCACTTCATGGCAAATAGATGGGGAAAAATGGAAACAGGGAGTGGCTTTATATTTTTGGGCTCCAAAATTACTGCAGATGGTGACTGCAGCCATGAAATTAAAAGACACTTGCTCCTTGAAAGAAAAGCTATGACCAACCTAGACAGTATATTAAAAAACAGAGACATTATTTTGCCAACAAAGGCCCATCTAGTCAAAGCTATGGTTTTTCCAGTAGTCATGTATGGATGTGAGTCGGACTATAAAGAAAGCTGAGTGCTGAAGATTCGATGCTTTTGAGCTGTGGTGTTGGAGGAGACTCTTTAGAATCCCTTGGACTGCAAGGAGATCCAAGCAGTCCATCCTAAAGGAAATCACCCCTAATATTCATTGGAAGGACTGATTCTGAAGCTGAAACTCCAATACTTTGGCCGCTTAATGCAAAAAACTGGCTCATCTGAAAAGACCCTGATGCTGGGAAAGATTGAGGGCAGGAGAAGGGGATGACAAAGGGTGAGATGGTTAGATGTCATCACCACTCAATGGGCAAGAGTTTGAGTAAGTTCTGGGAGTTGGTGATGGACAGGGAAGCCTGATTTGCTGCAGTCCATGGGGTCACAAAGAGTTGGACAGGACTGAGCGACTGAACTGAGCCTTCAGGGGGCCCTGGAATATCATTGAGAAATCCAAAATGTCTGAACCTATAAGCAGTATCTCTGTAGTAATTATATTTCTTGAGATAATAGCCCTCCAGTCGGGACTGATTACAGGCCTACCTGTAGATGAAAGAGACCTGGAGCTTATCTCACCACTCATTATAAATGACACAATTATTGTAAAAGAGTAGAAGTCAGTAGGGTATAATCATAAACAATTTTGGGGGGCACATTTTGGGTGCCCCCTCACTTGGAACCTGCCCGTACATAGACAATAATGCTGATATGTCTTATTATCTAGCAGTTACTTTTACGTCCTCTAGCAAACCCTGCATTTCTGGCAATCCAAAACCTCCTTGTAGATCTCATCAGTCCGGAGTAGGCCCGCAGGCCTATACTTACTGTGGGGTCCTCCTCTGGTCCTGATACTATTCCCCTTTGACTCACCATCTAATGACATGGATCTACTCTCTAATGCAGTTTGCTGTTTTGCTCTTCAGAAACTGACATGGTTCTGGCACCAGTGTCTGCATCCTAAAAAGTCCAGCTAAGGTAGTCCAGCCTTCTTTAAGGAGTTTTCCTGGAGTCCTTTCAGACTTCTTAAGGTAATTGTTAAGCAGGCCCCTTCCATTTCCCACAGGAGAAATACTGCAGAGAGAAATTTTCTCTGAAAATACAACTCCTTCTTGGCATTTCAAATCTCTCTTACATATCCTCAGGGTGAAAGTTGAGCCAAGGAGGACAAACTTGTTTTCTAATCACTTCCTTTCCAAGTCTTGCTTAGGTGGTCCAGCAACTGGCTATTAGATAGAGGACTTGCTCTAGGCATGCAAGGTCTCAGACAAAACTGAAATAGAATCTTGTTTTAGGATCATGTTACCTTCTCCTTTACCTTTTAAATAAATTATTCAAAACAGGAAGAAAACATTGCCTATGGCTTAGATTCTGGCCAGAGTCCTGTGTTTTTTCACATTATCCTGAGGTTTATTATTTTGGTTCTGTTTTTGTTATGTTAAACTTGATTAGACTTTTAATACTGTGTATCTCACCTGTGTTACTTCTTTTATGTCCAATTTAGGGTAGAATGAATCCCACTTTAGTTCTGTGTCATATGGAGACTTCCTGGAGCTCAGAATCTCCATGAGCTCAGCATGACAGCTCTCCGGGGCTCATTTTTCTCTGATGCTCCATGATCTGGCCTCTCCAAATTACTGTCTGCAGAGAGCAAACTCTTTTTCTGACACAGTAGAAGCATTTCCATCTTGCTGTGTCTGTTTGGGAGGAAATGCAAAACAATGTCTCTTTAAACTGACCCTTAACTTTACTCAGAAGACTTAATTCAGATGCATCTGGTGCTGTCATGCTGGTGTCAACACCAGTATCACCTTACAACTTCTGTCCTAAACTAACCATCCTAGACACAAACTTAACTCATTTACAAACAAGCTAGTTATTCAATCTCATGTTACAGATTTTATTTACCTTAAAAATTTATCAAAATAACATTGTCCAAGGTGGTGTTGAGCAGCCATTCATATTTTGAAGAAAAATTAATACACATTAACTTTTCTACACTTTTGAGACAAATATATTTCTCCTGATCATGACTTCATTCCCTTAAAGGATTGGTCAGTCCTTCACACACAGTTCATGCTACTTACATATTCTCAGTTGCCTAGAGTTGTTTGACTGTACTTTAAACCTAATGTGTTTTAGAACCAGTCTGTTGTTTTGTTAGGAGGCAGGTAAGGTGGTCTGGTATTCCCATCTCTTTTAAGAATTTTCTACAGTCTGTTGTGATCCACACAGTCAAAGGCTTTGGTATACTCAGTAAAGCAGAAGCAGATGTTTCTCTGGAACTCTCTTGCTTTTTCAGTGAAACAACAGATGTTGGCCAATTTGATCTCTGGTTCTTCTGCCTTTATTAAATCCAGCTTGAACATCTGGAAGTTCATGGTTCACATACTGTTGAAGACTGGCTTGGGGATTGAGCATTATTTTGCTAGTGTATGAGATGAGTGCAATTGTGTGGTAGTTTGAGCATTTTTTGGCATTGCCTTTCTTCGGGATTGGAAAGAAAACTGACCTTTTCCATTCCTGTGGTTACTGCTGAGTTTTCTAAATTTTCTGGCACATTGAGTGCAGCATTTTCACAGCATCATCTTTTAGGATTTGAAATAGCTCAATTGGAATTGCATCACCTCCACTAGCTTTGTTTGTAGTGCTGCTTCCTAAGGCCCCCTTGATTTCATATCCAGGATGTTTGGCACTAGGTGAATGAGTACACTATCCTGGTTATCTGGGTCATGAGTATCTTTTTTGTACAGTTCTTTGAGTATTATTGCTACCTAGCTCTTCTTAATATCTTCTGCTTCTGTTAGGTCCATACCATTTCTCTTCTTTATTGTGCCCATTTTTGCATGAAATGTTCCCTTGGTATCTCTGTTTTCTTGAAGAGATCTCTAGTCTTTCCCATTCTATTGTTTTCCTCTATTTCTTTGTATTGATCACTGAGGAAGGTTTTCTTATCTCCTGCTGTTCTTTGGAACTCTTCATTTAAATGGGTATTTCTTTCCTTTTCTCCTTTGCCTTCAGCTTCTCTTTTATCAACTATTTGTAGGGTCTCCTCAGACAGCCATTTTGTCTTTTTTCTTTTCCTTGGGGATGGTCTCGATCACTGCCTCCTGTACTATGTCACAAACCCCTGTCTATAGTTCTTCAGGCACTCTATCAGATCTAATCCCTTGAAACTATTTGTCATTTCCACTGTATAATTGTAAGGGATTTGATTTAGGCCATACCTGAGTGGTCTAGTGGTTTTCCCTACTTTCTTCAGTTTAAGTCTGAATGTGGCAATAAGGAGTTCATGTTCTGGGCCACAGTCAGCTCCCTGTCTTGTTTTTGCTAACTGTATCGAGCTTCTCCATCTTTGGCTGCAAAGAATGTAATCAATCTGATTTTGGCATTAACTATCTGGTGATGACCATGAATAGAGTCTTCTCTTGTGTTTTTGGAAGAGGGTGTTTGCTATGACCAGTGCCTTCACTAGGGAAAACTCTGTTAGCCTTTGCCCTGCTTCATTTTACTCCAGGTATCTCTTGACCTCCTACTTTTGCATTTCAGTCCCCTATGATGAAAAAGACATCTTTCTTGGGTGTTAGTTCTAGAAGGTCTCATAGGTCTTCATAGAAGCTTTCAACTTCAGCTTCTTCAGCATTACTGGTTGGGGCACTGAGTTGCATCACTGTGATATTGAATTGTTTGCCTTGGAAACAAACAGAAATCATTCTATCATTTTTGAGATTGCATCCAAATGCTGCATTTCAGACTTTTGTTGACTGTGAGGGCTACTCCATTTCTTCTAAGGGATTCTTGTCCACAGTAGTAGATATAATAGTCATCTGAATTAAACTTACTCATTCCAGTACATTTTAGTTAACTGATTCCTAAAATGTCAATGTTCACTCCTGCCATTCCTATTTGACTACTTCCAATTGATGCTTTTGAACTGTGGTGTTGGAGAAGACTCTTGAGAGTCCCTTGGACTGCAAGGAGATCCAACCAGTACATTCTAAAGGAGATCAGTCCTGAATACTCATCAGAAGGACTGATTCTGAAGCTGAAACTCCAATACTTTGGCCACCTCATGCGAAGAGTTGACTCATTGGAAAAGACTCTGATGCAGGAGGAGAAGGGGATAACAGAGGTTGAGATGGCTGGATGACATCACTGACTCGATGGATGTGAGTTTGAGTGAACTCTGGGAGTTGGTGATGGATAGGGAGGCCTAGCATGCTGCTATTCATGGGGTCGCAAAGAGTCGGACATGGCTGAGTGACTGAACTGCACTGAATTTACCTTAATTCGTGGACCTAACAGTCCAGGTTCCTGTGCGATATTGTTCTTTACAGCATTGGACTTTACTTCCATCACCAGTCACATCCACAACTGAGTATTGTTTTTCCTCTGACTCTGTCTCTTCATTCTTTCTGGGGTTATTTCTCCACTGATCTCCAGTAGCATATTGGGCATCTACTGACCTGGTGAGTTCATCTTTCAGTGTCCTATCTTTTTGCCTTTTTATACTGTTCATGGTATTCTCAAAGCAAGAATACTACAGTGTTTTGCTATTTCCTTCTCCAGTGGACCACATTTAGTCAGAACTCTCCACAATAACCCGTCTATCTTGGGTGGCCCTACACAGCATAGCTCGTAGTTTCGTCGAGTTAGACAAGGCTGTGGTCCATGTGGTCAGTTTGATTAGTGTTCTGTGATTGTGGTTTTCATTCTTTCTGCCCTATGATGGATAGGATAAAACGCTTATGGACGCTTCCTAATGGGAGAAACTGACTGAGGGGAAACTGAGTATTGTCCTGATGGGTGGGTCTCTGCTCAGTAAATCTTTAATTCAATTTTCTGTCCATGGGAGGCTGTGTTCCCTCTCTGTTATTTGACCTGAGGCCAAGTTATGGTGGAGGTAATGAAGATAGTGACCTCCTTCAAAAGTTTCAGTGCGTGCAATGCCACACTCAGTGCCCCAGACCCTACAGCAGGCCACCGCCGGCCCATGCCTCAGCCGGAGACTTCTGGACCTTCAGGGCAAGTCTAGCTCAGTCTCTTGAGGGGCCACTGCTCCTTTCTCCTGGGTCCTGGTGTGCACAAGGTTTTGTTTGTGCCCTCCAAGGGTCTATTTCCCCAGTCCTGTGTAATTTCTGCCAGCTCTGTGGTGGGGTTAATGGTGACCTCCTCCAAGAGGGCTTATGGCACACCCAAGTCTGCTGTACCCAGAGCCCCTGCCCTTGCAGCAGGTCACTTTTGACCCGTACCTCTGCAGGAGACACTCAAACACTCAAAGGCAGGTCTGGCTCAGTCTCTGTGGGGTTTCCTTGGTGCATACAAGGTTTTGTTTGAGCCCTCTGAGCATCTCTGGCGGGTATGGGGTTTGATTTTAAATCCAGTTTTGCACCTCCTACTGTCTTGCTGGGGCTTCTCCTTTGCCTTTGGATGTGGGCTATCTCTATTTTTTGGTGGGATCCAACATTCTCCTGTTGAAGGTTGTTCAGCAGCGAGTTGTAATTTTGGAGTTCTCACAGGAGAAGATGAGTGCACATCCTTCTACTCTGCCATCTTGATTCTACTGATTCCAGCAGAAGCTGAAATCAAGATTGCCAGGAGAAATATCAGTAAACTCAGATATGCAGATGACACCACCCTTATGGCAGAAAGCAAAGAAGAACTAAAGAGCCTTTTCATGAAAGTGAGAGAAGAGAGTGAAAAATTTGGCTAAAACTTAACATTCAGAAAACTAAGATCATGGCATCTGGTCCCATCATTTCATGGCAAGTAGATGGGAAAACAATAGAAACAGTAACAGACTTCATTTTCTTGGGCTCCAAAATCACTGCAGATTGTGACTGCGGCCATGAAATTAAAAGATGTTTGCTCTTTGGAAGAAAAGCTATGATCAACCTAGATAGCATATTAAAAAGCAGAGATGTTACTTTGCCAACAAAGGTCCATCTAGTCAGAGCTATGGTTTTCCAGTAGTCCTGTATGGATGTGAGAGTTGGACCATAAAGAAAGCTGAACACCGAAGAACTGATGTTTTTGAACTGTGGTGTTGTAGAAGACTCTTAAGAGTCCCTTGGACTACAAGGAGATCAAACCAGTCCATCCTAAAGGAAATCAGTCCTGAATACTCATCGGGAGGACTGATTCTGAAGCCAAAACTCCAATACTTTGGCCACCTAATGTGAAGAACTGACTCACTGAAAAATACCCTGATGCTGCATAAGATTGAAGTCAGTAGAAGAAGGGGATGTCAGGGGATGAGATTGTTGGATGGCATCATCAACTCGACTGATATGAATTTGAGAAACCTGTGGGAGTTGGTGATGGACAGGGAAGCCTGGTGTGCTGCAGTCCATGGGGTTGCAAAGAGTCAGTCACAACTGAGCGACTGAACTGAACTGACTGAATGTGTTTTAAATATCTACTGGCACAATAAATTTTTGATAACCAAGCAGCAGAAGTTGTAATGGCTCTGCCAAAGCTTGATCCGCAGCAACTAAGAAACTTTTTTAATCTTCCATAATTTCTTTAGGAAAGGTTGCTTGAAACCAAGAAGAAACTAATTCTTCACTACTGACCTCTGAAATGATCTTGGGGAGAATTTCATTTGCACATCTCATGGGCTGCCAGCATATATTAGTTCATTAGCCTTCCATTGTTTCCCTCTGCCCTGGAGATGTGTATTTCAGACTGGGTTTAAATTGATCATTTCCTCCTTTAAGCCACCTCAGTTCTAATACTAATTATAGCTAGAACCAAGGGATTGTAAAATTATAAAGATAAAAGTGAAGGGAGTCAATATTTACTGAATATCCACTGTGTGCCAGACACTCTCCTAAGTACTTCTCAATATTCATTTAAATGAAGTAATATTCAAACAGCCCAAGAAGTAGGTATTTTTCTAATTTTTCTAGTGAGAAACTGTTGGCTGAAAGAGCAGGGACTTACAGCTAGTAAGTTGTGGTTCAAATATTAAAATATGTTTCTATTACTTTAAAGCTCATGCTTTGTCCTTCTGATAGCCCTGCATCAAGGTCAACATGGAGTGAAACATTCTTTAATTTCACTGGTAACCTCTTGAGGTCTGACCAATTTTTACAATCTGCTCATGGCTTCTTTTGGGAGAGCTTTGGCTTCTGAATGAAATGAACCTTAATTTATTTGCCTGAACAGATAAAGAAGTTATAATACAATTTGTAAAGATTGCCAGAGAACTAAAGAAAAATCTGACAAAAACACAAACATATACCCACACATACACATGTAAACAATCACATTATTCACATTAATTCATATTATTCCACATTATTCCACATTATTATGGATTTGAATGGGATCTGCTCTCAGTTGTAAGGGCCAAAAATAAAGACACTTTGTAGATTTTGGCTGTGACCAGTGAAATAGATCTTGTGTCATTTTGTGTTTAAGAATAAGTGTGTAATATAGACTTGTCTCTCTGCTTAGGTTTAAATCATGGCAATCAACTTTTCAAGTCATTACATAGATTTCAGTAAGCTGAAAAAGATAAAAAAAATCTTAAAAGGAGTGAGTGCTATTTACAAATATTATCACATTATTACATACTAATGCTGATTTTTTTCAANAGGAGTGAGTGCTATTTACAAATATTATCACATTATTGCATACTAATGCTGATTTTTTTCAAGGCCTTGATGAAATATTGTAAAAATTCTTTTTTTAGTAGATGAACATATGAAAATGTATATACACATTATTTATACATTATTTATTTATATATATGTATTAAGGCTTCCTAGGTAGCACAGTTGGTAAAGAACCTGCCTGTCAATTCAGGAGACACAAGAGACATGGGTTCGATTCCTGGGTTGGGAAGATCCCCTGGAGAAGGAAATGACAACCCACTCCAGTGTTCTTACCTGGAGAATCCCATGGACAGAGGAGCCATACATATTATTTATTAATAAATGATTATTTTAATAGTCTAAATGCTTTTATTATTCAACTTCTCAGTTCCTGGAAATGCCAAGGAATGCATTATTATTAAATAAACCTTCTCATTTTCTTCAAATCTGCCCTAAAGCCCTGAAGATCTTTGGCCATCAAAGCAGGTATTTTTTAAAGCCTGGATGGTTTAGTAAAAGATAACTTAGACCCACTTTTAGTAAATAATTCTGCAGAGATAAGTACATCAAGAATGAGAAGTTGATTACCCATATTTTGTTTCATTTTTGGTGGAGGAATAGGAAATATCTACATGTCTTTTTGTTTTATCTCTGCTTTAATTATGTGACAGATTTGAACTATCTACATGGTGACAATGTGTTATGTAAAAAATGCTCTGAGTTCATCTTCTTTAACTATGATGGAAAGGCAAACGTATAGACACACAAACCCACAAATGCACAGACACAAACATGCTTAACATTTAAATCAAAACTAAAGTTGTAAAGTCAGAAATGAAGGAAAGTATAGTTTAACAGAATTTCCTATCAGGGACAGTTAGAGCTGCAAAAACTACAGATACTTAATTAGTTAGTTTAATAAGAAGAGTTATTCTGTAGCAGTCTTCCTTTTACTACTGTAAAAATTTTGTAATTTTTAAAACATTCTTCTATTAATGTCACTCAGTTTAATAATCTGATTTCAGTTTTTCAAAGAACAGAATATTCTTTCAGTCAAAGTGAAATTAACTTGGAAATAAATAGCAGTATATATACTTCACATTCAATTTAATCTGTATTAAAAGGTAGCAATTTGTAAGATATCACTACAACTTTGGCCACTAAGATGTGTTATATTTATGTCCTGCTTTAAATCTTCAATCAGTCTCTCCCATCTGTCAAAATTTTATAGCTACTGAAAGATAAAGGCTTTGTTGCTATGGCAATTATTCCATTACCTAGGTGACACTATTTGAATGATGTCATTGTTAAAGTGATCTAACTCATGAAATATTTTTAATTTTTAGTATGGTTAGACAGAGAGCAAAACTTTCCAGTGATACAAAATAAAGAGGGCTAGAAGAATACTGCTAATCTTAATAAATTGGGTGCCCACAAGTGACCATTAGAAGGTTAATGTTCAGATGACTTCCTACAGTGATTTCTGTTTTTAGTTGGGTCAGTTCTCTCATCTGCATTTTCCAAAGGTGAATTAAGGAGTTTATGTGTGGAGAAACAAAAAGAAAGTAAGGTGTTCTAGCGGGAGAATGGTGGAAATTGCATCTCATTTAAAAAATATTTTTCCATAATTATCTCTTTAGTTAAACCTTAAGCTTGTTACCAAGAAAAAATATGTCGTGCCCTTTCATTTTGGTACCATGATCTACTTATTAACCAGAGAGCTGTATACAAAGAGATACGGAGAAGAACATAGAGGAGAAAAAAAAAAGAGAGAGAAATTAGGAGAAGAAAACAGAAAAGACCAGAAGCTTGATTGTGGGTCACTATTCAAATCAAATGAAAGAGGGGTGAGAGAAAAAGTACCAAGAAGTATGGACAAGAGTTTAAAAAGTTTACCAAACTTCAGCAGGACTTGTCAGGAGATAATTACCTTGTGCCTATGCTATTTCTGTCTCATCTAAAGGACTTTTAAGTGTTGGCAGAGACAAGTGGTACAGCCTCCACCAAACTTACTATACAAGTGATATGGAAAATGTTCTTTGAACTCAGAAGAATCTATAGTCAGTCATGCTCTAATGACCTCAGATGAATTACTGCTCAGCAAATAAAAATCATATGAGCATCTCCTTTATGACAGTGATGAAGTGTTTCTTCAGAGATCTCTCTTTTCTCCTCTCCTAGTGTCTTCTCCCCTGTATGAGCCCACTCTACTCTCTCATGCAATAAGAGTTGAATTTCAAAGCTTGAAGTGCTTCCCTGTGGCTCAGTAAAGAATCTCTCTGCAGTGCAGGGGATGCAGATTCAGTCCCTGGGTTGAGAAGATCCCCTGCAGAAGGGAATGGCAACTCCCTCCAATATTCTTGCCTGGACAATAACGTGGATAGAGGAGCCCTGGTAGGCTACAGTCCATGGAGTCACAAAGAGTTGGAACTGTCAGTGACTGTTCCTTGCTTTGTATGATAATGAAAACTCAGAACTGTAAGAAAGATGTACACATTTAACGGTCTAATACAAATTCAAGTCCTGAACACCTGTTAACAGCCTCTAGCCTCTCACTCAGAAAAGGCAATGGCACCCCACTCCAGTACACTTGCCTAGAAAATCCCATGGACAGAGGAGCCTGGTAGGCTGCAGTCCATGGGGTCTTGAAGAGTCAGACATGACTGAACAACTTCACTTTCACTTTTCACTTTCATGCATTGGAGAAGGAAATGGCAACCCACTCCAGTGTTCTTGCCTGGAGAATCCCAGAGACGGGGGAGCCTGGTGGGCTGCCATCTATGGGGTCACACAGAGTCGAACACGACTGAAGTGACTTAGCAGCAGCAGCAGCCTCTCACTATGACAGTTCAGTACAGCTTGAAGGCAGTCCATTACACTTTGGCCAAGTTGACGTAATTAGTTCAGGGCTAAAGAATTACATAAACCTGTGAGAACTTATGGTGTCAGTCTCCCATAATATTTGAACTTTCCAACAGGGGCTTGGAGAGAACAGAATTATTTCCATAGCTCACAGGCCAGAATTCCAGACACCATGGTATTCAGGCTGGTGTTTGGAGGACACTATCTTGGGCTACTGTGTTCTTTATTAATGTGTCACTCTAGTTTGGGTTCATTTTTTTTCCCTTGGGATGTGCTTATACACTGTGTAGATACACATTTTCTGGCCACAGTATGAATCAGGAAGAATAAGAACTGATAATGAGCTACAGACTAAACCAAGCAAGCAGCAGCTGTTGGGGCATCACCCCACTTTGTGGAAACAGGTAAAAGATACATTAATCATGATGTTTTAGGAAACTTCCAGAGCTAATGTAGAAGGCATTTCTTGATTAACAATTAGTCTTTATTATTTAATTAACAGCTTTATGTACCTTGTTCTTGACATGGATTACATGACTTGGCATTGCACCTAGGAGGTAGTTTTTAAAAGAAAATGTGGTCTGTGAACAGTGTGATGTTACAGTGCCTGTTGGTTTCAAATTCTGACAAGTTTCTTTCTCTTCCCAAGGGGAGGGAGGACATACCAAAGGCTGGAATGTGAATGTCTGAAACTCCAAATAGCTTGTCAGACTGAACCACCAGTATCATAAATCAAGCTCATTAACAGCATCTGATCAAGCTTATCTGCCTCATATCACCAGGGAGGCACTTGCTGGCAGGGTCTTTGCAGATAGAATTTTCAGCAGATATCATCATTAGGGCTCAGTGAAATAGCCATCCACTGGAACAGCTTGCAGCAGTAGCTTCCGTATCATAATTACAGAAATGATTACAGTAGCAAATATTAAAAAGAGTACAGTTATGCATAATTCCTACAGCACGTAATCTAATTTGCCAGCAGTAAAAACAGTAATAAAAGCATTGCCTAGTGATGGTACAAAGCAATTTTCAGTCAGGATTCCTAAAAATAACATAAGTTTTCTTACAGCTGGATTCATTCTTAACATTGTTTGCTTAGCATACTGCTTGAGGGAGCTTAATCAAGACCCGGGTGATAACCATGTTAGCAAAAGCACAAGGCTAATGGACTTTTCACACAGAATAATGTGACTTCTGGCTTCCTTGAAAAGTTATAGCTTTGGCAAAGTCCATCCGTGAAGGATAATAGTCTCAGAAGGAAGGTACCATTTTCTTATTCCTTTGAACCCCCATTTTCCTACCCGACACTTTAGGTTCTTCTTGGCACTCACCTACTTGTTATTCTACTTATTTGTATTCATATGACTCCCCATCTGCATCATAGTTTAAACTCTTGGATGCAAGAGAGTATAACTGATTCATGTTCTTAATCTCTTCCTCCCCAGAGAGTCAGTCTGTCACCACACTAAACACAAAGTAAATGCTTGATATGTTTGTCAAATTAAACTGATGAACCTGGGATATCAAATTGTTCAATACAAATAAAATACTACTCAGAAATGCCACAATAAAGAAAATGCAATCTGTAATACCTGAGCTCTCATAGAATTGAGTTGTTTCATTCAAAGTAATAATTCTCAACACTGGCTGGTCATTATATCATCTGTAAGGTTTTAAGAAAAACCTAGTTTCTAAGTAGAAAAATTTAATTTCTAAGTACCACTCAGGGTCATTTAAATCACAATTTCTAAGAGTGGGTCTGGGCATAGGGATTTTTAAAGCTCTTCCAGGAAAAACCAGAGTTGAGACTCACTTATTTAAAAAGTATGAGTAAAAACACACTGAGGAGATAAGCATGGAAAATATCTGATGTATGGTATGAAGCCATTTTGCTTTTTTGCATTTCTTTTCAATGGGGATGGTCTTGATCCCTGTCTCCTGTACAGTGTCTTAAACCTTTGTCCATAGTTCATCAGGCACTCTGTATATCAGATCTAGTCCCTTAAATCTATTTCTCACTTCCACTGTATAATCATAAGGGATTTGATTTAGGTCGTACATGAATGGTCTAGCGGTTTTCTCCACTTTCTTCAATTTAGTCTGAATTTGGCAATAAGGAGTTCATGATCTGAGCCACAGTCAGCTCCCAGTCTTGCCTTTGCTGACTGAATAGAGCTTCTCCATCTTTGGCTGCTAAGAATACAATCAATCTAATTTCAGTGTTGACCATCTGGTGATGTCCATGTGTAGAGTCTTCTCTTGTGTTGTTAGAAGAGGGTGTTTGCTATGACCAGTGTGTTCTCTTGGAAAAACTCTATAAACATTTGCCTAGCTTCATTCTCTACTCCAAGGCCAAATTTGCCTGTTACTCCAGGTGTTCCTTGACTTCCTACTTTTGCATTCCAGTCCCCTATAATGAAAAGGACATCTTTTTTGGATGTTAGTTCTAAAAGGTCTTGTACGTCTTCATAGAACCTTTCAACCTCAGCTTCTTCAGCGTTACTGGTTAGGGCATAGGCTTGGATTACCGTGATACTGAATAGTTTGCTTTAGAAATGAACAGAGATCATTCTGTCGTTTTTGAGATTGCATCCAAGTACTGCATTTCAGACTCTTTTGTTGACCATGATGGCTACTCCATTTCTTCTAAGGGATTCCTGCCCACAGTAGTAGATATAATGGTCATCTGAGTTAAATTCACCCATTCCAGTCCATTTTAGTTTGCTGATTCCTAGAATGTTGACATTCACTCTTGCCATCTCCTGTTTGACCACTTCCAATTTGCCTTGATTCATGGACCTGACATTCCTATGCAATATTGCTCTTTACATCATCAGATCTTGCTTCTATCACCAGTCACATCCACAGCTGGGTGTTGTTTTTGCTTTGGCTCCA
This sequence comes from Redunca redunca, assembly GCA_006410935.1. Classification (NCBI taxonomy): domain Eukaryota; kingdom Metazoa; phylum Chordata; class Mammalia; order Artiodactyla; family Bovidae; genus Redunca; species Redunca redunca. The sequence goes on along the minus strand of SJYQ01002095.1, from coordinate 259,397 downwards.
TCCCTTCATTCTTTCTGGAGTTATTTCTCCACTGATCTCCAGTAGCATACTGGGCACCTACCGACCTGGGAAGTTCCCCTTTCAGTATCCTATCATTTTGCTTTTTCGAACTGTTCATGGGGTTCTCAAGGCAAGAATACTAAAGTGGTTTGCCATTCCCTTCTCCAGTGGACCACATTCTGTCAGACCTCTCCACCATGACCCGCCCATCTTGGATGGCTGCACATGGCATGGCCTAGTTTCATTGAGTTAGACAAGGCTGCAGTCCATGTGATCAGACTGGCTAGTTTTCTGTGATTATGGTTTCAGTGTGTCTGCACTGTGATGCCCTCTCGCAACACCTACCGTCTTACTTGGGTTTCTCTTAACTTGGGCATGGGGTATCTCTTTATGGCTGCTCCAGCAAAGCGCAGCCTCTGCTCCTTACCTTGGATGAAGAGTATTTCCTCATAGCCACACCTCCTGACCTTGAACGTGAAGTAGCTCCTCTCAGCCCTCCTGAGCCCGTGCAGCCGCCACTTTTTGGGCTTGTGGTTGCTCCTTTCCCATGGAAATGAAATGCAAAAAAGCAAAATGGCTGTCTGAGGAAGCCTTACAAATAGCTGTGAAAAGAAGAGAAGTGAAAAGCAAAGGAGAAAAGGAAACATAAGCATCTGAATGCAGAGTTCCAAAGAAGAGCAAGGAGAGATAAGAAAGCCTTCCTCGGTGATCAATGCAAAGAAATAGAGGAAAACAACAGAATGGGAAAGATGAGAGATCTCTTCAAGAGAATTAGAGATACCAAGGGAACATTTCATGCAAAGATGGGCTCAATAAAGGACAAAAATTGTATGGACCTAACAGAAGCAGAAGATGTGGCAAGAGTACACAGAAGAACTGTACAAAAAAGAGCTTCACAACCCAGATAATCACGATGATGTGATCACTCACCTAAAGCCAGACATCTTGGAATGTGAAGTCAAGTGGGGCTTAGAAAGCATCACTACGAACAAAGCTAGCGGAGGTGATGGAATTCCAGTTGAGCTGTTTCAAATCCTGAAAGATGATGCTGTGAAAGTGCTGCACTCAATATGCCAGCAAATTTGGAAAACTCAGCAGTGGCCACAGGACTGGAAAAGGTGAGTTTCATTCCAATCCCAAAGAAAGGCAATGCTAAAGAATGCTCAAACTACTGCACAATTGCACTCATCTCACATGCTAGTAAAGTAATGCTCAAAATTCTCCAAGCCAGGCTTCAGCAATACGTGAACTGTGAACTTTCTGATGTTCAAGCTGGTTTTAGAAAAGGCAGAGGAACCAGAGATCAAATTGCCAACACCCGCTGGATCATGGAAAAAGCAAGAGAGTTCCAGAAAAACATCTATTTCTGCTTTCTTGACTATGCCAAAGCCTCTGACTGTGTGGATCACAAGAAACTGGAAAATTCTGAAAGAGATGGGAATACCAGACCACCTGACCTGACTCTTGAGAAACCTGTATGCAGGTCAGGAAGCAACAGTTAGAACTTGACATGGGACAACAGACTGGTTCCAAATAGGAAAAGGAGTACATCAGGCTGTATATTGTCACCCTGCTTATTTAACTTCTATGCAGATTACGTCATGAGAAATGCTAGGCTAGAGGAAGCACAAGCTGGAGTCAAGATTGCTGGGAGAAATATCAATAACCTCCAATATGCAGATGACACCACTCTTATGGCAGAAAGTGAAGAAGAATTAAAAAGCCTCTTGATGAAAGTGAAAGAGGATAGTGAAAAGGTTGGCTTAAAGCTCAACATTCAGAAAACGAAAATCATGGCATCTGGTCCCATCACTTCATG
>SJYQ01002095.1:239659-249897 GCA_006410935.1 Redunca redunca | reverse complement strand
GCTTGGCTTTTACTTATAAAAGGAATTCTTAAGGAAAATACTGTTAATCTTCCTTTGAGATAAAATTTATAATTGTGATAATGGAGTTTTCTATAAAAATCTTTAAAACATGAATCATCATTATAAAAGTAAAGTCAATCCAGAAATAGACACAGTCAAATCATTTAATATATCTTGAGCATCTACCATATGCAAAAGGCTGTGTAAATGCAGGAAAAATATAAGAATATCCAGAGAGTACATGACCTCAATATTTCAGTTCAGTTCAGTTCAGTCACTCAGTCATGTCCAACTCTTTGTGACCCCATGAATCATAGCATGCCAGGCCTCCCTGTCCATCATCAACTCCCGGAGTTCACTCAGACTCGCGTCCATCGACTCAGTGATGCCATCCGGCCATCTCATCCTCTGTCGTCCCCTTCTTCTCCTGCCCCCAATCCGTCCGAGCATCAAAATCTTTTCCGAGGAGTCAACTCTTCGCACGAGGTGGCCAAAGTACTGGAGTTTCAGCTTTAGCATCATTCCTTCCAAAGAACACCCAGGACTGATCTCCTTCAGAATGGACTGGTTGGATCTCCNTAATTTTCTTGAAGAGGTCTCTAGTCTTTCCCATTCTGTTCTTTTCCTCTATTTCTTTGCATTGATTGCTGAAGAAGGTTTTCTTATCTCTTCTTGCTATTCTTTGGAACTCTGCATTCAGATGCTTATATCTTTCCTTTTCTCCTTGGCTTTTTGCTTCTCTTCTTTTCACATATATGGAAATAAATTCTGTGTTCATGGGTTGGAGGTTTTAATATTGTTAAAAATGCCCATACTGCTCAAACCAGTCTGTAAATTCAACTCAAGCTGTGTCAAAACCCCAGTGGCATAGTTTTGCAGATATAGAAAAATTGATTCTAAAACTAATAGAGAAACATAAAGGACCTTTAATACCCAAATTAATTAAAAAAAAAAAAAAAGAACAATGCTGGAGGCCTCATGCTTCTTGACTGCAAAACAGATATCAAAGTTATAGTAATCAAAATGTCATCCAAGCAGTCCACAAGAGCTGAAGGATCCTTGCCTTGATTTATCTTTGTGTTTGTTTCAAAAGCACCCAATATTTGGCAGATGTTTTGCAGCTGTGCTTTAAAAAAATACGCTGGTCAACCACCCTAAACTGGCGCTGACTTGACCATGAAAATGCACCTGCTGCACAGATGAGACCTGGAGGTGTCCAGATGTTATTGTGGTTGTTCAGTCATCTAGTTGTGTCCTACTTTTTGCAACCCCATGGACTCATCACACCAGGCCTCCCTGTCCCTCACCATCTCCCAAAGTTTGCCCAAGTTCATCTTCATTGCATTGGTGATTTTGTCCAGCCATCTAACCTCTGACGCCCTCTTCTCCTTCAGCCCTCTGTCTTTCTGAGCATTAGGGACTTTTCCAATGAGTCAGCTGTTTGCATCAGATAACCAAAGTGCTGGAGCTTCAGCTTCAACATCAGTCCTTCCAGTGAATATTCAGGATTTATCTTCCTTAAGATTGACAGGTTTGATCTCTTTGCTGTCCAAGGGACTTTCAGGAGTCTTCTCCAGCACCACAGTTCCAAGGCATCAACTCTTTGGTGCTCTGTCTTCTTTATGGTCCAGTTCTCACAACCATACATGACCACTGGGAAAACCATAGCCTTGACTATATGGACCTTTGTTGGCAGAGTAACGTTTCTGCTTTTCAAAACACTTTCTAGGTTTGTCATAGTTTTCCTGCCAAGAAGTAATCATCTTCTGAATTCATGGTTGCAGTCACTGTCCACAGTGATTTTAGAGCCCAAGAAGAGGAACTCTGTCACTACTTCCACATTTTCCCCTTCTATTTGCCATGAAGTAATGAGGCCAGATGCCAAGATCTTAGTTTTTTAAATATTTAGTCTTAAAATGGTTCTTTCACTTTCCTCCTTCACCCTTATCAAGGTGAAGAACCCTTTGGTCCCCCTTCACCTTCTGCCATTTGGGTGGTATCATCCACATATCTGAGGTTGTTGATGTTTCTCCCACCCACTTAATTCTGGCTTGTAACTCATCTAGCCTGACATTTTTCATGATGTGCTCAGCATATAGATTAAACAAACAGGGTAACAGCATACAGCTCTGTCATACTCCTTTCTCAATCTTGAGCCAACCAGTTGTTCTATACAGGGTTCTGACTGCTGCTTCTTGACCCACATACAGGTTTCTCAGGAGACAGGTAAGATAGTCTGATATTCCTATCTCTCTAAGACCTTTCCATAGTTTGTCATGAGCCACATAGTCAAAGGCTCTAGGGTAGTTGATGAAACAGAGGTAGATATTCTGAAATTCCCTTGCTTTTTCTATAATCCAGGGAATGATGGCAATTTGATCCCTAGTTCCTTTTCTTTTGCTGAACCCACCTTGGACATCTGGAATTTCTTGAGTCACATAATGCTGAAGCTAGCATGCAAGATTTTAAGCATGACCTTACAAGCATGGAAGATCAGTGCAATTGTTCAATGATTAGCACATTCTTTGGTACTAAGATGTCCAGATGTTACCTTTGCTTTATTATCATGCTAAGATCTCCACCCAAAGTGGGAGGATTTGTAATTTGCTAGGCACAATGCATTGATGCCCTGTATGAAGAAGTGTCAAAGACTGCCCATGCCCCAGCTGCCCCTGGAAGTTTCCGCCCCTTTCCTGGTCCCTGATGATGTATCTGCCTCCTACCCTTTATTATTTCTTTTCAGTTTTATTTATTTATTTACTTTACAATATTGTATTGGTTTTGCCATACATTGACATGAATCTGCCATGGGTGTACATGTGTTCCCCATCCTGAATCCCCCTCCCACCTGCCTCCCCATCCCATCCCTCTGGGTAATCCCAGTACACCAGGCCCAAGCACCCTGTATTGTCCATCGAACTTGAACTGGCGATTAGTTTCACATGTGATAATTTACATGTTTCAATGCCATTCTCCCATATCATCCTGCCCTCACCCTCTCCCACAGAGTCCAAAAGACTATTCTATACATCTGTGTCTCTTTTGCTGTCTCACATATAAGGTTATCATTACCATCTTTCTAAATTCCATGTATAGGCATTAGTATACTGTATTGGTGTTTTTCTTTCTGACTTACTTCACTTTGTATAATAGGTTCCAGTTTCATCCACCTCATTAGAACTGATTCAAATGTATTCTTTTTAATGGCTGAGTAATATTCCATTGTAAATATGTACCACAGTTTCCTTATCCATTTGTCTGCTGATGGACGTCTAGGTTACTTCCATGTCCTGGCTATTACAAATAGTACTGCGATGAACATTGGGGTACATGTGTCTCTTTCAATTCTGGTTTCCTCAGTGTGTATGCCCAGCAGTGGGATTGCGGGGTCATAAGGCAGTTCTATTTCCAGTTTTTTAATGACTCTCCACACTGTTCTCCATGGTGGCTGTACTAGTTTGCATTCCCACGAACAGTGTAAGAGGGCTCCCTTTTCTCCACACCCTCTCCAGTATTTACTGCTTGTAGGCTTTTGGATCACAGCCGTTCTGACTGGCGTGAAATGGTACCTCATTGTAGTTTTGATTTGCATTTCTCTGACAATGAGTGATGTTGAGCATCTTTTCATATGTTTGTTAGCCATCTGTATGTCTTCTTTGGAGAAATGTCTGTTTAGTTCTTTGGCCCACTTTTTATAGGTCATTTGTTCTTCTGGAATTGAGCTGTAGGAGTTGCTTGTATATTTTTGAGATTAATTCTTTGTACATTTCATTTACTATTATTTTCTCCAATTCTGAAGGCTGTCTTTTCACCTTGCTTATAGTTTCCTTTGTTGTGCAAAAGCTTGTAATTTTAATTAGGTCCTATTTGTTTATTTTTGTTTTTATTTCCAGTATTCTGGGAGGTGGGTCAATGAGGATCCTGCTGTGATTTATGTTGGAGAGTGTTTTGCCTATATTCTCCTCTAGGAGTTTTATAGTTTCTGGTCTTACATTTAGATCTTTAATCCATTTTCAGTTCATTTTTGTGTATGGTGTTAGAAAGTGTTCTAGTTTCATTCTTTTATAAGTGGTTGACCAGTTTTCCCAGCACCACTTGTTAAAGAGATTGTCTTTTCTCCATTGTATTTTCTAGCCTCCTTTGTCAAAAATAAGGTGTCCATAAGTGTGTGGATTTATCTCTGGGCTTTCTATTTTGTTCCATTGATCTATATTTCTGTCTTTGTGCCAGTACCATACTGTCTTGATGACTGTGGCTTTGTAGTAGAGCCTGAAGTCAGGCAGGTTGATTCCTCCCGTTCCATTCTTCTTTCTCAACATTGCTTTGGCTATTCAAGGTTTTTTGTATTTCCATACACATTGTGAAATTATTTGTTCTAGTTCTGTGAAAAATACCTTTGGTAGCTTGATAGGGAGTGCACTGAATCTATAGATTGCTTTGGGTAGTTTACTCATTTTCACTATATTGATTCTTCTGATCCATGAACACGGTATATTTCTCCATCTATTTGTGTCCTCTTTGATTTCTTTCACCAGTGTTTTATGGTCTTTTATATATAGGTCTTTTCTTTCTTTAGGTAGATATATTATTAAGTATTTTATTCTTTTTGTTGCAATGGTGAATGGAATTTTTTCCTTAATCTCTTTTTCTGTTTTCTCATTGTTAGTGTATAGGAATGTAAGGGATTTCTGTGTGTTGATTTTATATCCTGCAACTTTACTATATTCACTGATTGGCTCTAGTAATTTTCTGGTGGAGTCTTTAGGGTTTTCTATGTAGAGGATCATGTCATCTGCAAACAGTGAGAGTTTTACTTCTTCTTTTCCAATCTGGATTCCTTTTATTTCTTTTTCTGCTCCGATTGCTGTGGCCAAAACTTCCAAAACTATGTTGAATAATAATGATGAGGGTGGGCGCCCTTGTGTTGTTCCTGACTTTAGGGGAAATGCTTTCAATTTTTCACCACTGAGGATAATGTTTGCTGTGGGTTTGTCATATATAGCTTTTATATGTTGAGGTATGTTCCTTCTATTCCTGCTTTCTGGAGGGTTTTTTTTTTTTTATCATAAATGGATGTTGAATTTTGTCAAAGGCTTTCTCTGCATCTATTGAGTAATCATTTGGTTTGTGGATATTGAAGAATGCTTGCATCCCTGGGATAAAGCCCACTTGGTCATGATGTATGATCTTTTTAATGTGTTGTTGGATTCTCTTTGCTATAATTTTTTTTTTGAAGATTTTTGCATCTATGTTCATCAGTGATATTGGCCTGTAGTTTTCTTTTTTGTGTGTGGCATCTTTGGTTTTGGTATTAGGGTGATGGTGGCCTCATAGAATTAGTTTGGAAGTTTACCTTCCTCTGCAATTTTCTGGAAGAGTTTGAGTAGGAGAGGTGTTAGCTCTTCTCTAAATTTTTGGTAGAATTCACCCGTGAAGCCATCTGGTCCTGGGCTTTTGTTTGCTGGAAGATTTCTGATTACAGTTTCGATTTCCAAGCTTGTGATGGGTCTGTCAAAATTTTCTATTTCTTTCTGGTTCAGTTTTGGAAAGTTTTACTTTTCTAAGAATTTGTCCATTTCTTCCAAGTTTTCCATTTTATTTGTAAATAGTTGCTGACAATAGTCTCTTATGATCCCATGTATTTCTGTGTTGTCTGTTGTGATCTCTCCATTTTCATTTCTAATTTTGTTGATTTGATTTTTTATCCCTTTGTTTCTTGATGAGTCTGCCTAATGGTTTGTCAATTTTATTGATCTTCTCAAAGAACCCGTTTTGGCTTTGTTGATTTTTGCTATGATCTCTTTTGTTTCTTTTGCATTAATTTCTGCCCTAATTTTTAAGATTTCTTTCCTTCTACTGACCCTGGGGTTCTTCATTTCTTCTTTTTCTAGTTGATTTAGATGTAGAGTTAAGTTATTTATTTGACTTTTTTCTTGTTTCTTGAGGTATGCCTGTATTGTAATGAACCTTCCCCTTAGCACTGCTTTTACAGTGTCCCATAGGTTTGGGGTTGTTCTGTTTTCATTTTTATTCATTTCTACACATATTTAGATTTCTTCTGTGATTCATTGGTTATTCAGCAGTGTGTTGTTCAGCCTCAATATGTTGGAATTTTTAATAGTTTTTCTCCTGGAATTGACATCTAATCTTACTGCATTGTGGTCAGAAAAGATGCTTGGAATGATTTCAATTTTTTTGACTTTACCAAGGCTAGATTTAGGGCCCAGGATGTGATCTATCCTGGAGAAGGTTCCGTGTACGCTTGAGAAAAAGGTGAAATTCATTGTTTTGGGGTGAAATGTCCTATAGATATCAGTTAGGTCTAACTGGTCTATTGTATCATTTAAAGTTTGTGTTTCCTTGTTAATTTTCTGTTTAGTTGATCTATCCATAGGTGTGAGTGGGGTATTAAAGTCTCCCACTATTATTGTGTTATTGTTAATTTCCCCTTCCGTACTTGTTAACATTTGTCTTACATATTGTGGTGCTCCTATGTTGGGTGCATATATATTTATAATTGTTATATCTTCTTTTTGGATTGATCCTTTGATCATTATGTAGTGTCCTTCTTTGTCTCTTTTCATAGCCTTTGTTTTAAAGTCTCTTTTATCTGATATGAGTATTGCTACTCCTGCTTTCTTTTGGTTTCTATTTGCATGGAATATCTTTTTCCAGCTGTTCACTTTCAGTCTGTATGTGTCCCTTGTTTTGAGTTGGGTCTCTTGTATACAGCATATATGGGGGTCTTGTTTTTGCCTGGAAAACCTATGGGGCAGAGGAGCCTGCCTCCTACCCTTTAAAATTCTCTTACTCTCCTCCCTTTGGAGAGAAGGTATTTTTAGAGCAAAGCTCTCCCTTCTCAATCCCTTGATCCTGAATAAAGTTTCTGCTCTGCTATACCAAACCTGGTTTCATTCAATTTGCATTTGTGACTCCAAGCAAAAGACCCATTGAGGAGTCATCAATTCATTATGGGTCAGTAATGGAAGTACAGAACTGGCATAAGATAGACACATGTGCATGCTAAGTCACTTCAGTTGTGTCTGACTCTGTGCGACCCTATGGACTGCAGCCTGCAAGGCTCCTCTGTCCATGGGCTTCTCCAGGCAAGAATACTGGAGTGGATTGTTGTGCCCTTCCCCAGAAATGGACACTAAACCAATGGAAAAGACTAGAGTACCCAAGTGAAAGTGAAGTCGCTCAGTCGTGTCCGACTCTTTGTGACCCCATGAACTGTAGCCTACCAGGCTCCTCTGTCCTGGTAGGCTATAGTACCCAGAACATAGTCAAATGCTCTAACACTGCACAATGGAGAAAAGTCAGTCTCCAACAGATAGAGTTGGGAGAATTTGGTATCTATGTGTAAAGAATGAACTTGGACCCTTATCTTACAACATCACAAAAATTAATTCACCATGGATTAAAGACTTAAGTATCTAAGACCTAAAATTATAGAACTCATACAAGAAACCATTGAGAAAGGTTCTATAACAATATTGGCAAGATTTCTTGTATATGATGTCTAAAACACAAACAACAAAAGCAAAAATAGACAAATAGGACAACATCAAAGTAAGAAACTTCTGTGTGGCAAAGAAATAGAAGANCAACATTTATAAATATATTAAATGTAGTAATATATAATAAGGAATTCATAGAACTCAATAAAAGGAAAACAAATAACTTGATTTAAAAATGGACAAAGGACCTGAATAGGGATTTCCCCCAAAACAACAAAGTCCAACAGATGTTTAAAAAGATGCTGAATACTGCTAATCATCAGGAAAATGCACATCAAAACTATAAGATATTATCTTGGACTTGTTTATTAATCATGATCAAGAAAACAGAAAATAACAAGTATTGACAAGAATAAGGTAATATCAGAACCCTTGTGTACTGTTGGTAGGAATGTAAAATGGTGTAGCCACTGTGGAAAATCATCTGGAGTTTCCTCAAAAAATTGAAAACAGGACTACCATAGGGTCTAGTAATTCCACTGGTTGGTATTTATCCAAAAGAATTAAGATAATTGTACTCCTGTGTTAATTGAAGCATTATTCACAGTATCCACAAGGTGGAACCAACCTAAATGTCTATCAGAGAATGGATGGATAAAGAAAACCTGGTTTATATGTATAATGGAATATTATTCAGCCTTGTAAAAGAAGGAAGTACTATAACATGGATAAACCTTGGGGACATTATGCTAAAGTGAAATAAATCAGTTATAGGAGGATGAATAATCCATGATTCCACTTAGGTATCTACCGTAATCAAACTCATAACAGCAGAAAGCAGAATGGTTGCCAGGGGTCGGGGAGGAGGAAAGGAAGGGTTGTTGTTCAATGATTATAAGAACACTTTAGTTGTGCAAAATGAAAATGTTCTAGAGACCTGCTTTACTGAAGTGTGCATATAATAGGTGCTTTACTGTGCATATAAAAATTTGTTGAGAATAGATTCTATGTTGTGTGTTTTTTACACATTAAAAAAAAAAATGTGGATCCCATAGATCCTAGTTCTGGTGAATACTATTAATGGTTAGCTGTGGGAAGGTAAGTGAGGTAATGTACTGCAGTACAGAGTATTTTCATTTTTTACTCTCTACCACTACTACTACTACTAAGTCGCTTCAGTTGTGTCTGACTCTGTGCGACCTCATAGACGGCAGCCCACCTGGCCCCCCCGTCCCTCGGATTCTCCAGGCAAGAACACGAGTGGGTTGCCATTTCCTTCTCCAATGCGTAAAGTGAAGTCACTCAGTTGTGTCCAACTGTTAGCGTCCCCATGGGCTGCAACCTACCAGGCTCCTTCATCCATGGGATTTTCCAGGCAAGTGTACTGGAGTGGGGTGCCATTGCATTTTCACTCTCTAGATAATGATATTTTCTCATTTTTTTTTTAAACAAGGTTTTGTATTAACTTGTATAAAATGGAAATAAAACATTATGGTCCCAGTTAAGAGTATTTTTTTAAAATGATGGCTGGCATTTTCTTTCTTTAATTTATTAATTTGGTTGTCTCAGATGTTAGTTGCAGCACATGAGATTTTCCTTGTGTCATGCAGGATCTTTCTTTGTGGTACCTGGACTCTCTAGTTGTGGCACACTGGCTCCTGAGCACAGGGGCTCAGTAGTTGTGGTACAAGGGTTTAGTTGCTTCACGGCATGTGTGACACTAATTCCCTGAACAGGGATTGAATTTGCATCCCTCCTGCATTGCAAAGTGAATTCTTAACCACCGGACCACCAGGGAAGTCCCACTTCCAGAGCATGTTATTGGTTCTTTCTTAGTAGCCTTTACCCCTCAGGTCAATGCTACCATGTAAGGATTCTCTTCATTGAGTATGTTTTGGATGCTTCTAGGAATTGAGGCAATAACAATGAAGTGCTGTTGCAGATTCACAGGATTAAATGTGTAATAAATTTAGGCCAAAATTTTGCTTCTGTCCTGACTTCCATAAGCCTACTCTCTGATCGGTAGGCCACAGAAGTGTTTTTGTTTTCCAAAGTTTATCTCAGTTCAGAACCATCATCACACCCTAGAGAAGTCTGTTTTCCTCCTCCTTGGATACAATCAACTTGGTAAGGAGTTGCAGGTCCCTTAGTAGAAGGATAGAAATACTGGATATACTTAAGGCAACAAAAATCAGACCTCTCTTTGGTGCACCATGTTCCAGGTCTGTGAATTGTCTGAGGTCTTAGAAGAGACTCTATTGTAAAGCAAAACTGTTCTTTTCTCAACCCAGGCCTTTAATTTTTCACTTATATGGATTCTGAAAAAATACATTTGTTAGTTTCCTATCATTAAATCAATTGTCATTCCTAGGATAAACTCAGCTGGGTCATAAATTATTATACCTTGCATATCTTGGAAGTATCTTTAGAGTTATTTTCATCTGTATTCACAAGTGAAATTGAAATGTCCTTTTTACTCACAAAATGATCTTGTCAGGTTTGGTACCATAGTAATGCCAGCTTCATTATATGACTTGAGTAGTTTGTGTTGCCTCTTTACTTATTCACTAGAAGAGATATAGAGATTTTGATTTTCTTTCTTAAATATTTGATAGAACTCTCTGAAGAACTTACCTATGTCTTAACTTTCCTTTGTGCAAACATTTTTGACTAATTCAGTTTCTTTAATGGTTTAGGTCTGTGAGCTTTTTTGTTTCTTGAATTAGTATTGATGTTAATTTCTCTAACAATATGGTCATTATTCTGGGGCTTAAAGCT
>SJYQ01002095.1:225262-239442 GCA_006410935.1 Redunca redunca | reverse complement strand
TCTTCTTATTTTTATTTCCTTTCTTCTACTTTCTCTGTATTCACTTTGAATGTCTAGACAATTATTCAGAAATATAGGAATATCTCTATTCTTTGATTCCCCTTATTGCAAATATTTATGAATTTGTGTGATACAGATGGTACCTAGAAAAGCAATGCTAGCATTTTTAAAAAAAGCAATCTGAAGTGTGCATCTCTCTTTTCTGTGATTGCTGGAGAGGCTACAGGGTGGTAGACCTTTCCTATGCAGACACATGTTTCATTACACAGTTGCTTGAGATACCTTGGAAAGAAGACCTGCAACTAGAGCTTATAATTACAGGAGATTTGGTTGGAAAACTTTGGAATATCACTCTGTGATAGATTCTTTTTATTGATTTGTTATTATTTTTTAAAGTTCTGTCAGTGATACAGCAGTATAGGCTAGTTGGAACAGGTGGCTCTGAAGAGATAGCCTATGTAGTAGGTAAGACTGTAACCTCAAGTCTCTCCCAAGCATCTCCTATTAAGAGTTTTCAGGGGCAGGAGAGCTTCAAGAGGGAGAGCATCAGTCAGTTCAGTCGTTCAGTTATGTCTGACTCTGTGTGACCCCATGGACTGCAGCACATCAGGCTTCCATGCCTATCACCAGCTCCCAGAGCCTACTCAAACTCATGTCTATTGAGTCGGTGATGCCATCCAATGATCTCACCCTCTGTCGTCTCCTTCTCCTCCCACCTTCAATCTTTCCCAGCAACAGGGTCTTTTCAAATGAGTCAGTTCTTCACATCAGGTGGCCTAAGTATTGGAGTTTCAGGATCAGTCTTTCCAATGAATATTCAGGACTGACTTCCTTTAGGATGGACTGGTTGAATCTCCTTGCAGTCCAAGGGACTCTCAAGAATCTTTTCCAACACCACAGTTCAAAAGTATCAATTTTTCGGTGTTCAGCTTTCTTTATAGGCCAACTCTCACATCCATACATGATTACTGGAAAAACCATAGCTTTGACTATATAGACCTTTGTTTGCAAAGTAATATCTTTGCTTTTTAATATGCTGTCTAGGTTGGTCATAGCTTTCCTACCAAGGAGCAAGCGTCTTTTCATTTCATGGCTGCAGTCACCATCTGCAGTGATTTTGGAGCCCCAAAATCTGCCATTCTTTCTACTGTTTCTCCATTTATTTGCCATGAAGTGATGGGACCAGCTGCCATGATCTTAGTTTTCTGAATGTTGAGTTTTAAGCCAACTTTTTCCACTGTCCTCTTTCACTTTCATCAAGAGGCTGTTTAGTTCCTCCTCACTTTCTGCCATAAGGGTGGTGTTATCTGCATATCTGAGGGTATTGATATTTCTTCCGGCAATCTTGATTCCAGTTGATGCTTCGTCCAGTCCAGCATTTCTCATAGATGTACTCTGCATATGAATTAAATAAGCATGGTGACAAGATACAGCCTTGACATACTCCTTTCCCGATTTGGAACCAGTGTGCTGTTCCATGTCCAGTTCTAACTGTTGCTTCTTGACCTGCATACAGATTTCTCAGGAGGCAGACAAGATGGTCTGGTATTCCCATCTCATTAAGAACTTTCCACAGAATCTACATCATTAGTCTTTGGCACAGTCAATAAAGCAGAAGTAGATGTTTTCCTGGAACTCTCTTGCTTTTTTCATGATCCATTAGATATTGGCAATTTCATCTCTGCTTCCTCTGCCTTTTCTAAATCCAGCTTGAACATCAGGAAGTTCATGGTTCACATATTGCTGAAGCCTATTGGAGAATTTGGGGCATTACTTTGCTAGTGTGTGAGATGAGTGCAATTGTAAGGTAGTTTGAGCATTCTTTGGCATTGCCTTTCTTTGCGATTGGAATGAAAACTGACCTTTTCCAGTCCTGTGGCCACTGCTGAGTTTTCCAAATTTGCTGGCATATTGAGTGCAGCACTTTCACAGCATCATATTTTGATTTGAAACAGCTCTACTGGAATTCCATCACCTCCACTAGCTTTGTTCGTAGTGATGCTTTCTAAGGCCCACTTGACTTCACATTCCAGGATGTCTGGTTCTAGGTGAGTGATCACACCATCGTGATTATCTGGGTCATGAAGATCTTTTTTGTAAAGTTCTTCTGTGTATTCTTGTCACCTCTTCTTAATATCTTCTGCTTCTGTTAGGTCCATACCATTTCTGTCCTTTATCGAGCCCATCTTTGCAGGAAATGTTCCCTTGGTATCTCTAATTTTCTTGAAGAGATCTCTAGTCTTTCCCATTCTGTTGTTTTCCTCTATTTCTTTGCATTGATCTCTGAGGAAGGCTTTCTTATCTCTCCTTGCTATTCTTTTGGAACTCTACATTCAAATGGGTATATCTTTCCTTTTCTCCTTTGCTTTTCACTTCTCTTCTTTTCACAGCTATTTGTAAGGCCTTCTCAGACAGCCATTTCACTTTTTTGCATTCTTTTCCATGGGGATGGTCTTGATCCCTGTCTCCTGTACAATGTCACGAACCTCATTCCATAGTTCATCAGGCACTCTATCTATCAGATCTAGGCCCTTAAATCTATTTGTCACTTCCACTGTCTAATCATAAGGCATTTGATTTAGGTCATACCTGAATGGTCTAGCAGTTTTCCCTACTTTCTTCAATTTAAGCCTGAATTTGGCAATAAGGAGTTCATGATCTGAGCCACAGTCAGCTCCTGGTCTTGTTTTTGCTGACTGTATAGAGCTTCTCCATATTTGGCTGCAAAGAATATAATCAATCTGATTTTGGTGTTGACCATCTGTTGATGTCCATGTGTAAAGTCTTCTCTTGCGTTGTTGGAAGAGGGTGTTTGCTATGACCAGTGCATTCTCTTGGCAAAACTCTATTAGCCTTTGCCCTGCTTCATTCCATATTCCAAGGCCAAATTTGCCTTTTACTCCAGGTGTTTCTTGACTTCCTACTTTTGCATTCCTGTCCCCTCTAATAAAAAGGACATCTTTTTTAGATGTTAGTTCTAAAAGGTCTTGTAGGTCTTCATAGAACCTTTCAACTTCAGCTTCTTCAGCATTA
Organism: Redunca redunca; assembly: GCA_006410935.1. Lineage (NCBI taxonomy): Eukaryota > Metazoa > Chordata > Mammalia > Artiodactyla > Bovidae > Redunca > Redunca redunca. The sequence continues at coordinate 236,409 of SJYQ01002095.1, read as the reverse complement.
CTGGATGTTCCCTTAGTAACTCCAATTTTATTGAAGAGATCTTTAGTCTTTCCCATTTTATTGTTTTCCTCAATTTCTTTGCATTGATCACTGAGGAAGGGATGGCATATATGTATACATATAGCTGATTCACTTCGTTGTTCAACAGGAACTAACACAACATTTTAAAGCAACTGTATGCTAATTAAAAAAGGAAAAGAAAATTTTGATTCTGAAAAAAAAATATTTTCAACCAGGCGGTGAAAGTGAGCTCAAGGGTATAAATCAGATTAAGATGTGGGGCTCTCCATCCATTAAGGATAGAGTAAAAGAGTCTAGTAAATTAAAGATCTCAGGGTATTTAAGAATAAAACATCTTTTAATGACTTTTGCTTATGATTACATGGGGACAAAATTAACTAGAAGCCTACTAATGTTTTTTGTAAGAAATTTGTATTTCCAAAGAATTACAGGCTACCTACAAAGGCTTGTCATTTTTCTAACCTTGTAGCAAAACTCTGGCCTCAAATCTGTACCATCATAATGTGGACTACACAAAATATCTTGTTTCTAAAAGGAATATAATCTCCAAAGTTTTGACTATGAAGGATTCGAACAAGGAAAATCTCCCAAAGGACAAAACCAAGGACTACAGTTACAATATCCAGGGGCATTATAATCAGCTACCATATGTGTTAACCAAGGAACTTAATTCAGTGACAACACAGATTTTTTACCACTCTTGCCCAGTGGGATTTGATGGTTGCTGTAGCTGAGTGACTGATAAGAATTTCCAATGCTTCCTCCCAACAGAGTTTTAAATGCATTTGTGCTATTTCTATTCCACCATTTTATATTGATGTAAGGGTGGAAAAAATAATCTATTGCTTTTATATTTTAATGTTGTCAACATGATAAGCCACCTATATAGGAATTGTTTCCTTGGACTACTCACTTCCTCTACAAGGGAGACAATCCCAAAATTGCATCCACTTCAAAGTCCATCTCCAAGTGATGTGCAGTGTTCTCCATCAGATCTAGGTGTGACTCTTCCTGCTGTGGTTTGATGTGTGTGAAGAGGGATTTGAACTTTCAGGGGAGAGATAAGCTGTGGACTGTGGCAAAGACTGATAGTTGCCCCTGTGATAGCTATTCTAACCTTCTGTAGGAACAGACTTTTAGTGAGGCATATGACTGCACAGCTATAAAGACAGTTTCCAGCCTCTCTCACATCCAGTGTGCCTGTGCCCTGGCCAATGGGTTCTAAGTCAAAGTAATCATAACTTCTGGGATGTGCCTTTGAAAGAAGCATCATGCTTGTCCCTTCCCCTTTTCTTTACCTTTTCCCTCTGGCTGGCTCAATGTGAATGGCTTAGCAGAAGTTGAAGAGAAGTTATCTAAGATTGGCAGGTATGCAGTGAGGGTAATTTAGCCATGGTAAAGAAAGGAACTTTGTCCTTGATAGAGTAATACCATCACTTGAGCCCTAGGCCATTTATTTTGGTTTGCTATGTGAGGGATATACAAACCTCTATTTTGGCTTTCATTATAAGAAAGGAATCTACATCGTAACTAGTATAATGCAGAACTAATTATGATGTCATTGAGTATGTATCTGAAAAGTTCTTTCTACACGTCTAGAATCCTATTATTTGAACTTTGAGCAGCTTTTAAAGCTACTGATGAAGGTCAACTCTGCTCCCTTTTGATGTGAAATAGATACAATGTAAAAAAATCCCCTAAGATTATTCCTTATAGTAACTGTTCAGTTCACTTCAGTCAGTTGTGTCCACCTCTTTCTGACCCCATGAATTGCAGCACGCCAGGCCTCCCTGTCTACCACCAATGCCCAGAGTTCACTCAAATTCATGTCCATAGAGTTGGTGATGCCATCCAGCCATCTGATCCTCTGTCGTCCCCTCCTTCTCCTGTCCCCAATCCCTCCCAGCATCAGAGTCAACTCTTCGCATGAGGTGGCCAAAGTATTGGAGTTTCAGCTTTAGCATCATTCCTTCCAAAGAAATCCCAGGGTTGCTCTCCTTCAGAATGGACTGGTTGGATCTCCTTGCAGTCCAAGGGACTCTCAAGAGTCTTCTCCAACACCACAGTTCAAAAGCATCAATCCTTCGGCACTCAGCCTTCTTCACAGTCCAACTCTCACATCCATACATGATCACTGGAAAAACCATAGCCTTGACTAGAAGGACCTTTGTTGGCAAAGTAATGTCTCTGCTTTTGAATATACTGTCTAGGTTGGTCATAACTTTCCTTCCAAAGGGTAAGCATCTTTTAATTTCATGGCTGCAGTCACCATCTGCAGTGATTTTGGAGCCCCCAAAAATAAAGTCTGACACTGTTTCTTTCCCTGGCATTCAGAGATCCCTGATACTATTTGAGTTTATGTTTTAGTGGTTATTGTAGTTGTTGCTTTCTGCCTTATCTCCCTGAATTTAGTAAAATCTCTGTAGTCCTCATAGTACTGAATATGATAAATCACATCATACTCAAGCTATCTGGGAACTAAACCACTGGCATTTAAGATAATAAATTCCACAGCAAAGCCCTTTGCTCATCTTCCACTCATCTTTTTGCCTTCTTGGTTTATGACTAGTTGGAAATAATATTGTTTTGGTATTGAGATTACAGAGGATACAGAAATTCAAACTGTAGCCGATAAAAATAAATTTTATCAGGAAAATGAAAAAATGTCTTTGTATAATGAACTGTAGATACCTGTAGAAAGATAATCTGGGTATTTAGCTAGGAGATGAATACTTAGATTTCTGTGGTAGACCAGCAGAAGAAACTGGATTTTTTCTCTTTTGGATTTTGTCTTACATGTAGAATTTCAAAACTCTTGACCTGCAGAGGCCTCCCAAATGCATTTTCATACCTGAAGATTTTATGTGGTTTATTCTGCTTCTAAGAACATTTGTACTTTTTAGGTAGATGAACAAACTGAGTTACATGGCATGTACAAGGTCATGTTTTGAGTCACTAGTGAAACCTAGACTAAATTTTTAGTGTTGCTCAAGCCAGTTTAATGCAAATTTCACTGCATTGTATATGCTGGAAAAATTTTAATACTTTTACATAAAGAGTTATTTTGCATGACTCCCAGATTTTCACATTTTTCTTACCCTGTTTTTTAGTTGACCATTTTTTTTTTTTCTTCTTAACTCAGACTAACCTTTGGCATCACTTTTCTAGCCTCTAGAATGCATTATGCAGCTTACCACTTTTGAGGTACAAACACGTGGTGTATTTAAACCACTGAAACTCTTTGAGTATATCACTGTGAAGTGCTGTAAAAGTGGAACAACATTAAGAAATTATTCCTGACATTAGTAAGCCTAGGTGGGTCCTTTACAGATGTGTTCTTTGTAGATACTATGTAATAAATTTAAGGGGCTATTTATGTGTGGTAGATAAAGTACAATAAATTAAAATGAGGTATTCATTTTCATTTAAATCAAGTGAAAACCCATTTTATAAGCCAATCAGCTTGCTATAGATTGGCTAATATAGAGCATCAGTTCTTTTTCCTGAGAATATAGTAACATCTTGCATTTTCTTTGATATCATACTTTTTCAGGATTTGGCTATTCTGAAAAAGTAGCCTGAGAGTAGACTTCTCTTTATTATTTCCCCAAATAAAGCTTTATTTATCATACTTAAAGAAAACAGAGTTCAGTCATTTCCCAACTTGTTTCCATCAATGCTTGAAGAAAAATATGTTCTCAGAAGTGCCAGTCAAATCAGAAAAAGAAGAGTTTGCCAGTAGCTCAATGGATCAATCCATCAATACTGTACACCTTTTCAAATTTATAGTATGTTGAAGTATTAGTAAATAATTAAAGTATTGTTACAACTAGTAGCACTACTATTACAGAAATGTCCAAGCAGATCAACATGATGAGCCTGACACCAAGTTATTTGTTTTATTCTTTATCTGTTCCTGCCTTTCAATAACTGTTCAACCACTATTTAGAAGATTGACTTCTATGCTTCTCAGCTGTATTTGTATATAATAATAATAAATTACAAAGCATTTCATTGCTGATTACCTTAGTAAAAATCATCACTTTCTCTTTCCTGAATCTGAGTCTGCTACCTTTTAGATTGTTATCTCTTTGTCCTTTAAATTACTTAAGGCTAGAAAACTTTTGAATGTTCTATATTCCTTTGCTACATGTATAATCTGTGTGTGTGTGTGTGTGTGTGTGTATGCCTGTGTCTGTGTGTTTGTGTGTGTGTGTATTCTCTCCCTGACCCCCAGGCTTTCTTTTTGTAGGCTTTCCTGATTTCCCACAATTCTTTTTCCTTATTATTTGGCCAGTTTCTTTGATATCTATTTTTGTTTATTTAGCCTTTTTTATGGTGAGACTTTATAATTATATAAAGCTTCAGCCAAATATATGTAAGCATCCTGTATGATATAAATTTATAAGATCATAGAAGGATTCCTTCCTTTTCTCATCTTGCCAAGGTAACTAAAAATAGATCCTATAGTTTCTTACATCCTTTCCCCATGAGAACTATTATACCTTTAGTTCTGGCCATTTCCAACTTCTATTCTGACTTCCAAATAATTCCTCCTATTTCTGATTTCCCCCACTCTTATCCTAGGCACCAGAGTGATTTCAGAAGTGCAGATTTGATCATGTTATTACCCTGTTCAAACCCACATTGCCTTCAGTCTCCTTAGCATGGTACCCAGTGTCCTTTACCACATGACTGAAGCCTACCTCATCAGCCTCCCCCTTACCACTCTTGGCTACTAGATTTGCGTCATGTGGCATTGTCTCCTGGTGCACTTTTCTTTGAGGATATCTGTTTGGGAAAGTATTGTGGAAAAGAGAAACCAGTGAGACCACTATTTTGATTCTTAAATTTAATAAAATACATCTCTCCTTCTCCCATCAATGCCTATTAAAAAATTAAAGAATGTGCCAGTTTCAAGATATTGCTAGTACCATGAATTTGACTGTGGCAGAATCCTCTAGATCAATTGTTTAAAATACCATAAGTATACATAAAAATAATTGCTTCCATCTTGAAAGTTTTTAAATTCCATTTTAAAATTCAAAGGAAATAACCTGTTTTAGATGCTATTATTCAGGAAACACACACACACACACACACACACACACCCCTTATCAATGCTTTGTTCCCCTAATTACTTCCAAAGTAATTCAACTGTGACTACATTAGATTAGATAATTAACTTGAGAATGTCTTATTTGGCATAAATGCTTTAAGTATAATATTATATAGAGCTATTTTTTCTCTCTAATTCTCTAAGAGTTTGACTTTAACCATGGCTTTAAAAATACTAGTTTTTCGGATAAGTTTTGAGTTAAAAGCCATCCACAAAATCACACTGGACACCTCTGTTTCTCCAGTGTCACACAGAAGAATGTGTTCAGTTTACTTTTCTGGAAGGCAACTGAATAATGCAGACAAGATAAACCAACACATCAACTTTCAATTAACTGATAATTTACTATGTGTACGGCATAAAAAGGGTAGAAAAAACAATTGCCAGCCAGACACCAAAGTTTGTGCTATCTAGAGAAGAATAAACTTATCCATGTAAAGAGAATAAATGTGTCCTTGTGAATGATGCAGATATCCACACATAAGTATAATAATAATAATAAATGATCATGATTAATGTTTATGGAGTGTTTATTGATCCTGTATGCCAGGATCTGTGATAAACTTCCTTAAAGCACTCTATCACTGAATCTTCATAGAATTTCTGCAAGGCATGAACTATTATTAGCCCCATTTTGTAGAATGAGAAGGATTCAAAAAATCATATACACACTTGACTTTATTCATCTAGTGAGAAGTAGAGCTGAAACTGTTTTTTTTTTTTTTTTTAGTTTCTAACTAACTTCATACTATTCCAAAGGGAGAGTTTACTTTTGTCAGTGGCCTCACTGAAAGTGAAAGTGAAGTCACTCAGTCCTGTCTGACTCTTTGTGACCCTGTGGACTATAGCCCAACAGGCTCCTCAGTCCATGGGATTCTCCAGGCAAGAATACTGGAGTGGGTTGCCATTTCCTTCTCCAGGGGATCTTCCCAACCCAGGGATCGAACCCAGGTATCCCGCATTGCAGGCAGACACTTTAACCTCTGAGCCACCAGGGAAGCCTAATATGGTAAAATTAAATGATGAATAGAATCAGATATATTCACTGTAAAATAATTTTTTAAATTTTATTTATTTTAATTGGAGGCTAATTACTTTACAATATTGCGGTGGTTTTTGCCATACACTGACATGAATCAGCCATAGGTGTACATGGGATGGGGCAACACATGTACCAAATAAATTTTAAAAATCTTCATATATCAGATCACAATTAAGATACAACTTCTTTGTGTTATCAGCTCATAGGAAGACAGGGAGTTTTATCCAGGGATTAAAGTTCACCTTTGGTTAGAAATGGCACTCAGCCAACCTTATTTTCTTGTTTTGAAGTCTTGATGTATTAAGCCATAAATAGCAGAAATATTGATAAATCAAGTGTGACGTGAGATTTCAAGTTTTAAAATACTTTCTGTATAATTGTTGTTGTTCAGTTGCTCAATTGTGTTTGAGTCTTTGTGACTCCGTGGACTTCAGCACACCAGGCTTCTCTGTCCTCCACTGTCTCTGGAGTTTGCTCAAATTCGTGTGCATTTTGAGTCTAACCATCTAATCATCTCATCTAACATTTAAGCATCTCATCTTCTGTTGCCTGCTTCTTCTTTCTCCGTTTACTTTCTTCTGTATAACCAGATTAAAAAATTAAAGCACTGTTCCTTAAGATTACAGAAATTACTATGGTACATTTCAAGTCATAATTCCAAAACGGCATCAGCATAAATGATCATGTTACTAATTGAGTCCATATGTAGAATGGAACNAGTCCATATGTAGAATGGAACAGGGTGTACACATAAAGATCTACTTTGATGAATGAAATCTGTTTTGAATAAACAGCAAACAATATCTCTTAAGTTGTCATTACTGTGGTATTCAAATGAAAGGAGATTCATGAATGATTATGCAAATTTTGAGAAACACATTCAAAATGCAGTTTAAAAGCAGTGTGCATAACATGAAAAGATTTTTATTTCTTGTTTTCTTAGCTGAGTTAATCTCTTGTATTTCAGAAATCTAATATTTAAGGAGGAAGAAAATGGCAATTTAGTTGTCATTGGCACAGATATAATGACGGGAAATTTCTATAAATATTTTTAGTCAATTAGTGTTGGCCAGGAAGTTTGGATATGCATGATACAAACAACAATTCATAGGGAAAAAGACAAAATAGATTTTCAAACCATGAGACAGTACATAAATTAAAGAGATAAAATAAAGGAATATGAGATTCATTCATTCATTATTCATTCATCCAATAGGTTTGTATTAAGCATGTTACTGTTCCAGATACAGCAGTGGACAATCGCCTATGTCCTCATGGGCACATTCTGGTGAGAGGTCCAGAAATCTTAAGACTAATAGTCCAATTCCCTGTTTAACAACAATTATGATAAATGCTTTAAGGAGACATTAGAGTGAACTATGAATGTAATAAAAGAGCTTGATTGAGTGGGTGCAAGTAAATGAGAACATGGTAGGCACATCAAAGACTGATTCATTAACAAAGCAACATTTTGACTGAGGTCTGAATAATTAGTCCAGTCAACTAGTGAATGAGGCAGAAAGGCAGATAATTTTGTGAAGTACATGCATACAGATCCGTGGTGGATGACATGGGATGGGTATCAGTGATGACAAAACCTCTAAAACTTTTATAGTAGTATCTATGTGCCAGACATCATGCTTAGGGCTTAACCTACATTTACTCAGTTACTTCTCATAGCAACACCCTGAGGTTAGTTTTATTATTATCTCATTTTTAAGCATAAAGAACAGAGGCAGAATAACTTTCTAAGGATCACAGTGCTAGTCTGTGGTAGATCTGGTTCAACCCAAGGTCATATAACTTTAAAGAATGCACTCTTGGCCACTGTCTACCCAGATTATGCATTCATCTGTAATTGTCCAGCATCAGTGTGAGCTTCTATACCAAGCTTTTTCATAGTGTGGTTGATAGTTGTCAGAGAATTGAGAGTGATTTATGGCCAGGTGATGTCCAAGAAAAATAATGTATTTAGAAGCAGTACAATCAAGTGAAAGAGGAGAGTGAAAAAGCTGGTTTAAAGCTCAACATTCAGAAAACGAAGATCATGACATCTGGTCCCATCACTTCATGAGAAATAAATGGGGAAATAGTGGAAACAGTGTCAGACTTTATTTTGGGGGGCTCCGAAATCACTGCAGATGGTGACTGCAGCCATGAAATTAAAGACGCTTACTCCTTGGAAGAAAAGTTATGACCAACCTAGATAGCATATTGAAAAGCAGAGACATTACTTTGCCAACAAAGGTCCATCTAGTCAAGGCTATGGTTTTTTTTTTCCCCAGTGGTCATGTATGGATGATGTGAGAGTTGGACTGTGAAGAAAGCTGAGTGCCGAAGAATTGATGCGTTTGAACTGTGGTGTTGGAGAAGACTCTTGAGAGTCCCTTGAACAGCAAGGAGATCCAACCAGTCCATTCTAAGGAGATCAGTCCTGGGATTTCTTTGGAAGGAATGGTGCTAAAGCTGAAACTCCAGTACTTTGGCCACCTCATGTGAAGAGTTGACTCATTGGAAAAGACTCTGAGGCTGGGAGAGATTGGGGGCAGGAGGAGAAGAGGACGACCCAAGATGAGATGGCTGGATGGCATCACTGACTCGATGGACATGAGTCTGAGTGAAGTCCAGGAGTTGGTGATGGACAGGGAGGCCTGGCGTGCTGCAATTCATGGGTTTGCAAAGAGTCGAACACTACTGAGTGACTGAACTGAACAATCAATACATGATTGGTAAGTTTACTTTGAAATCAATCAGAATTTGACTCCCTTCCTTCCTTTTGTGCATATGTTGGACAAGTTTCTTGAACCTCCCAAATACCAACTAATAGCTTCAAAACTGAGTTAATAATGATGCCTTTTAGTACAAGCTTGCTGTGAGGTTGACATGAGATAATAAATATTCAGGATATCCTTGGCACAGAGTAACTGCCCTTGGCACAGAGTAACTGCCCTGTAGTGTTGGTCACTCAGCAGTGTCCGATTCTTTGCGGACCATATGGACTATAGCTCACCAGGCTCTCTCTGTCCATAAAATTATGGAACAGGTAATACTGGAGTGGGTAGCCATTCCCTTCTCTAGGGAAACTTCTTGACCCAGGGAATGGACCCAAGTCTCCGGCATTGCAGGCAAATTCTTACCTCCCAAGCCACCAGGGAAACCCAGTATATGTTAGCTATTATTATTAGCAGAAAAAAAGATTGATAATGAACATCAAAGAGGACTTTTAGTGCCTTGCATAAGAGGGTGACAGTTATTTCACAAGCAGCAGGACATCACTGACATTTTCTGAAAAAGAACTACTTCAGCATACATAGTAAGTTATTAGTGATAATCTGCAGTTTACAAAATGGTTTTGATGGATTATTTAATTCCACTTAATCTCATAGGGATGATATTTTGATTGTAATTTTACAGATAGACTAAAACTTAGAGATCTTAAATGACATGTCCAAGAGCTCATACAACAGTACAGGAGCTGTAATTTTGATTCAGTACTTCAAGTAAAAGGTCATTTTAGTTTTCATCATACCACAGTTTGTGAGTAATTTTAAGAGGCATGGTTAAGAAGCTCCATTGAAATATGTATAATATCATATAAGAAATGAATCGCCAGTCCAGGTTTGATGCAGGATACAGTATGGTTGGGGCTGGTGCACTGGGATGACCCAGAAGGATGATACAGGGAGGGCGGGGTGAGGGGGGTTCAGGATGGGGAACACGTGTACACCCATGGCGGATTCACGTTGATGTATGGTAAAACCAATACAATTATAAAGTAATTAGCCTCCGATTAAAATAAATTTAAATTAAAAAAAAAGAAGTTCCATAGAAAAACTAAGGGGCAAAATTGTTTTCATTACTCTGAGTTTGAGGTTTTCAACTTTTCAGTGTCAGTGGAAGGAACATAGGTACCTGATGAAAATCTGAGAAGCTGGAGACTTTGGTGTTAGTCCCATCTCTGCCATTTCTTGACTTTGTGACAAGTTGTAGACAAGCCACTTAACCTTAGTGTTTGTAGGTTTCTTCAGTTGAGGAAAGAAAAATATAATCCCATTTATTGGGGCTTTTCAGTGGATCAAATGACACACAATCAACAAAGCAGAAAGCTCAAGAAACATACAAAGTTATTATATTCACTTTACATACAAAAAAGTTTCTATTCTCTGGTAGCTCAGCTGGTAAAGAATCCACCTGCAACGCAGGAAACCTGGTTCAGTTCCCGGGTTGGGAAGATCCACTGGAGAATGGAAAGGCTACCCACTCCAGTATCCTTGGGCTTCCCTCTTGGCTCAGCTGTTAAAGAATCTGCTTGCAATGTGGGAGACCTGGGTTCGATCCCTGGGTTGGTACGATCCCCTGGAGAAGGGAACGGCTACTTACTCTAGTATTCTGGCCTGGAGAATTCCATGGACTGTATATAGTGCATGGCGTCACAAAGCTTTGGACACAACTGAGCCACTTTCACTTTCCCCAACCATGAATTTAAAACCTTTTGGAAAAATACAGTCAGAACCACTGGAGTTGAAGGAGAATCTGTCAAAATTTTTATTATTAAAATGAAATAAAATATCTAGAAAACTCAATTTTCAGTGACACTTAATACATGTTAACCCATTAATATGGCAACTCTTCTTTTTTCCATTTACTGACTCTACTCACCAGAAGTCTTTTCGGTTCTTTCTCTCTTCCAGTTTCAATTGTGAACCTGCAGATCTGTCCTGGTTTGTTGCACGTGTCGTGTGTATTGAGGGACACTTTTCCAGTCTAGTCCTTTATCCAGATATTAAAGATATTTTTGTTCTTATGGCTTTGCTTTCTATGTCCCATAATATTTTCAGATATATACTCTGCTTCTTTAGAGAAGCAAAAGTAAAAGTCTAAGGTTCTGGTGTATTCTTCTCGACTTCCTTTATCATTTGCAAGATCCCTTGAGATAGTTTTATTCATTTATTTATTTATTTATTT
>SJYQ01002095.1:202653-224656 GCA_006410935.1 Redunca redunca | reverse complement strand
AAAACCAGCTTGAACATCTAGACATTCAAGGTTCACATATTGCTGAAGCCTGGCTTGGAGAATTTTGTGCATTACTTTGCTAGCATGTGAGATGAGTGCAATTGTGCCGTAGCTTGAGCATTTTTTGGGACTGCCTTTCTTTGGGATTGGAATGAAAACTGACCTTTTCCAGTCCTGTGGCCACTGCTGACTTTTCCAAATTAGCTGACATATTGAGTGCAGCACTTTCACAGCATCATCTTTCAGGATTTGAAATAGCTTGGTTTTGTTGGAGTGTTAGAAGCAGCACTCCTTTATATGCTTATGAGACAGCTTAAACCGCATGATAATGTAATCTGTATGATTGGAAAACATATGAAAGAAGTTTACTATTCTACAGAGGTAGTTTTGATTTATAACTTTATTTGCCATGCCAGCAATAACATGCTTTAAGAAAACTAGAATGAGAATAAGCATTTGAAACTACATGTTCAGTATCCTTATTTTAGACAGGAGACTGCTGGACTTAGAAGAAGGTGAAGTGGTTAGTTAAGATCATACTGCTGGGCAGAGGCTCCAACGGGCACCCTGATACACTAATCCCATTGCAGTGCTCCTATGTGAATACTTACATTTTCCCCAGTGTGCTCCATGTTTTGTGCACCTCAAAACAGAAAGAAAATCTGGGACTGGGCTTTCACACACAGCCAAAAACAAAGCAAGCATTTAGCCTAGTTGCCAGCACATGAGTCAATTTCAAGCAAATTGATGTATGCCAGCAAATAATACTATTAAGAAAGGGATGTATTGTAGACCAAAGAAATGACCTTCACACAAGTAGAAATTGAAGCAGTGTTGAATGCACTGTAAGATGGAAGGGCAAATGAATTATATATAAAGATAGTTCTAATTGATTATGGCAGCAAGAGGCCAGTCAAGGACATTCACAGGCAAACCTACTCAAATATTTCTCCATCATTCCTCAAGAAAATATTCTGAATCCTTGACCTGGAAAAGAAACGAGATCTGGATAGAGAACTCCTAACCATCACACTTTGTCAATCCCATTGCTACTAAAACCCACCAAAATTTAAAAGCTTAAAAACAGGTAAATATGCTAAATAGGGCTCAAGTGACATTATGGTGCAGCAATAGAGGCAGCATGGATGATGAATGCAGGGACAGATTACAGTTTGAAAATCTGCATAATGAATGCTTCTTCACATTCACAGCCAAAGCAAAGGGGAGAGAAAGCAATCCCAAACTGAGGAAGGCTTCCCAGCAGAATGTACGAGAGAAAGAGGCTGCCAATTTATAACTGCCGAGTTTTCTATGGCAGGGGCTGAAGAGCACCGGGCGGTCATAGTGAATAAAGAGTGACATGCTATGTTAGAATTTGCTCTCATGGGAGAATACTATCTGGGAGGTGGAGGGCTGTTTTCACAAACATAAACAAAAAATGTTGATATATGTTTTACTGAAGTGGAAAACCTTGAAATCAACTCCTAGGATACCGGAATGGTCTTCCTCAGTGCTTATATTTTCCTCCAATTAGACACCTCCACATCATCAAGCAAATGATAATCAACCATCAAAGGCTTGGGAAGTAGTACAGCGTGATCAAAAGTCACTTCACGACCTCACTGTCCTCCTGTGAATATCCTCACTGAAGTGGGATTTCATACCGGAAAGGTTCTCATCACCCTCATCCTATAGTTATCCATGACCTCTGAAGCCTGTCTTGCAGTTATATCATCACAAGTAAAGTCTCAGTAAATAATGAAGGAAGAGGAAACAGGTGAAGTGTAAGGACCACCTGCTGAGCAAAGAAGATGGGCAACGAAATCACCAAGGCAGCTGAAGGGAAACATATTTGTAAGTCCTAAGAGAAGCCAAGAATGAAACGGCTGTATATTTCCCCCAGGAAGTACACAAACAGTTTCTGTCTACCACCAAATGTTCAGTGGAGTGTTCAGTGTTTGGGAAATGGCAGTAAGTCCACTCTGGTAAAACCACTTTCCTGATCATGGTGTCTCCATAAGCAGATAAGGCAAGAAGCAGCAGTCCTGGGAGGTGTATAGCAGAATAAGTCATTTTTGGAGGTCACTGAGTAACCCTACTGTAGAGCCTGTATACTCCAGGATGGATTCACCTCAGGCCAAACAACTAACAGGGAGGAAGTACAGCCCCACCCATCAGCAGACAATTGGATTCAAGATTTACTGAGCATGGCCCTGCCCACCAGTTTGTGTGTGTGTTAGTCATTCAGTGGTGTCCAACTCTTTGCGACCCTATGTACTGTAGCCCACAGCTCCTGTGCATGGAATTCTCCAGGCAACAATACTGGAGTGGATTGCCATTCCCTTCTCCAGAGGAACTTCCCAACCTAGGGATCAATCCCTGGTCTCCTACATTGCAGGCAGATTCTTTACCATTTGAGCCACAGGGAAGTCTTAAGAAGACATGTTTTATGTCATCTTGCCCACCAGAGCAAGACTCAGTTTTCCCCACAGCCAGTTCCTCCCATAAGGAAGCCTGCACAAGCCTCTTTTCCTCATCCATCAGAGGGCAGACAGAAGTAAGAACTATAATCTCACAACCCCCAGAAGGAAAACCACAGTCTAGGAAAGCTAACTAAAATGATCAAATGGATCACAGCTTTGTGTAACTCAGTGAAGCTTTGAACCATGTCTTGCAGGGCCACCCAAATATGGTCCACCGGAGAAGGGAATGACAAATCATTTCAGTATTCTTGCCTCAAGAACCTCATGAACAGTATGAAAAGGCAAAAAGATAAGACACTGGAAGATGAGCCCCTCTCAGGTCGGTAGGTGTCCAGTATGTTACTGGAGAAGAGCAGAGAAATAACTCCAGATAGAATGAAGAGGCTAGGCCAAAGCAGAAATGATGCTCAGCTGTGGATGTGCCAGTGGTGAAAGTAAAGTCTGATGCTGTAAAGAAAACTTTGCATAGGAACATGGAATGTTAAGTCCGTGAATCAAGGTAAATTGGTTGTTGTCAAGCAGGAGATGGTGAGAGTGAATATCAACGTTTTAGGAGTCAGTATACTAAAATGGATGGGAACGTGTGAATTTAATTCAGATGATCATTATATCTACTATTGTGGGTAAAGTGAAGTTGCTCAGCTGTGTCTGACTCTTTGCGACCCCATGGATTGTAGCCTACCAGGCTCCTCCATCCATGGAATCCTCCAGGCAAAAGTACTGGAGTGGGTTGCCATTGCCTTCTCCACTTGTGGGTAAGAATCCCTTAGAATAAATGGACTAGCTCTCACAGTCAACAAAAGACTCAGAAATGTAGTATTGGGTGCAGTCTCAAAAAAGACAGGATGATCTCCATTCTTTTCCAAGGCAAGCCATTCAACATCATAGGAATCCAAGACTATGCTCCAACCACTAATGCCAACAAACCTGAAGTCAAACAGTTCTATGAAGACTTATAAGACCTTCTAGAACTAACATCCAAAAAAAAAAAATGTCCTTTTCATCATAGGGGATTGGAATGCAAAAGTTGGAAGTCAAGAGACACCTGGAGTACCAGGCAAGTTTGGCCTTGGAGTACAAAATGAAGTAGAGCAAAGGCTAACAGAGTTTTGCCCAGAGAACGCACTGGTCAAGGCAAACACCCTCTTCCAACAACACAAGAGACAACTCTACACATGGGCATCACCAGATGGTCAATACCAAAATCAAGACAAAAAGAATGTGCTCAGTCATATCTGACTCTTTGTGACCCCATGGATTGTAGCCTGACAGGCTCCTCTGTCCATGGGTATTCTCCAGGCAAGAATACTGGAGTGGGTTGCCATTCCCTTCTCCAGGGGTTCTTCCCAACCCAGGGATTGAACCCAGGTCTCTTGGATTGCAGACAGATTCTTTACCACTGCACCACCTGGGAAGCCTACGTGTAAAAAGCTGTGAGAGACTAGCTCTGTGGATAGAGGAGATGTAGATAAAGGGAGATGATGAGGTACATAAGACTGAGATGAACATATTATTAATAGCTGAAACTATAATCTAGCCCTGAATTTTATGGAAGGGCTCTTCTGTGAAAGAAAAGGAGGTCTATGCTTTAAGGACTATTTGGGGCATGCGTAGGCTCCCTGGTGGTTTAGATACTAAAGAATCTGCCTGTAATTTAGGAAACCTGGGTTTGATCCTTGAGTCGGGCGATCCCCTTGAGAAGGGAATGGCTACTGACTCTAGTATTCTTGCCTGGAGAGTTCCCTGGACAAAGCCTGGAGGCTACAGTCCATGGGGTTGCAAATAGCTGGACATGACTGAGTGACTGAGCAGGCATGAACACATACAGTCTATAAAAATTTATACAAAAGACTGACTCTAACCTTAAGCATTTTTTCATGACTGGAGCGTGCATATCAGACTCACTGATGACTGCTTTATTTGTCCAAGAGGGTCCAAAATGTGAAGGGGACAATGAACAATCACCTCCCTTTTTATTTCTAAGGTGCTTTGTACTTTTCCAGCATGTTTGTACTCTGTAAATTGTTGATTAATAATCATTCATTAATAATAATGTCTAACCCTCTTGCACAAAATAATATGAATCAGTTACTTTCTTCAATCAATTATGTTTGAATATTCAGAATNTGGGTTTGTTTGTTTGTTTTTTTTCCTTGTAGGAGGACAAGCTTAATACTGAGTATCTAACCAGAGGATTAAGGTAGACTAGTATGTGTGTGGAGAAGTTACAAATAAAGCTTTCAGTATTCTCCTTGCAAACAATCAAGTATCTCTTGAGGGAAAGAGAATCCAGATGACATAGTTTATCTCAAGGCAGAGTGCTCCAGGTTCCATCCAGAGGCAGAGCGCAGAGTCCATCATTCTCTTGTGACATGGATTTAGAGTGGGCTGGAAAACATAGGCAACAGAAACAAAAGTAGCAAATTCACTGTAAGCTCTGTGGACTGCTTGTTCAGGTTTTAGAGGGAAGGGTCAATGAATTACAATCATTTACCCTTTCCAGAATTCAAAGCCAACTGAAAGACAGACACGAGAAGCAGACAAAGATCTAAAAAGCAAACAAAATCCTTTATTATGAATCAAACGTGGAATGGAGGACAAGATTTCGCAGTGTAGTCACAAAGGGCCTTGCTAAGGTTTTAATCCATGGATTGGGCAAGCGGTCCCTGACTCTGCTGGACCACTATAGGACACACCTGCAGAGCAGACCACTTGCTGCATTTCAGAGAACAGCGCAGAAAGCAGCTTCAGAGATGCCTTGGTAGGGGCTGAGCCACACAATCCCACTTCCTTCTGCCAAACTCACTCTTCAAGCAATATACTTCTCTTCCCTAAAGAGAGAAATTGTGTTGGGGGCATGAGGAGTGGAGCTATCCTTTCCTTCCCAAGGAAAAGTGATGAGTGGGGAAGAAATGGTCCTACCAGCAATACATAGAATACAGGGAATCAGCAGCTGAGGGGCTAGAAACAGGAGAAGATGATGGAGACAGAGCTGTTAGGAGACTTAATCCTCACTACGTTGATATAAATAACTGTCGCAAAGGCCTCAGCTAACAGTATTAAAGTTTGATTTTATCCTCATCCTCAGATATGGCCTGGAAGATATGGTGCTCACCCAACATCCATAGTATCCTGAAGTATGTGCTTAATATTAACTAAATATAAAGTAACAAATTTTTTAACTCTTATAGGTAGATAATTATATGCAACTGGACAAACATTGTAATCAGTGTTACATTATAACATTAGTAACTTAGGTTACTAAGTTAATTAGAATATCAGTTATTCTGTATGTTTCCCCATCCCATTCCAACCATTTTGAATCAATGAGAGTTATTTTATTGAATAAACATTCTATTTATTGAAGATCCATTATTTTCTAAGCACTGTCTTGATAACAGACATAGAGAAATGAATTAGACACGTCCCTTGCCCTGTGAAGTTCATGTCACTGTAGAATTTACAGACATGTAACTAATTAGGTGTAACAGAACAAAAGTGTATTCATAAAGGCAGTACAGAAGTAGCGAAAAAGTGTGTTCACATCTGCCAAGACTTCAGGGAAGCCTGGGATTTGAGTCAAGGGTGAAAGCATTATTTAATAGGCTCCCCAAAAATAAGTGAGATGTCACAAGATGAGCTTAGGAGAGAGGGCATTCTTGGTAGTAACTGGAGCAATTCTCACAATAATATGAGGCTTTGCAAAATTACAGATAATGCTATTATTGAAAAGTAGAATTCAGCTGTAGCATTGATAAGAGTTAAAGGTTAAGGTGTATGTTGAGGCAAGCTCTTGCAAGTTAAGGGTCCTGCTTCTGTTGTTGTTATATTTTTATTGCTTTTGTTATTTCTTTAGCCATGAATACTGCCCTTTCATGTTAAAGAATAGGTGGAGACTGGCTATAACTTTGGAATCACTGAAGTTTACCATACTTAGTAGGGGAAATGAATGAGAAGACAGATCTCATCTTTCTGGGACAAAAGGGTAGTCTCACTCTGAGAAAAGCATATCACTGGGCTTGGTGTTTATAGTCTGTGATATGGTAGATGTTGGACTGAGTCTTCCCAGCATGCACAGGATTGATTTGCATCCTAAGAGCTAACGTGCACAATAAATAAATACATTTATAGATCTGTAGTACTTTCTTGAGGGCCTATGCTTGATCTTGTTGTTAAGAAGTAATTGTCCCCCGATTACTGTTATGAAATGACTTGATCCAGAACTGGTGGCAGCTGCAAGAGATAAAGAATCTACTTTCACTACTGACTTTTGGACCCAAACAATAAGGTCAGGCCTACCTATTGGGGGAGTGCCCCATCATTTGTAGGACTTCCCTGATGGCTCAGCGGTTAAAGGATCCACCTGCAATGCAAAAGACATATAAGATGTGGATTTGAGTCTTGGTCAGGAGAATCCCTGGAGTAGGGCATGGCAACCCACTCCAGTATTCTTGCCTGGAGAATTCCATGGACAGAGGAACCTGGCAGGATACAGTCCATAGGGTAGCAAAGAGTTGGCACAACTGAGCGACTTACACACACCCATCATTTAGCTCAAGTCTTCTGCAGAAAAAATGTAATTTCCCTATTCTGCCAGAAAGATTCACCATTTCTGAGCTGCTTAGGTGCAACAGCAGCTGTCAGCAGTAACTGATTATCCTTCTCATGGTGTCCCATTAGGCCAAGGAGATCAAAAGAGTTCAATTCTAGTGTCTTTAGCTAGCTCTGCTGGCACCTTTCCATTAAGCATATCACTGAGGAGTAAGTATCCCTCCCCATAATATTTGTTACTACATATGATCACTTCCCTCATTCATGAGAAATGCTGAGCTGGATGAAACACAAGCTAGAATCAAGATTGCTGGAAGAAATATCAATAACCTCAGATATGCAGATGATATCATCCTTATGGCAGAAAATGAAGAAGAACTAAAGAGCTTCTTGATGAAAGTGAAAGAGGAGAGTGAAAAAGTTGGCTTAAAGCTCAACATTCAGAAAACGAAGATCATAGCATCTGGTCCCATCACTTCATTGCAAATAGATGGGGAAACAGTGGAAACAGTGGCAGACTTTATTTTGGGGGCCTCCAAAATCACTGCAGATGGTGACTGCAGCCATGAAATTAAAAGATGCTTACTCCTTGGAAGAAAAGTTATGACCAACCTAGACAGAATATTAAAAAGTATAGACAATACTTTGCCAAGAAAATCTGTCTAGTCAAAGCTATGGTTTTTCCAGTAGTCATCTATGGATGTGATAGTGGACTATAAAGAAAGCTGAGCACTGAAGAATTGATGCTTTCGAACTGTGGTGTTAGAGAAGACTCTTGAGAGTCCCTTGGAGAGCAAGGAGATTCAATCGGTCCATCCTAAAGGAAGTCAGTCCCGAATATTCATTGGAAGGACTGATGCTGAAGCTGAAACTCCAATACTTTGGCCACCTGATATGAAGAACTGACTCATTTGAAAAGACCCTGATGCTGGGAAAGATTGAAGGTGGGAGGAGAAGGGGACAACAGAGGATGAGATGGTTGGATGGCATCACTGACTCAATGGACATGAGTTTGAGTAAACTCCGGGAGTTGGTGATAGACAGGGAGGCCTGGTATGCTGCAGTCCATGGGTTTGCAAAAGAGTCAGACACGACTGAGCAACTGAACTGAACTGAACTCATATGTAGATATAGTATGTAGACAAGGCTTCTCTCATAGCTCAGTTGGTAAAAAGTCCGCCTGCAATGCATGAGACCCTGGTTCAATTCCTAGGTTGGGAAGATCTGCTGGAGAATGGATAGGATACCCACTCCAGTATTCTTGGGCTTCCCTGGTGGCTCAGCTGGTAAAGAATATGCCTGCAATGCCAGAGACCTGTGTTTGACCCCTGGGTTGGGAAGATCCCCAGGAGAAGGGAAAGGCTACCCCCTTAAGTATTTTGGCCTGGAGGACTCCATGGACTATATAGTCCATGGGGTCGCAAAAAGTCAGAAATGACTGAGCAACTTTCACAAGATCACACTGTTTCCTGACAGATAACTGCTATGGAAAATGGGATTCAGTCCATTTCTTTGCTTAGGACACAAATTGTCAAGCTAGTGAAGGGTAGCTGAATATGTCACCCCAGAGCATACTCCTTGGGCATATTGGTTATTTTGACTAAAGGACTTAAAAAACAGCTAATGCAAGGAGGCACTGAACTCCTCCTATCTGCCTAAAGACGGATCCTGCAAAAGGAACTCAATTATCAGAAAACCTCTCCCAGAGAGTTTCATCAACCAGGAAAAACTGGCTATTGCCACAGGAAAGAAGACTAGAAGCTGATGCCACATCATATATGCATACATGAGGTATATATGTTAATACCTTTCTGTTTGTTTTTCTCTAATCTGCCTTTTATTATAGGGGTCCTAGCTTAGAACTCAGAAGGGTTTAGGGAAAGTTAATTTCCCTGAAAATCACTGAGCCTCTGTCATCCAGTCACCGCATTCAGGGTAATGATATTGGACTGATCACTCAAGGTACATATAAGGGACCCCTGTCAAGGGGATGGAAAGGAACAGCTTAGGAAGAAGGAATGCTGGACCTTTAGATATCTTGCTATTACGCATATAGGAAAATTAGTCAAGGATTTTGTGCTTTGGGGGAAAGACTGAAACAGGATTTTGAACTCCTGTGACCTGTAGGGCCTCACGCTGGTTTTATGAAAGCGTTTGAGAAAGGGATGATCCATGTTTCTAATCAAGGGAGATGGATATGATCAGATGGATGTGCTTTGTAGCAGTCATGCTGGCAAAAGTAAGGCAGAGGACCAGAAGGGATCCTTGACCAGCAAGAAAACTGCTGCAAATATTCAAACCCAGACAGAGAGAAGCAGTAGTGATGGAGAGAAGAGAAATGCCTGGAGCTCCTCACTGAGTGTGTCCTTATACTATTAATGCATTTCTCATTTTAGGACATTATTTCTCAGGAGACATTTATTGCAATCCCGGTGCCACAGGTTGGTTTATGGTTCAGTGTATCATTTATGTGAAGGAAATGGATTAGGCCATGTCCAAACATTAATGATTTGGTTTAGAGCCTTGCTCCCCAGGGAATGTCAGCTACCAGTCTCTACCTGACCTTAATGACTTTTATTTATTTATTTTTTAACATTTTATTTTATATCAGAATATTGCTGATTAACAATGTTGTGACAGTTTCAGGTGCACAGCAGAGCGATGCAGCCATGTGTGTACCTGTATCCATTCTCCCCCAAACTCCCCTCCCATCCAGGCTGCCACACAACATTGAGCAGAGTTCCCTGTGCTATACAGTAGGACCTTGTGGATTATCCATTTTAAATACAGCAGTGTGTATGTGTCCTTCCCAAACTGCCTAACTATCCCTTTCCCCTATCCTTCCCTGCCTCTCCGATAACCTTAAGTTCATTTTCTAAGTCTGTGAGTCTGTTTCTGTTTTGTAAATAAATTCACTTCTATCATTTCTTTTTAGATTCTCCATGTAAGTGATATCATATGATATTTCTCTTTCTCTGACTTACTTCACTCAGTATAATAATGGCAGAATGCCATTCTTTTTAATGGCTGAATGATATTCATTGTATACATATGTACCACATCTTCTTTATCTATATATATCTATGGACATTTAGGTTGCTTCCATGTCTTGGCTATTGTAAACAGTGTTGCAGTGAACACCGGGGTGCCAGTATACTTTCAGACCATGTTTTTCTCCAGATATACACAAAGAGTCAGACACGACTGAGCGCCTGAAATGAAGTGAACTGAACTGATGCCCAGGAGTGGGATTGCAGGGTCATGTGAAAGTGAAAGTCAAAGTCGCTCAGTCATGTCCGACTTTTAATCCCGTGGATAGTCCATGGGATTCTCCAGGCCAGAATACAGGAGTGGGTAGTCTTTCCCTTCTCCAGGAGATCCTCCCAACCCAGGGATGGAACCCAGGTCTCCCACATTGCAGGCGGATTCTTTACCAGCGGAGCCACCAGAGAAGCCCAAGAACACTGGAATGGGTAGCCTATCCTTTCTGCAGTAGCTCTTCCTGACCCAGTGATCAAACCAGGGTCTCCTGCATTGTAGGCGGATTCTTTACCAACTGAGCTATGAGGGAAGCCCCACAGGGTCATATGGTAGCTCTGTTTTTAGTTTTTTAAGGAACCTCCATACTGTTTTCCATTGTGGCGATATCAATTTACATCCCTACCAACAGTGTAGGAGAGTTCCCTTCTCTCGACACCCTCCCCAGAATTTGTTTGTAGATTTTTTGGTATTAGTCAGGTTGACTGTGTGATGTTGATCTCTTAGTACTTTTGATTTGCATTTCTATGACTTATATTTAAAGCTGAATCCTCTTCCTGTGTAAAGGTGCCTTACCCCTGCCATCCTCTTTCCTGTGTGAAAAGTCTGGGTTTCATCTTGAAAGAAATACCAGGTGCTGGCTCTGTGTATAGAATAAGTTGCTGCCAAGATAAAGTTGCCTAGAAGCAATAGTTGAATGGACAGACAAAAACGATGTCAACCATCTAAATTATGTTCTTATAAAATGCTCAGGAGTGCCTGGTAGTTAGGAAGAGTTAAGGCTGAAGGCAAAAACCAAAGGTGTATGTAGTCTTGAATTTCATCCATTGATCTTGTCTAGAAGAGCTGATTGTATGTATTTCCTTTGGTAGCCAATATATTTTGTGGCAGAATATATTTCTGAGGCAAAGGATATACTTTTAGGACAAAGAAATGTAATCGTTTGTTTAAAAGTATATTTTAAAGATAAAGTAGGTTTAACCATTCATTGGAGTGAAGAAAGGGTGAATAAATAGCTGAGGAATTTTAGTTTGAAAGTACCCAAGAACCACATCATAGTATTTTCATTGTTTCTGAAATTATATATCTTATAAAGGAACACTGTTCTAATCCACTGCTATCAGAAATATAAAACAAACAAGAAAAAAGCCCAACAAAAAGTGTAAAATCTATCTCATTCTCAAAGGGATGAATAAGGCCCAGCATCCCCACAAAAGCTTCTAAATACAGTTTCAGTGTAGACATTAGGCTGACATTTCCTCAGCAGAGACTTCAATTAGAAGTACTCTGTAGGCGAAGGGTGGGAAAAGATGAGCAGATGAAATTTAACTTACATCTCCAGTACATGCTGTGAAAGCTATGTTCTCACCTCCACAAACCAGCGAATCAAAGGTACTGAGGATTCAGGCATTTTTCTTCCAGCAGTGGGTGGCCCAGTGCCTCAATTCAGCTGTCTTTTTATATTAGAAGGAAAGCTGAAATCATTGTAGCTCGTATTATATCTTATTTGTTCTGCTGCTTTCACTAAATTTTCTGAATTTTATCTGAGGTCTCTCTCCTACTAAGAAGATGAAACTGTGGCACAATTTCTCTGCTTAAACTGTGGTATAACTCCTCCTTTCAGAAAAGAAAAGGGTAGAAACATTGCCTTTTACAAAGAAACCTGACTTTGGGAGACTATCTTTTCATTACAGAAATAAACTGTAGATTATTAGATTGTTACATTTCATAAATTTACTCTGTAAATCTTAAAACAATTTCTCTTGTTTTTATAAAAAATGATTTATCAGCTGTCTTCTTTCAAGGGTGGCTAAATCATATGATTGCAAGGGACGTTCTGCAGAATGGCCAACTATTCGGCAATAAATTCCAGTGACATATTCCCTGTGAATTCTTTCTGTATGGGCAATCTACTTTCTATTAAGTGGTTTTTGCAGTTCCCTAACTCCCCATCTGGGGGATAAAAAGGCAGTGGAGGAAGTAGAGCTGGAGGGAAAAATGGAAATCATCTCACTTGGAATTCTGGGGTTATTTGGAAAAGTATTTTTTAAATCATTAGACATAGATTGACTTTCTGTGAATTTCAGAACTGTGCAGGGTGGGACTGGAGAGAGGTATAAAAAGAAATTTAAGAAGATATTTTCTCCTAATGAAAGACTATTTGAAGGAAACGATTTAGTTGAAGAAACTAACAGTATTTAATACATATAATAAATGGGGGTGGGGAGGAGGGAGTGAAAGACAATCCATAAAGTCTTCCAACTTTTCCCTCTTCTCCTCTCCATCTTGGTGTTTATAATTCATGCCTTCATAGGATCTCTTTATACTAGAAATATTAATTAAGATTCTTTCAGTTAGGGAATCTCTGGCAGTCCAGTGGTTGACTCTGCACTTGCATTGCACAGGGCACAGGTTCAGTTCCTGGTTGGGGAACTGAGAACCTGAAAGGTATGGGTGGGCCTCTGCTCCAAAAAAAGTCTTTCAGTTAAAAAACACCTTTTTGCAAAAAGGGAAAGGAATTCTGAAAGCAAGACAGTATATAATGGAGTATAAAGGACACCTGAGTTTGGTTGGGTCTTATGCAGGAACCAGGAAAACCAGAAACCTCTGTGTTTCTCTCCCTGTGTGTCTCTCTTTCCTTGATTCTTATAGAAAATCCTGACCACCCACACATTCCAAGTCTTTATGTTTGGTGCCAGTGAAACTCACAAATGAATGACTGACTCTTGTTCAACCTCAGTTCTGTTTCTGGGAGTGAGAATTTGATTGTCTTAGCTAGGGTGTTCAGCTCTGGCCAGGAGATCCTGGGTCACATAGTTTAAATCTGGCCATGGGGTGAACCGAACTAAGACTGAGAGTTCAATTATTGGAGAAAAGCAGATGGTTTTTGAACTGAAAAGGTAACCCAAAAGAGTGTTTACTACCTGAGTTGAATAATTTACCAGAAGAAAATGCCTAAAATGCCATCTTTTAAAAGGAACCTCATATACTTCTTCTCTGTGACATTTCCAGAAAATAGAACTATATCATTCTTCAATTGAAAAGATACACCGTTTTTATTTTTCAGTGAGTGTGCATGTATGTTTAAGACAAACTTCTTTCTTGACTTCCTTCTGTAGCAGAAAATGGAAAGGCAGTCAGCCCCAAGTCAGCTAGCTTCTTGTCCCTGACTCTGCACTGTGTCCACAAAATTCTCTCGCCATATGCTCTCTGCAATGTTTCGGCAGATCTATATTATGGGGGAACCATATGTTGACTTTGCAATAGCATATTTTCTACTTTCCAGATTTGAGCCCTCCATATTGTGGACACAGGCAGTGGGAACCTCAGTGTCTTTTATTTGAATGCCAAGATGGCATTAAACATGCGTGCGAACGGTGCAGCTAGACATGAGATTGCTTGATTTGAGTAAGTGAATGTGGGTCCATGACAGGTGATTTCCCACCATGTTTAGAATCCCACAGAAACATTTTGGAATTCCAAACAAAAGGAGAGGTCTTCCTTCATTTCAGGGATTCTTCACTATACCTGGATCTTTTGTTTAACAGTTCTTATTTTTCCCCCATGTTTTACATCTTGAAGATGTTTGGAATTGACTTTCGAAAATGGCAGTTTTCTGGTGTTCTTGGTAGAAAAGTAAAAGCTTACTCTCAAACTGTTTTACATAGGAACATATTTCATATATATATATATATATACATATAATATATATAGTGAGTGAAAGTGAAAATCACTCTGTTGTGTCTGACTCCTTGAGATCCCACGGACTGTAGCCTGTCAGGCTCCTCTGAGAATCCATGGGATTTTTCAGGCCAGAATACTGGAGTGGGTAGTAGTTCCCTTCTCCAGGGGCTCTTCCCAACCCAGGGAGCGAACCCAGGTCTCCCACATTGCAGGCGGATTCTTTACTGTCTGAGCCACCAGGGAAGCCCAAGAATATTGGAGTGGGTAGCCGATGCCTTCTCCAGAGTATCTTCCCAACCCAGGAATCAAACTGGAGTCTCCTGCATTGCAGGCAGATTCTTTGCCAGTTGTATATACACACATATATATGTATGTATGTATGCTAATAATTATTATCTTTGTTTTTATGTGTTTAATGTGTATCTTCCATGTATCTGCATGCTTTTAACTACAGTAAAATAAATTTCTTTTACAGAAATAAAAGTATTCTGTTTTGGTTAGGCACCTAAAACAAAACCACTTTTCTGTACCCTAAAGGGTGTATCTCATGAACTAGTATGGAACATTGAGCTTTCTATTTGCTTTTTAAAGCAAAAGAAGGTAATTCACAGAGATTTTTTTAAAAGGTCTTTTTTAAGTTTTTTAGAGAACTTGTTAAAAAACACCCACAACCATATTTCAAGCCACATTCCCTCTCCTGTGTCTTCTCCCCACAAAATGCTCAGACTGCCAATTTAAAGGAAAAACACAGTCAAGCCAGATAAAAAGCAGTCAAATGAAGAGAAGGTTAATCGTGGATGGCAATGGAGGTGGTCCAGACAATCTGTTGATTTCTTTGGCATGACTGCGTTTAGCCTTTTCTTCCCCAAACCCCTGAGACATGAAGGCTGACATTCACTAGTTCCTAGGCTCCTGGTTATTACTGTGTTCATCCACAATTGGAAATCTTCCTCACTGTCAACCTTCTTCTGACCTAAGAATCTTGGAAGAGGAGCCTGAGAGACACATAGATAAGAAACTAAGCAGAAAAATGAATAGAAACATAAAAACTGGATGCCCTGGTTTAGCAGTGTTAAGGAATAGGCTAATCCAAGTTAATCCAGGAAGAGAAATAATTTTTTTATGTGCTCACCAAAGGCAGTTTTTCAGCTTCATTTTTAGCTTATGGCATGACAGCCTGGCAAGTTGTCATGACAAACAAAAATGAATATAAAATATAAGTTTCAAGCTGTGTAATTGTTCTTTAGTCCTCCCTTCTCCCTATGTGATCACAAAAACTAGGCCTGCTTTCTGAATTACGCTTTCATTCCTGTGGCTAGTCATGATTGTCATAGCACACAAACTCCCAGTGTCATTGTCTGTGAAATGGGAATGATGATGGAACTTCACAGCATTCTGTAAGGACTGAATGAGACAATGGATATATAATACTTAGTGCAGGGTCTGGCCTGTAATAAGGGATCAAAGAATGTTAGCTATCCATAAGTTTATAACTTTCGTTAGAAAGAAGAATTATGTACCTCTGATGTAAATTTATAATGAATTATATTTTGTTATGAAGCAGAAGACTTGGGTTCCAGTACTGGCTCTTTAACTGAGAACCTAAGAGTCCTTAAATCAGCCCAAAACCTCTGATCTAGGCTTATGAAATAAGAAGTTTAGATTGGTTGATTATTAAGGTCACTTCTGGCCCTAATCTTCAGTGTTTGACCTTCCATAGCAGCTGTTTTCTATGTTAAGGCTAGCTGGGTTAAGATCTGATCTCTACAACACAGTTCTCTTTTTAAAGATGCACAAATCAGGAGTCAGCATTCCTTTGAGGATTCTGTTTCATGATCAGAACTGAGTAAAGCATTCTTGGAAATTTCTGAGCCCAAAGGAGAAAAACTAAATTTCCTTACCATTGAATATTTTTAGGAAAATATATGGTACAAAAAAAGTACCCAATAAGCAGTTGTTCAGTCGCTAAGTTGTGTCTGACTCTTTGCTGCCTCATGAACTGCAGCATACCAAGCTTCCCTGTCCTTCACTATCTCCCTGAGTTTGCTCAAACTCATGTCCATTGAGTCAGTGATGCCATTCAGCCATCTCATCCTCTGTCGTCCCCTTCTCCTCCTCCCTTCAATCTTTCCCTGCATATGGTCTTCCAGTGAGTCAGTTATTCACGAGGTGGCCAAAGTATTGGAGCTTCAGCTTCAGCATCAGTCTTTCCAGTGAGTATTCATGGTTGATTTCCTTTAGGATTGACTGGTTTGATCTCCCTGCTGTCCAAGGGACTCTCAAGAGTCTTCTCCAACACCACAGTTCAAAAGTATCAATTCTTAGGTACGTACCTTTCTTTAAGGTCCAGGTCTTACATCTGCACATGACTACTGGAAAAACCATAGTTTTGACTATGTGGACTTTTGCTAACAAAGTGCTATCTCTGCTTTTTAATACACTGTCTAGTTTGGTCATAGCTTTTCTTCAAAAGAGCATGTATCTTTCAATTTCGTGGCTGCAGTCACCATACACAGTGATTTTGGAGCCCAAGAAAATAACCAGCTTGTAAGTCATCTAGTATGGCTTTTCATATGATGTACTCTGTATATAAGTTAAATAAGCAGGGTGACAATATACAGCCTTGACGTACTCCTTTCCCAGTTTTGAACTAGTTTGTTGTTCCATGTCTGGTTCTAACTGTTGCTTCTTGTCATGCATACATGTTTCTCAGGAGACAGGTAAGGTGGTCTGGTATTCCATCTCTTTAAGAATTTTCCACAGTTTGTTTTGATCCACACAGTCAAAGCTTACAGTCAGTGAAGCAGAAGTAGATATTCTTTTTTCAAATCCCTTTGCTTTTTTTGTGATCCAGCGGATGTTGTTAATTTGATTCCTGGTTCCTCTGCCTTTTCTAAATCCACCTTGTACATCTGGAAGTTCTCAACTCATGTACCGTTGAAGCCTAGCTTGAAGGATTTTGAACATTACCTTGCTAGCATGTGAAATGAGTGCATCTGTGCAGTAATTTGAACATTCTTTGCAATTGCCCTTCTTTGGGATTGTGGTGAAAACTGACCTTTTCCAGTTGTGTAGCCACTTTTGAGTTTACCAAATTTGCTGGCATTTTAAGTGCAGCACTTTAACAACTTCATCTTTTAGGATTTGAAATAGCTGAGCTGAAGTCCATCACCTCCACTAGCTTTGTTTGTAATGCTTCCAAAAGCCCACTTGTCTTCACATTCCAGGATGTCTAGCTTTAGGTGAGTGACCACACCATTGTGGTTATCTGGATCCTTAAGATCTTTTTGTACAGTTCTTCTGTGTATTCTTGCCACCTTTTCTTAAAATCTGCTTCTGTTAGGTCCTTGACATTTCTGTCCTTTATTGTGCCCATCTTTGCATGCAATATTCCCTTGCTATCTCCAATTTTCTCAAAGAGTCTTCTATTATTTTCCTCTATTTCTTTACATTGCTCACATAAGAAGACTTTATCTCTCCTTGCTATTCTCTGGAACTCTGCATTCAGTGAGTATGTGTTTCCCTTTTCTCCTTTGCTTTTCACTTCTTTTCTCAGCTATTTTTAAGGCCTCCTCAGACAACCACTTTGCCCTCTTGCATTTCGTTTTCTTTTGGATGGTTTTCGTCACTGCCTCCTGTACAATGTTACAAACCTCTATCCATAGTTCTTCAGGTACTCTATCAGATCTAATCCCTTGAATCTGTTTACCACCTCCACTGTGTAGTCATAAAGGATTTGATTTAGGTCGTACCTGAATGGCCTAGTGGTTTTCCCTACTTTCCAATTTGAGCCTGACTTTTGCAATAAGAAGGTCCTGATCTGAGCCACAGTCAGCTCCAGGTCTTGTCTTTGATAACTGTATAAAGCTTCTCCGTCTTCGGCTTTAAAAAAATATAATCAATCTGATTTTGGGATTGACTGAAATAAGCAGTGGGGTCCAATAATTGCATTCCTTCTATGATGTCCTGTTCTTTTGCACTGAAGCCAGCAGAAAATAGACTGAATAACATCTTGTGTTGTGCTGCGCTTAGTTGCTCAGTTGTGTCCAACTCTTTTTAACCCCATGGACTGTAGCCCACCAGGATCCATGGGAATTCTCCATGGGAATTCTCTAGGCAGAAATACTGGAATGGGCTGCCATGCCCTCCTCAAAGGGGATCTTCACAACCTAGGGATCAAACCCAGGCTTCCCACATTGCAGGCAGATTCTTTACTGTCTGAGTTACCAGGGAAGCCCTGAGTAACATCTTTAAGAGGCTTGCCTTTTTTCTGAATCAAGGTTTCAAATAGCACTGGAATTCAAACAGTTATGGTGGCCCTGTCACAATTACCTGCACATGGACATCTCAGCAGGATGCTTGATGTCCAGGTTGAAACCAGATAAGTTTGGGGGAAAGCTAAAAATCCTAGTTGGATGGAGACCATGAAAGAAAAGAAAAGCAGAATTGGTAGCAACTCCAGGCAAAAATGTGGCAGGATTTAGGAGAAAAAGGAAAGACATGGGAATCAAAAGGGAAATATGCAAATCCTCCATTTCCAAAATAAACTTTTCACTATGTTAATATGGGGGTAGTATACTTCTTTCCACACCTCCACTGATCATTCCAAATAGAAACATGCACCTCAGTAAACCTAAGTGTCTTACATGGAGCCCATAGTAAGTCCTTCTATTTATGGGAAAAGAGTATGGGAGGAAATGTACTCACCAAATGGAGAGAAAACCAGAACCATTTATGTTTATAATCAATATAGTTCATTATCCATAAATATTAACACACAACCAATGAACCCCTGACATTTGATAAAAATAAAACCAATGACACAAATAAGACAAAGGACCAAGATGAACAAATGGAACAACTAACCAGAGGAGTGAAAACATTTAATTAATGGAAGAGAAAAGGACATTTTAAAAATTCCAATTATTATCCACCAATTTAAATTAAATTTTTAAGCAAATTGCATCTAAATAAATAAAAGCAAGCTGTCATCTTGTATCTTAACAGACAATAAGAAAGTGTTCTTAAAAATTAAAAATATACTTGCTTAAACACAAAGCCTGTAAAATAACTGTTCTACTAATCATGATTAGGGAAATATACCAAAATAAAGAACAAATACACAAAGCTTGAAAAAAATAACATGGAAAAATGCATCCTAAAAGAACAATATCTACTAATAAGAGGTCCTGGACGGGAAAGCCGTGGAAATAGATAGGAAGGAATTATCAGAGGGGAAGAAATGAGCTAAGGTTAAGTCCAAGAACATGTTCAAATTGAAAGGGTCTGCTAAGTGCTTAGGAAAATGAAATAATGGCTAATGTTTCCAGAGTTCTTTAAATGGGTTGTTTTAATTTTTGCAACAGTGCTATGATGTATTTATTACTAACCTAAGGGTCAAATGTTCATTATTTTTATAACTGAATAAAGTGAAATATTCAATTTTTAACTTACAGGAGGTTCCACAATTTAGGGGTACACTCAGCTCCAGAACATAGTCCTCTTAGTCACAGGTTGTGTATGTAGAGAGAAAGAAGTCTCACACCTGCTTAGATTGTTCTGGGTATCAAAGTTAAAGAGATGATATTAAAAGGCTTGTGTTGACCATATATGTTGCCAATGAAAGGATAAGAATCTGAAATTGGAATCTTAAATCAGTGTTCTTGTTGACATACTTAATGCTACTATGGAATTCTGAGCAAAAATGACAGCAGCCAGAAGTTACTTCCTGCCCAAGCAAACTATCAAGAAATTTAAGACAAAAACATATTTTTAAATCTGCAAAATCTAAAAAAAAAAGTTATCTCCTATGTACTATTTTTTAAAAACAAAACAAAAAAAAATCAATGCAGCAAAATTAAAGATGAATCCAAGAAAGACATGGGATTTAACAAACAAAAATAACTTAGGGGTTCAGTGGACATCCAGAATTATAGTTTTTTGGGAAAGCCAGAAAGCATTGATTTACATAAGAATGAAGAATATCTTCAAGAATAAAGAGAATTCTAATTACTAGATAAGTGGAGAGTCTTCTACCAAAACCAGAAAAGATAGGCAATTAAAAACTTTGCAAAAAGGGCAATGTGGTAAAATTATGGTTTTGCAAAAACAAACTAT
This sequence comes from Redunca redunca, assembly GCA_006410935.1. Taxonomy (NCBI): domain Eukaryota; kingdom Metazoa; phylum Chordata; class Mammalia; order Artiodactyla; family Bovidae; genus Redunca; species Redunca redunca. The sequence continues at coordinate 204,563 of SJYQ01002095.1, read as the reverse complement.
AATATTCAGCACTTTTGACCAAGTTTTTTGGAGCATTGAGTTAGAGAAATCACTGAATCTTGATGCTTGGACATTCTTCAAGTGGCAGAGATTTAGTGACATGAGATTATATTACTTTTCCTTCAGATACCAACCATCATACTACCTGGTTGTATGATTAATCACTCCAACATAGTTATATAGTGCATTCTAATAAATGGTATTCAAGGTACAGAATATAACTAAAGACACAGAGAAGACATATTTACAGAGAAGAATATGTATTATAAAACTTGGGTGATATTAAATGATGACATAGCTACAGAGTCAGGAGGTAATGAAAGGAGGGTATAGAGATGTGGGTATGCTAACTTTTCTCATCTTACAATGTGGAAATCCACCTGATAGAGAATAAAGTTAGTAAATACAGAAATAGAGGGTTAAGAATATAATTGAACATATTTAAGTGTTAACATGAGAAGAATTTAAGTTGGAGAAAGAAGTGGGGAGAGGGTGGTAGAGTGTGTATAATTCATCATATTTTATGGATGAGAATCAACAGAATATCTAGAGGTGATCAATCAAGAATTAAGACCCCCCCCCAAAAAAAAACTTCTTTATCAGAAGTGGAGAAAGAAGGAGGACAGAGATCAAAAAAGGGAGATTTTGACTTTTCTTTTGAGTCTCTTCTGTATATACATTTTATTCCTTTTCTGTGGATGCATGTATTACATTTCTAACTAAATTTTTTTTAAGGCATGTAAGGACAGGTGCAAGAAGTAATGATTATATAGAGGCCAGCTTGATCTCCTATTTCTTGTGGCATCAGGATGCCAGTCACTCCTTTTGTTGGATATTTAACTCTTGAGATTTGCTATTGTCATTGAGTTTCACATATTTTAAATAGCAATTTAATTTAATATAAATGCCCTGGAGAAAATGTATAAAATTATAATTTAAGAAAATTATATCAGAAACTAGTAAATTTAAGAAGAAAATAATGCCGGACTATCATAAATCAGTGATAAGGTTCTACATCAATACCAGACTGTTCCCTCTGCAATTTCCACTGCATCCTTCTCAGTCTGGATTAAATTGGCTTCACTGGCTTTCCGTCAAAACCGCTCTAGAAAATTAAGAAGGTTCTGACTCTTGACCTTCTTAAGATTTCAGTCACTCTACATAGAATTTAATCATGTACCACAGATAATTTTTAAAAATATATACATAGGTATTTTTGTTATTATTCATGTATATTTTTTGAAAATAATCTAATATCTAAGACATATTACTTGCATCAAGTTGGTACAGTTGAAGACAAATAATGCATTTTGTGCTCGAAAGAATTATAAGAGTAAAGGTTTTAGAAAGTGATCTAGTTTCATTCTTTTACAAGTTGTTGACCAGTTTTCCCAGCACCACTTGTTAAAGAGATTGTCTTTACTCCATTGTATATCTTTGCCTCCTTTATCAAAGATAAGGTGTCCGTAGGTGTGTGGGTTTATCTCTGGGCTTTCTATTTTGTTCCATTGATCTATATTTCTGTCTTTGTGCCAGTACCATACTGTCTTGATGATTGCAGCTTTGTAGTAGAGCTTGAAGTCAGGCAAGTTGATTCTTCCAGCTCCATTCTTCTTTCTCAAGATTGCTTTGGCTATTCGAGGTTTTTTGTATTTCCATATAAATCTTGAAATTATTTGTTCTAGTTCTGTGAAAAATACTGCTGGTAGTTTGATAGGAATTGCATTGAATTTGTAGATTGCTTTGGGTAGTATATTCATTTTCACAATATTAATTCTTCCGATCCATGAACATGGAATATTTCTCCATCTATTAGTGTCCTCTTTGATTTCTTTCATCAGTGTTTTATAGTTTTCTATATATAAGTCTTTAGTTTCTTTAGGTAGATATATTCCTAGGTATTTTATTCT